>JARQOD010000008.1:84059720-84144930 GCA_033576555.1 Oophaga sylvatica | reverse complement strand
TTCTATTTTTCATTTTCTCATCTGTTTTACTGCCGGGAATCTTAAAATCTTGAATTTTATTTCTCGGAATTCTTGCCATATTTATGATCTTCACAAAGTGATACAAAGTCACAGTGGACAGCCCTTGTTTATGATCAGACTTTTTATCCCAATAGATATTGTAGTATGTCGGGAGTTTAAGTACTTCTAGGCCCAATTATTTATTCTATTCTTATTGTTGGCGTGTTTCTAGTGCAATCTTTATATATCACTGACTCCAAGTACAGACATTGGTTTTAGCTGTTTAAAATTCATGTGCTGCTCAGCTGAGAAATGTAAGAAGTATAAATCTCAGCGATGGTTATTTATAGACTTACTGTTATGTAATATTGTTCTAAGATGGCATTTATTACGGCACTGACTTTTATTACAGCCTTTCAAAGAAAGTCATTCAGGAATAGCAAAAATAAAATAACTTGATTACGAGATTCATCTGCTTCAAAAAGTCCCGGTTCATTGTTACCTTAAATAAGAACAAAAAAATCAATCACCGGCTCCCATATTTCTTGTTTTGTTCTTTCTGAAGGTGACCATTAGATTGTTAAACCTGTATAACATGATTAGATTTGATTTTCTAAAAAGCATTCCTTTTTTTCCACCGTATATTCTCACTTTATAAAGTGATCCTGTGTATTCTTCTGTTTCTATTTGTTACAGTCCACCAACTTAGTACATCTACAGCAAACATGTGCCTCAAGTTAACATATTGATTTTTTTTTTTGATCTGGTCGATGATTTCTTCCAGCTCTGTTATTTAGCTCATGTTTTGGTAGCAAAATATTGTTTTATATGTCTCTTCTGGCAGGTTCAAGAAACTGAAAAAATAAAGTGTATTGTTAAACAGAATTTTATAATTTCATAACAACATTCTTTGTGACAAACAGTGCAGATGTTACCGAGATTTGCCTAATAGACTCTGGCGGTAACTCAGCATGAGACGTCGGGGCTGTCAGCACCAGGATTGCGCATCAACCCCTGGACTGTGGATTATGACCTCTTCAAGTCTTAGTTTGGCTAAATGGACATTATTGAAATGTGTGCGAGGTGCTCAAGGAAAGCATGACATCGAAGAGTATAAGCAAAGCTTTTTTCTTCATATTAACACGTTTCAGCGCTGGACCAACAACTTTTTCAATGTAAAAAAAACAAGTATTTAAGTTTATGCATTAGTGATATGATTACAAACATTTTAATGCAGTATATTATTATTTTTTAAAATCCTTTTCTGTTATTTTCATCTTGGTATAAATACCGTATTTTGCGGAAATTTAGACTCACCTTACTATAAGATGCAACCCAGATTTTGGGGAGGAAAATAAAAAAAGAAAAATCTTTAATGTTAAAATGGAGGTCCATCTTATAATACGAATGTAGATTTCCAGGGGTTCGATGGAACAGGGTCACAGGAAGCAGGGCAACTGCTACAGGAAGCTGGCGGTGGTAGGAGTGGGGCGATGCTGTGGGTCCTGGGCTGTGAGGAGGGGGTGTCCTGATGTTGCAAAGCTGTGGACACTGCACTTCAAGAAAATGTCAGTGGTGAGACTGGAGTGGAGTCCCCTCTCTGCATAATTGATTTCCCGGTGGCGGGCTTCAGTAATATGGCCGCCAAAGGCGGTGCACACGCAGATTGAGATTTTGGCTCAATGAAATGCCAAGATCACAATCTGCCATTTTCCTGAAGCCCACCTCCAAGAAATCAATTGTGCAGATCCTGCCAATTATGCAACCCTGCCTCCTGTGATCCCACTCCACCGCTGCCACCTCTCCCTCTCGAGTAAGCAACATTCGGACTATATGGTGCAACCCCAATTTCCTCCCAAATTTGGGAGAAAACAGTGCATCTTATAGCCAGCAAAATACAATACGTACAGCACTATGCATTACATATTCTAAGCCTAAAACATATTATTTGCCTAAAAGGCTATTTTAAGTTCCATTTTAGACAGGTAAACATTAAAAAAATATATATTGCTTCACAAATGTCTGACCGATTTTATAAATTGAATGGAAAGGTAAGTATGTTTCATTATTTATTAATTTAATGGCAGAATAATTCTTCTCCAGAAAAGCACTAGTGCTGAATATTGTGTACTGTATTTTTATATGCTCTTATTCCATGTCTATTCTATGCAACATCTAATATGCCTGGGGAGATTTAATACTTTTTAACATTATTCCCAAGGCTTCAACTTGATAGCTTAAGAGTTTGACCTCTTGCCCAGTACAAAGTTGTTTATTATACTGCCTGTAGGCAATAAAAAATTGGCCAACCAGTAGATTGCTGACCAGAAAAAGAATTTACAGTACACTGGACAATATGTAACAGAAGATAAAAAAAATAAAATCATCATAAGTGAAAAAAAGATAGATAGGATAGATACATAGATGGATCGTGGAGAGATGATTGATAGATCGATCTCTTGGTATTCAAATAATTATAGTTAGAAAAATTGTTCAATTTATTAAAGGGAAATATAATCCCTAAAGTTAAAATGAATGAAAAAAAGACACAGGGAGACTAGCAATTTAAAGAATGGATACTATGACATAAATTATAAAATCATGTGTCTACAGAAAGGACTGGACAAAAATGCAACATGAGAAAATATGTTAATAGATTATCAATATGTCTGCAGCAGTGAAAATTGATTTTTGAAAAAATAATACTCCATTTTCCACAATAATTGTACTTACATTTGAATAATTAATCTGTTGAAAAATTCTTAACTTTGATTAAACTTTTACTATAGTTATCTGGCATGTATCCTTTAACAGTTCTTGATGTCTTAAAGCTGAAGATCTTTCAAATTTGCTACTCAAAAAAGGTCTGAAATAGCATTTAAAGGAAGGATTTAATACAAATTAGAAATGTATTAATCAAATACTATTGTATTACCATACCTCAACAACAAAGTTAATCAGAGTCCACTAGTGATGAGCAAGTATACTCGTTGCTCGGGTTTTCCCGAGCATGCTCGGGTGGTCTCTGAGTATTTGGAAGTGCTCGGAGATTTAGTTTCTGTTGCCGTAGCTGCATGATTTGCAGCTACAGTACAGACCAAAAGTTTGGACACACCTTCTCATTCAATGATTTTTCTGTATTTTCATGACTATAAAAATTGTAGAATCACACTGAAGGTATCAAAACTATGAATTAACACATGTGGAATTATACATTACACTTTACAAAAAAGTGTGAAACAACTGAAAATATGTCTTATATTCTAGATTCTTCAGAGTAGCCACCTTTTGCTTTGATTACTGCTTTGCACGCAGAAAAGGTGAATGGATGGACTCTACATGCCTGGTTCCCACCGTGAAGCACGGAGGAGTTGGTGTGATGATGTGGGAGTGCTTTGCTGGTGACACTGTTGGGGATTTATTCAAAATTGAAGGCATACTGAACCAGCATGGCTACCACAGCATCTTGCAGCGGCATGCTATTCCATCCGGTTTGCGTTTAGTTGGACCATCATTTATTTTTCAATAGGACAATGACCCCAAACACACCTCCAGACTGTGTAAGGGCTATTTGACCAAGAAGGAGAGTGTTGGGGTGCTACGCCAGATGACCTGGCCTCCACAGTCACCAGACCTGAACCCAATCGAAAAATAAGGAAACATACAAAACACAAATAAAATAAATAAAAATAATAATAAAAATAATAATGATAAAATTTAATAATAAAATTATATCCAGTGTCACAATATAACCTTAAAAATTGAATGGCAGACCATTCGGATACAGAAACCACCACCCAGGAATTGGAAAGAAAGATAAGGAAAACCTACCGAGCAGGGGATTGTGAAAAAATAATAAATAAACACAATATATGTAAAAACAAATTGTCTTTATTAATAAATAGCACAATATCAAATGACAAAAAAATTATTATTTTATGTGTAATAAAACAAATATAATAAAAAGAAGCAAATCAGCCAGAAAAAAAAAAAAAAAAAAAATATAATATATATATATATATATATATATATATATATATAACTATGTATTGAAGTGAAAGTATACTTGGTCATAAATAATAATATACTATTGTGAAAATATCACCACAATACTAATACGCTCAAGTAATAATAACCAGGTAGTGTCCATAGAACAGGTATAAAACAAATAACCATCAAGACCGCACTGTGAATATACTGTGTATAGACAAATTTACACAGTGAAAAGTGCAAAGTGCAAAAAATATATAAATACAAAGTGCAATAGAACCAATTATCATGTGCAACCAAACACAGATGAAAGTAAAATCATGCACTGCAAGAGGCCATGTAAACCTGATGGACCACAAACCTGGGAGCCAATAATGATGACTGAATGCCTCACTGAACGCGCCCCGACGCGCGTTTCGGAAAATAACTCCTTTGTCCCCTGAACCCAATCGAGATGGTTTGGGGTGAGCTGGACCTCTCACCGCTTCAATTTTGAATAAATCCCCAACAGTGTCACAAGCAAAGCACCCCCACACCATCACACCACCTCCTCCATGCTTCACAGTGGGAACTAGGCATGTAGAGTCCAGCCGTTCACCTTTTCTGCGTGCAAAGCAGTAATGAAAGCAAAAGGTGGCTACTTTGAAGAACCTAGAATATAAGACATATTTTCAGTTGTTTCACACTTTTTTGTAAAGTGTAATGTATAATTCCACATGTGTTAATTCATAGTTTTGATGCCTTCAGTGTGATTCTACAATTTTCATAGTCATGAAAATACAGAAAAATCTTTGAATGAGAAAGTGTGTCCAAACTTTTGGTCTGTACAGTATTTGACAGCCTGAACACATGAGGGAATTCCCTAACAAGCAGGCAATCCCCACATGTATTCAGGCTCTCAAATAGCCGCAAATCATGCAGCTGCGACAACAGAAACTAAATCTCCGACCACTTCCAAATACTCGTAGACCACCCGAGAGTGCTTGGGAAAACCAGAGCAATAAGTATACTCACTCATCACTAGAGTCCACCTTTACTCTAAATGCAGTTTGTTCAGAAAAGCAACTAAAAACACATTTGTAGAATATATATATGCATATATATGTTAGGTGCCGGGATTTTACCACTGCACAGGGTGGATTACAAGCTGTGTCACCCTCCGTGGTCTCCAATTCAGCTTCAGCCGCAGTGGGTGCTGCTCAGCTAAGACATTGGTCTCAGCATCTTACTCAGACTCGTGCTGTTCACTTGGTTACTGCTGGCTTTCCAGCCAAAGCTATTGTAACTAGCAATAGGAAGCAGTGTACAGACGTTCCTGAGTCTAAGTCCAGAAATCTCTCTAATAGCACGCTCGTGAGGCGACCTCTCATTTGTGGTCAGTTGTCAGCTGCTCAGGTGACGTGGCATTTCCAGATTGGTCCACAAGCAAGGTCCTGTCTGGCTGGACTTGAACAGGAACATATAAAAGGTCCTCTGGAGCACTCGCTGGCACGCTAAGATCATATGTGCTTGGAGTCTTGGTGGATACGTTACCACCCTGTGTGAATGTGTGCGATTTAGTGTTGAGCGATACTTTCCGATATCCAAAAGTATCGGTATCGTAATGGTATCGCCGATATCCAAAAAATATCGGCGATACCCGATACCGATACCGGAAATCCAATGTAAGTCTATGGGACAGAAATATCGTAACTAAAAAAACCTCTTTCTTTCCTTGTAAACACTAAATAAACACAAGAATACATATATATATATATATATATATATATATATATATATATATACATGTCATTGTGACATATATATATACATATATGTATAGTTTATACACTTCTACATAGTAAAATAGCCTCTGATTCAATTGCCGGGTAAAGCCGGCTTTTGTGAAAAGACAGAAGCACCCGACATGAAATGGCACTTGGTGTACATAGAGTTAACCATGTCTTTTCATGTAGTTTGATATCTGATTTGCACTAACAATTACATCAGTCTATGTGTGCAAAATTTCACACCTGTAGGGGTTAATTAAAGGTTTAAATTCGTTGTAAAAAAAACAGACTTTTTTGCTACGAATTTACACCTTTAATTAACCCCTACAGGTGTGAAATGTTGCACACAGCCACTCATGTAATTGTTAGTGAAAACAATAGATCAAACAACTTGAAATGACATGGTTAACTCTATGTAAACCAAGTGTCATTTCATGTCGGGTTCTGCATTTTCACAAAAGCCGGCAATTGAATTAGCGGCTATTATACTATGTAGAAGTGTATGAACTATAAATATAAATATATATATATATGTGTCACAAATTCAATGACATGTATATATATATATATGAGGTGTAAAATTGTTGAAAAAAAATGCGTGGGCTCCCGCCATATTTTCGCAACCAGACAGACAAAGCCAGCGAGTGGGGCAGATAATAATAGCCCAGAAAGGGACCATTATTTTTGGCCCCCCCCTGGCTACTAACATCTGCCCCCAGACACCCCAGAAAAGACAAATCTATAATTAGATTCGCCCTTTCTGGCACTTTGCCCGTCTATTCCCATTGCCCTGTAGCGGTGGCGAATGGGTTAATATGGGGTTAAAGCCACCTTGCTATTGAAAGGTGACCTTAAGCCAGGTTAATAATTGAGAGCTGTCAATTAGACAACTATCAATTATTAATCCTATTGAATGAAATAAAAATAAAACACACACACTTTAATTAAAAATCATTTTAATGAAATAAAGACACATGTTTTTGACCATCTTTTATTTTACTTTAAAAACCATTTCCTGTAATAAAAATAAAATAAAAAAGCAAAATTATTCTTACCTATCCCATGCACAGTCAGGTCCCACGGTGTAATCCTTCAGAAAGGGTTAATGTTTACTGCAGGGACCGCAGCTAATGCTGCAGCCTTACAGTAAACCCCCAAATGAATGAGCTCCTCTCCTGGCTGACAGGAGAGGAAGTGGAAAGCTTAATTGATTGCTTTCCACTTTCACTTCAGGTCAGCCAGGGACACAATCAGTGACGTCAGAGGAAACTGATTAACAAAAATAGGGGTTCCCTTCGAAAAAAAAATGGCGTGGGGTCCCCCCTATTTTTGTTAACCAGCCTGATGAAGCAGACTGCTGAGCAGTGGCGTACCGTGAATGAAGCAGACCATGCAGCTGCTATGGGGCCCGGACAGGTGAGGGGGCCCGCGACGGTCGGGTAGCTGTGCTGACACAGTACTACCAGGGGGTCGGCGGGGGAGGGGGAGCGCAGCTCTTCTATATACTCACCCCTCCTGGTGCGGTCTCTGCAGCCCCTGCTCTTCTCCCACGGTCTCCGACGCCTGTGTTCAGCGGTCAGGTGGTACCGCTCATTACAGTCATGAATATGCACATATTCATGACTTTAATGAGCGGTCCTGCGTGACCGCTGAACACTGGCGGCGGAGACCGCGGGAGAAGAGCAAGGGCTGCAGAGACCGCGCCGGTGGAAGGGTGAGTATAAGGGATATTTACCTGTCCCGTTCCACCGTTGCTCGCGTCTTCTTGCTGCAATGTTCAGGTCAGAGGGCGCGATGACGTCGTTAGTGCGCGCCGCGCCCTCTGCCTGATCATTCACTGCTGGAGGACCCCGAAGACAGCGGCGCTCAGCAGTGGAGAGAGGACAGGTAAATATCTCAGGTGCCGGGGCCCTGAGCGAGCGGTGACATCGGCACCTGGTGTCACCCCCTGCTCAGGACACGGGCACCTGGCCCCCAGCGACGAGAGCTGAGTATGTCTTTTTTTTTTTGGTTGCAGCAGCTGCGGCAGCATAAGGGCCTATACTATGGAGCATCTATGGGGCACAATCTATGGGGGCATGATCTATGGAGCAACTATGGGGGCACAATCTATGGGGGCATAATACATTTTTTTGTTTAATGTGTCCGCTCACTGTGCTGGCACTTTACATTTACAATGGCTCTGGGTTTTTTTTTTTTTGGGGGGGGGCCCATTCAGACTTTTGCTATGGGGCCCCATGATTTCTATGTACGCCCCTGCTGCTGAGGCATGGTATTTAAGGCTGTTAAGGAGCCAATATCCATGGACCTTGCCAGCAGCGTCGGACTGGAGTACCTTGGGCCCACCAGAGAAAAATTATTCTTGGGGCCCACCATCATACTTCCCAACCTTTGAAGAAGGGAAAGAGGGAAAAAGGCTATGGCACACTGTGCCTGCTGCAGCAAATTTTAGGCCATGCCACGTTGCACCACAGACTGTCCAGGAGTTGGTGGATGCTTTAGTCCAGGTGTGGGAGGAGATCCCTCAGGAGACCATCCGTCGCACTCATCAGGAGCATGCCCAGAAGTTGTAGGAGGTCATACAGCATACCTCCCAAATTTTGAAGACAGGAAAGAGGGTTAAAGGCTGCGGCGCGCATAGCGCGCCGCTGCAAATTTTAAGCCACGCCCCGACCACACCCATTTCACAGCTAATCACACCCATATCCTCGCCCCAACCGTACCCATGCCGATACAGCTGACCCTCCGATGACGGTTGGGGGCCCACTGCTAGCACAGGGCCCCCCCACTGCCTGTTCAGGCCCCATAGCTTCCGGGCGGCAGAGCAGGGAGAGCGATTCTCCCTGCTCTGCCGCAGAATGTAAACTGTAGCGTTAGCTCTTGGGTGGGCCCCCTCAGAGCGCGGGGCCCGGAGCCACCGCCCCCTCTGCCCCGCGACCTATCCTTTCAAATCAGGGCCCACCACGCAGGAGCTGGGGCCCAACGGAGGTTTCTCCGGTGTCCCGGTGGCTCAGTCCGACCCTGCTTGCCAGCCTGATAATACCAGGCCACAGCAGTCTGCATATCTTGGCTGGTTAACAAAAATAGGGGATCCCCTCGAAAAAAATTGGCGTGGGGTCCCCCCTATTTTTGTTAACCAGCCAGATGAAGCAGACTGCTGAGGCCTGGTTTTTCAGGCTGTTAAGGAGCCAAGATCCATGGACCTTGCCAGCCTGATAATACCAGGCCACAGCAGTCTGCATATCTTGGCTGGTTAACAAAAATAGGGGATCCCCTCGAAAAAAATTGGCGTGGGGTCCCCCCTATTTTTGTTAACCAGCCAGATGAAGCAGACTGCTGAGGCCTGGTTTTTCAGGCTGGTAAGGATCCAATATCCATGGACCTTGCCAGCCTGATAATACCAGGCCACAGCAGTCTGCTTAGCTTGGCTGGTTAACAAAAATAGGGGATCCCCTCGAAAAAAAAACGGCGTAGGGGTCCCCCTATTTTTGTTAACCAGCCAAGTAAAATGTAGACTGCTGCGGCCTGGTATTAAAAGACTGTCAAGGCCCATGGATTTTGGCCCTCAACAGCCTGATAATACCAGGCTACAGCAGCCCCACATTTGGCGCATCAAAAGATGTGCCAATTGTGGCACTTTACCCGGCTCTTCCCACTTGCCCTGTAGCGGTGGCAAGTGAGGTAATAAGGGGTTAATGTCACCGTTGATTGCACAGTGACAATAAGCCCGGTTAATAATGGAGAGGCGTCAATAAGACACCGATCCATTATTAATCCCAAAGTTTTTAAATGTTTAAAAAAAAGACACAGCCAGAAAAAAGTATTTTAATGAAATAAAAGAGACAACACAGTTTTCATTAATTTTATTATACACTCATTCCTGCGACGCCATCGATCTCCTGTAAAAAAAGAAAAAAAACAAACCAACAGTATACCACCTGTCCGACGCAGTCCATAGTAACGAGTGTCCCACGACGATCCAGCTCTGCTACATCGGAATGCCAGGCAGAGCCTGACATCCCGGCGCAGCACAGCTGATTACCTGCTTTCCCGGCGGTGACGTCATCGGACTGCTTTACGGCCGCGATTACCCGGCAGTCACTGCAGTTATCGCGAGAAACTGCATGTGACCGCCAGGGAGAAAAGGATGACGGCCATCAAGCAGTCCAGGACGTGACCGCCGGAGATCTTCTGCCGGGTAAGTGCCGGTGACTCCTGACAGACCCGACAGACGGACACTGACAGTGACATTCCGATTCCGGTATCCGATATGACGAAAATATCGGAACTCGGAATCGGAATTCCGATACAGCCAATATCGGCCGATACCAGATATTTGCAGTATCGGACTGCTCAACCCTAGTGCCATTACAAGCACTGCGAGTGTGTGTCTTGACAGGCAGTGTAGGGTGGGAACTCCCGCTTGGCATGGTAACGGTTTCCCATCCTGTGTGCTGTTGGCACAGCAGAGTCACAGAACAAGCACAACCACCAGTTTAGACTTTCCTGGGGGGGTAGCTATAGGGACCCTAACTAGCGTCAACACCACTATGCTCCTGTGACATCTAACAGGGCATAACCTTGAGTGCTTTTAGTTGTTGTACTATTCTGTGGAGTAACAAAGTTCGGTACTTTGCACTCTGCTAACACCGAGTGACATTTAACTCGGTGTGTTTAAGGCACTTGCTCGCAGCTTCGCTCCGCAATTATTCATTAGCTGCGGTTCCTCCATCAACACACGGTGAACCCCAGGTTGCGACCGCACCTTAACATCATTTTATATTCAGTGTGATCCGCTAACCCTAACATATATATATATATATATATAACAGTATATATACAATGCTCAAAAAAATAAAGGGAACACTCAAATAACACATTCTAGATCTAAATGAATGAAATATTCTCATTGAATACTTTGTTGTGTACAAAGTTGAATGTGCTGTCAACATAGTCACACGAAAATCATCAATGGAAATCCAATTTTAGAACCAATGGAGGCCTGGATTTGGAGAGGCCCCCAAAAATGAAAGTGGAAACAAGTGAAAATTAAAATCAAAACAAGACAAAATTAAAGTGGAAACAAGTCAAAATGATGCTCAGTATTGTGTGTGGCCTCAGCATATGTGACAGACGTGACAGAGTCTAGAGATGCCGTGGAGAGCGATCTGCTGCCTGCAGCATCCTTCATTATGACCGTATTGGCAGTGGGTCAGTAATGGTGTGGGGTGGCATTTCTTTGGAGGGCCACACAGCCCTCCATATGCTCGCCAGAGGTAGCCTGACTGCCATTAGGTACCGAGATGAGATCCTCATACCCCTAGTGAGACCATATGCTTGTGCGGTTGGCCCTGGGTTCCTCCTAATGCAGGATAATGCCAGACCTCATGTGGCTGGGTTGTGTCAGCAGTTCCTGAAAGATGAAGGCATTGAAGCTATGAACTGGCCTGCCCATTCCCCAGACCTGAATCCGATTGAGCACATCTGGGACAGCATGTCTCGCTCCATCCACCAACGACACGTTGCACCACAGACTGCCCAGGAATTGACAGATGCTTTAGTCCAGGTCTGGGAGGAGATCCCTCAGGAGAACATCCGTATCATTATCAGGAGCATGCCCAGGTATTGTAGGGAGGTCATACAGGCACGTGGAGGCCACACACAAAACTGAGCATCATTTTGACTTTCCATTTTAGTTTTGTCTTGTTTTGATTTTCATTTCGACTTGTTTCCACTATCATTTGGGGGGTCTCTCCAAATCCAGGCCTCCATTCGTTCAAAAATTGGATTTCCATTGATGATTTTGTGAATATGTTGACAGCACATTCATCTTTGTACAGAACAATATAACAATATGTTATATGCCAGTGTCAACATCTACAGTGAAGAGGCGATTTGGGGATGCTGGCCTTCAGGGCAGATTGGCAAAACAAAAGCCAATATTCCTCTGTCCAATGTCTGTGTTCTTTTGCCCATATTAATATTTTCCTTTCATTTAAGCCAGTCTTAAATATGGCTTTTGTTTTGCCAATCTGCCCTGAAGGCCAGCATCCCCAAATCGCCTCTTCACTGTAGATGTTGACACTGGCGTTTAATGTGTACTGTTTAATGAAGCTGCCAGTTGAGGACCTGTGAGGCGTCAATTTTTCAAACTAAAGACTCTAATGTACTTGTTTTGTTGCTCAGTTGTGCAGCGGGGCCTCCCACTTGTCTTTCTTCTCTGGTTAGAGCTTGTTTGTGCACTCCTCTAAAGGGAGTACTACACACCATTGTATGAATTCTTCAGTTTCTTGGTAATTTTTCGCATGGAATAGCCTTCATTTCTAAGAACAAGAATAGACTGTCGAGTTTCACAAGAAAGTTCTTTTTTTTTGGCCATTTTGAGAGTTTAATGGAACCAACAAATGTAATGCTCCAGATTCTCAACAAGCTCAAAGGAAGGTCAGGTTTATAGCTTCTCTAATCAACCAAACGGTTTTCAGCTGTGTTAACATACTTGCACAAGGGTTTTAAAGGGTATTTTAACCATCTATTAGCCTTCTTACACAGTTAGCGAACACAAAATACCATAAGTACACTGGAGTGATGGTTGTTGGAAATGGGCCTCTATACACCTATGAAGATATTGCATTACAAACTAGACGTTTGCCGCTAGAATAGTCATTTACCACATTAACACTGTATAGAGTGTATTTCTGAATCATTTAATGTTAGCTTCATTGGAAAAAAAACTGCTTTTCTTTCAAAAATAAGGAAATTTCTAAGTGACCCTAAACTTTTGACCGGTAGTGTACCTCAGCAATCAACTGGAACCACTGAGTAGAAGAATTTACTTGAAAACATTGGCTAATGAACTAATGAGTGGAGAGCTATGCAGAAGAAGTCTAAAGACGAGAATTCCCTCTTTTCTGCAAGTCCAACCGAAAAGATTTCCACAAATCGAGAAAAATTACCACCTCTCCCACCTCCCAAAACATGTAGAGGCAGCACATGCACTGTTGAAACTGGTGGCAGAAGGATGTCAAATCATAAATGCAAAGTCTGTCATAACTCGATCTGTCTGTCCCATGCAAATATGATCTGCCAGCCTTGATTCTCGAAGTGTAACTGTGTTTCTTCTGCTGAGCATGTAACCTCTGAACAATATTAAAGCAGTATCTAAGTGCATCATCATAAGTTTTTCTTTCCTCATTTTATTGCTTAGTAACAGTTATGTCATGAAAACTGGAGGCTGTTTAGTAGTAGTTGAGACTTTTGGTACTTTTTATTTTAATATGTGTTAGGGTTCGAGTTCCCAATGCTGCACAAGGGGAATCTCGAGCCATTCCCGCTGTGGTCCCCCATCCGTCTCTGGCCGCAGTGGAGCCTGCTCAGCAGAGACGTCGGTCCCATCGTCTTGCCCATTCCAATACTGTGCAGAGACTTGCTGCTGCCCCTCCTGGATCTTCTATTATAGCCAGTGCTGGAGCAGACGTCTTTAGGATGAAGTCCTGCGTTTCCCCTTCTGAGCATGCCCAGGGTAAGATCTCTCATTGGAGATCAGGGGTCACATGTTCAGGTACTGCAGCAGCTCCTATTGGTCCGCCAGGAAGGTCCTGAAACTACATATGTTTTGGAACAGTTTCTCATTGGTCCTTTTTCTGGCAGGTCCTGTAGCTGTTACTATGAAAGGGTGGCATGGCTGGGCTGCCATGCGCTAGTATCAAATCTGTTATGTGCTTGCGCCAGTGAGGTCATGTATGCATGTGGTTAGGTCTGGCTGAAATAAGCCCCAAGAATACCGGCACCTCCGGTGAGGAGATTGTATGCACGTGTTCAGGGCTCGGCTGAAAACGCCATTATTGCTCGTGTTCTGACTGCATGACTTCAGACTGCAATCCGCTTAGCAGTCATCTGTGTTCCCTGTGAGTCTAACAGGAAACAGTCTTTTCTCAGCGGCTCTGTGACGCAACAGGGTTTGCTTTATAACGCTGGTTCAGTACACTAGCGTTTTACTTTGCTGCTCACTGAAGCTAAGTGAGTTCGTACTCATCGCCATATAGCGCTGTGGCATTCCCGTTAGCGGCTCTGGGGATTAACAGAGTTTGCACTAACTGCCACAGCGCGCTACGGCGTTTATTTTAGCGACTCTGCGGGATAACAGAGTTCGCTACATTCGGCATCTTACTAACAGCGGGCTTCACCTGCACCTGCGAACGCACCTCTCTACAATATCTATTAGGTGCGTTCCGCAGACCCTAACAATATGTTTATGGTTATTAAATGTTTTTTTGGGGCATCTGATTTTGTGTACTCTTATTTAATACATCCCCATGAAGGTCACTGATTACTTTTAGAGTCCTGGAATTGATATATAGGTGGTGTTATAACTCATTCCTGTCAGGCGCATTGCACCTGAACTTGAGAGTGCCAGAGTTGGGCCCGATAGAGAGTTAAAAAACTTTATCTTTCTTTTTTTAAATGATTTCATATATAGGATGCTTTTTTTCTTCTTCAGTTTACTCAGTAGTTGAATTTGAAGCCTTTTTAAAGCAGCTATGACTCAAGAATTGGGCTCTTGCTTCTTTTTTCACATGCAAAAAAACTCAGTGTGCACTATAGATGTGGTGTCCCATTGAAATTGGTATCAAATTGATAAAAGAATATTTTTCGATTTTCAAAGAGATTTTGCTTTAAAATGTAAATAAAAATAACAAACAAACCAAAAAACCTCTGTGTCAACATACCCTAAGTCATCCATAAAAATAAGTCAAGAGTTGGGCAGTTTGCCTGTTTGTCAGCCTGCTCTGTGATTATATTTCACCTTTTATCTAGTGTACAATTATTGAAAATTAGAGCTCATATACATAGCTATATAATGTGCCATATAAGATACATCTTAATGACATTGACTATGTGTTTGGGGTTGTTGCTCTTTTGCAGAATAAATTTGGAGCCTATCAGATACATCCTGAAAGCATTACATGATGGAAATATACCTGCCCATATTTCTCAGTACTGAGTACACCATCATTTTTAACCAAATCCCCATTTCTATTTGTTGAAATTCAAATACAAACTTTCAAAAAATATCAAACTTGCTTCTCTTTTGACTACAGACACTCATTATTGTGCCATTCTCAAGCTGATCAATGAACAAACAGCCTACTATTACAGCTAAACATTTTACATTTAGCCAGATCAATCCAGAACACCTGCTGCCATTTTTTCTGCACTCTAGTTTCTATATTGTTGTGTGTAGTTGATATGTTTAGCCTTTTTCTATGTCAGAGCTTTGACTTTTTACCATAATTCGTCTATGAAAGCATCTTATGTCCAGACCTCTGCAAAGTGCATATGGGCTTAGCTGGATCACAAATGGTTGCTGCCATTTTTGAGCTGATGGCACTTCTGGAAATATTCTGTTTTGAAAGGAAGTAAGCTTGATGTGTTTTTCATTTGCTGCACTAAATTTTCTTGGCTGACTACTGGGTCTTCTTTGAAGCCCCTTTCGGGGTGCCTCTTCAAAAGAGTTTGAATGACACCTCTTGAAAACCCAGTAATTTTTTAAATCTTGGTCATACCTTGCTGATGCAGCATAACTACCTTGACTCTTGTTTCCTTTCTTAGTCATTTCAAGGTGTATGACTTGTGACTAGAGTTGAGTGAAACCGGTCGGTCAGATGCAAAAGTCGCCAACTTTCGCCAAAGTCGGGTTTCGTTGGCCGAAACCCGACCATAGCGTGCAGTCGGCCATGCGGTCAGCAAAACGAGTGCCAAAGTCGAATTTCCCAAAATGCTTTCAGGCGCTTTTTTTCAGCCAATGAGCAAGGACATACACTGTGGGCAACGAGATGACATAAGCATTGTACACCACCATCTTAGAGAAGGGCATTGCAGTGATTGGCTTGCTTTGGGGGGCGTCATAGTGTCTATAAAAGCAATGAGCGCCAACCTCCATTTTACTTCTGCCGATATTAACAGTAGGGAGAGAGTTAGGGCTTGAAAGAGAAGTTCTTATGTGCTTGTGCTGATATCAGTTGTGCTGTACAGTTAGTGTGCAGTGACAGGGGAGGATTTTCTTGTGTGCATCAGCAGAGCTGGTTATTAGGCTGCCTGCTAGCTGCATTGCTGTGTGTACACTGCTGTGCAGATTGCTTTTTACACAGCACTAATACTTGTATTCTTTTTTTCTGCACAGTTACCAAGCATTCATTTTTTCCCACACCGTATAGAGGTGTACGCTCCTCACACACTACCATGTACCGGCTGGTATCACGGACAAATACATGCTGACTATCTGTGTGTGACTCCGGAAATAACTAAGGAGATTTACAATTTCTCCTACACTGTATACAGCTGTAGGCTTCTGAGACAGTCCCGTATATCTGCTCTTTGTATTATGGTCAAATCCATTGGGGTCGGATTTTTGACTCCGACTCGACCTTTTCCGTTAGTCGGCTGACTTCGTTCGACTCGACTTTTGGGAAAGTTGGGTGGCCCGAACACCAACTCCACCTCCCAGAGCCAACGTCACTCCTCTCTACTTGTGACTAGAGATGGGCGAACCCTAACAATAATGCTTGGGGTCTGTACTGTACATCTACTGTTGGGGCAAGGACCCCGAACACGGACTTCACCAGGAAGTACGTTTTACTGCTCGGGTCAGGCCCTTGAAAACCGGGTGTTTCTCATTCTGTCATCTGCATGACAACATGAGAAACACTGGCGGCTCTGATCGGAGGTAAGATTAATACCATCGGTCAGAGCACTGTGGCTCCCTCACTGTCAGATGACAACATGAGCCTGAAGAGGTAAACGGAGGTAAAAAGTTTAAATCCAGTCACTGGCATCGGCTAATGGGACTACTACTTCCATGAGCCTATGCCTGCTGTGCTAATAATAGTGAGAGCAGGCGGTATCTTATGGGAGTATTCCTCAGCCAGTACCTGCATTCTAAATAAATAATTAAAGAAAAAAACGGCTTGGGTTTCCCTGTATCTTTGATAACCAGCTAGGTAAAATTGACAGCTGCGGGCTGCAGCCCTCAGCTATAAGCTTTATCAAAGTTGGTTATCAAAAATAAAGTAGTCCCCAAGCCATCATTTTAAATTATTCAAATAAATAATTTAAAAAAACAGCATGAGTCCCCCCATTTTTGATAACCAACCATGCTAAAGCAGACAGCTGGGTGCTGATATTCTCAGGCTGGTAAGGGGCCATGGATATTGGTCCCTCATAGCCTAAAAGTAGCAGCTTGCAGCAGCCCAGAGAAGGTGCATCTATTAGATACGCCAATTCCAGCACTTTGCCCAGCTTTTCCCACTTGCCCTGTGGAGGTGGCAAGTGGGGTTCATATTTGTGGGGCTGATGTAATTTTTGTATTGTCCGGTGACATTTAGCCTGCAGCTTAGTAATGGAAAGGCATGCATGTGAGACTTTTTCTCACTGTCCTAGCAGTCATCTCACCGTGGTAACCACAGTTCAGGGGCCCAGCTGGCAATGCAGCCTCAGTGACCTGCTGTAACCTCGATGACGTCACCACTAGTCATTGAGGCTGCGCTTGTGCTAAGAATGGTTCTCTGCCTGTATGGTTCCATCTTGGCACCATCCAGGTTGAAAACTGTTTGTCCCCAGACATGGATTGCTGTGTGGGACAGAATGGTGGACATGTGAGGGATGTAGTTGCTTTTTATTTTTTTTTACAGGAGACATTGACTTTAGCGGAATTAGGCATTAGGTGAGTATTTTGTTGATTATTATCTTCTATTTTTTACAGGAGACCATGGAATGTGTGTTGGATGAGTATAACTGTGTTTATTTTTAAATAAAAAAGTAAAAGTGTGTTTTTTTTTCAAATGAAGAACTTTATTCAGGCTATGTGTTTATTTACAATACAACTAGAGGATTAGTAATGGAGAGGCATTTTATAAATGCCTCTCCATTACTAAGCTGTGGGCTTGATGTCACCTGACAATATAATTGGTGGCATCCACCCACAAATATGAACCCCATTTGCCACCACTACAGGGCAAGTAGGAAGAGGAAGCAAAGAGCCAGAATTGGCACATCTAACAGATGCTCATTTTCTGGGCTGCTGTTTTTTTAAATTATTTAATTATTTTTTTAAAAAAATGGAGTGGGGACTCCTCTATTCTTGATAACCAACTTTGCTAAAGCTGACAGCTGATGGTTGCAGCCCGCAACTGTCATTTTTGCCTGGCTGGTTTTCAAAAATAAAGGGGATCCCATGACGATTTTTTTTAAAAAAGAATTTGTTTAGAGCTCAGGCATCGGTTGATCAATATTCCAATCAGCCGCCACCTGCTTTTGCTGTTAGTAGCACAGCAGGTGTAGGCTGATGGTAGTAGTAGTCCCATCAGCTGATGCCAGTGACTGGAGGTAAACTTTTTAACTTTGGTCACAGCTTCAGACTCACGCTGTCATTTGACAGCGTGGGAGCCACGGCACTTTGTCAGGCAGTAATGATGTCACTGAAAATCAGAGGCAGTGTTTGCAAAGCTGTCATACACATAACAGCGTGGCAAACACTGGAAGTTCAGGACCCCCATCCAAGTCAATGGGGTCTGGTTTCAGGTTTTGCTTGGGTATTGGTTTGATACCCGAACCTAACTTTTTTCAACTGTTTGGCCAGTTATCTAGGAGTCAAACCATCACTACTTGTGACTTAAAACTGTTTTCCATAACTTCACTTTTATAGCAGTGTTTGACTGTTCTTCACCCAGCGTTAAGCCTCCTAAAGAGCTGATCCTGTTTCAGTTAATGACGGTTTCCATCTAGATATGAAAGTGATGATCATTATCAACTGTTTGGGTTAAAATCCCTGACTTTGTGTAAGTGTACCTAGAATAGATGATGCAGTTTTGATGTCAAACATTGCAATGAGTTGCAGGCTGTATTACAGCAAAGAACAGGAAAGTATATATATAAGCATCTGAAAAGGTATTGTGTTGGCTTGCAAGTATTTTGCCTAAAGTGTGATTTGTCTTAAATATGTGACATGGCACTTAATGAATTTGAATTCAGGATTAGAGTTGAGCGATACTTTCCGATATCCAAAAGTATCGGAATCGGAATGGTATCGCCGATACCAAAAAAATATCGGCGATACCCGATACCGATACCGGAAATCCAATGTAAGTCTATGGGAACAAAATATCGGAATTAAAAAAACCTCATTCTTGCCTTGTTGGTTAATTGTACATGAAGGAAAACAACAAAGAGTAATGTAGAATGTATTGGGGAAGGTTGAGGAGACATTAAAGGCATAGATGTTTAACCCATTCAAATGGAATAGCATAAATATTTTTTTTTTAAAAATGTTCGGATTGACGAACAAATTGACAATGTTGTTAACGTTTTTTCTATTTTGGCAAATATGTATATTTCACAACTTCCATGCTCTTCACCTTTTTAACTTTTGACACACTTTCTCCTTCATAATCTTCAGCAGCATCATCTTTTTCATCAAATTATTCTTCATCTTCACCTTCTTTATCTTCTTCTTAAACTTCTTGCTATTCATCTTTTTGTTAACATTACTCATATTCTTCTTATTAAACTATTATTCTTATTCATATTGTACTTCATCTTCTTCATCATATTCTTATTTGTGACAGAGATTCCTGTACTTGTAATCTGTCAAAGTATGAATTTTTCATCCTTCCGTTCTTGCTGTCACAAAAGATTTAAATTACAACAGTATTTGTCCGTGTTCAGTTTAGCCTGCAGCAGCAGGCATTTTCCAGGGGCACCACGAGGAGGAACGGACTCACCCCCATACACTGCTTAGTCTTCTTCTGATTATAATTTAGAGCATATATTTTGCTCTTCATTTTGGTCTCATACTTCATGTTCTTCTGCTTTTTGATCTTCTGCTTATTGTTCTTAAGTCTCTTGTTCTGTATCTTGTAGTTTGTCTTAACCTTCTCAGTCCTGTTGGGTAATCTTTTATTTCTTCTTTGTGATGGTGTTTAGGCTGGTTGGCTTCATGCTCGTCGTCCTTGTGGTCGTCATCTTCTTCGGGGTGGTCATCAGGGTCGTCGTCTTCATTGTTGGAGATCCAGAGTGATTACCCAAAAAAACATTTAAAAAATATTCAATTTGTAAATGTAGCAGAAGGTACAAGAGCCAATGCAAGTAACGAGGACCAGCTGACTGTGCTGGAACCCGGAGGGGCAGCAGAAGGAAAAGAGCCAATGGCACAACCGAGGACCAGCTGACGTTACTGGGACACGGTTACTAAGCAGGAGGTACCTGTGCTCCAAAGCACTACCAAGGACCAGCAGACGTTGCTGGAACTTGGATACCGAGATGGAGGCACCTAGGCCAAAGGCACTGCGGAGAACCAGTTGACGGTACTGGAACCCGGACGTGTAGCAGAAGGTACAAGAGCCAATGCAAGTAACGAGGACCAGCTGACTGTGCTGGAACCCGGAGGGGCAGCAGAAGGAAAAGAGCCAATGGCACAACCGAGGACCAGCTGACGTTACTGGGACACGTTTACTAAGCAGGAGGTACCTGTGCTCCAAAGCACTACCAAGGACCAGCAGACGTTGCTGGAACTTGGATACCAAGATGGAGGCACCTAGGCCAAAGGCACTGCGGAGAACCAGTTGACGGTACTGGAACCCGGACGGGTAGCAGAAGGTACAAGAGCCAATGCAAGTAACGAGGACCAGCTGACTGTGCTGGAACCCGGAGGGGCAGCAGAAGGAAAAGAGCCAATGGCACAACCGAGGACCAGCTGACGTTACTGGGACATGGTTACTAAGCAGGAGGTACCTGTGCTCCAAAGCACCTCCAAGGACCAGCAGACGTTGCTGGAACTTGGATACCGAGATGGAGGCACCTAGGCCAAAGGCACTGCGGAGAACCAGTTGACGGTACTGGAACCCGGACGTGTAGCAGAAGGTACAAGAGCCAATGCAAGTAACGAGGACCAGCTGACTGTGCTGGAACCCGGAGGGGCAGCAGAAGGAAAAGAGCCAATGGCACAACCGAGGACCAGCTGACGTTACTGGGACACGGTTACTAAGCAGGAGGTACCTGTGCTCCAAAGCACTACCAAGGACCAGCAGACGTTGCTGGAACTTGGATACCGAGATGGAGGCACCTAGGCCAAAGGCACTGCGGAGAACCAGTTGACGGTACTGGAACCCGGACGTGTAGCAGAAGGTACAAGAGCCAATGCAAGTAACGAGGACCAGCTGACTGTGCTGGAACCCGGAGGGGCAGCAGAAGGAAAAGAGCCAATGGCACAACCGAGGACCAGCTGACGTTACTGGGACACGTTTACTAAGCAGGAGGTACCTGTGCTCCAAAGCACTACCAAGGACCAGCAGACGTTGCTGGAACTTGGATACCGAGATGGAGGCACCTAGGCCAAAGGCACTGCGGAGAACCAGCTGACGGTACTGGAACCCGGACGGGTAGCAGAAGGTACCCATGTAAATTTAAGTTGACAGGCCGCGAGCCGGCCGCAGTTACCGAATCACACAGTACTACAGTGAGTGATTGTCCTATTGTCACAACGGAAACAGCCTTTATTTGCATATCCCGCAGCACATATAGGAAGCACCTAAACTCCAGGCACCATAGAGTCGGCTAACCCGACCGCAATATGACAGGACAACTTATTGGAGGCTAAGTGACGTTTACACTGACAGGAAACAGATGGCGTGCTGTTACCAGTCTGGGCAGGAGTGAGTACCCGTGCCAATGACACTTCCGAGCAACAACTGTCGGTGTTGGAGCCCAGGGATGAGAAGAGAACCGGTTGGAGGCAGCAGGACTTTTTGCCGTTCACACAGCAGGGGAACAGCTGACATTACTGAACCCCAGTAACACAGGAGCAAGTGTTGACTGTGCTAACAGCACTTACAGGCAACAACTGGCGGTGTTGGAGCCCAGGGTCAAGGAGGATGTTTAAATACTAGATCAAGTAATTTCCTTGTTACCTGTCAATTTTAAATGTCTATACTTCAAACAAGAGAAAGATAACCTTTACTACCATAAGATGATGATTTCATTTAAACTAATATTGAGATAAATAAAGAATTGACAAACATAAACACATACATTAACATGTTGAACAGCAATGCAAACCACAAAATAAATTAGTTAAGGAATCTGCTATACGGTTGTACATAAAAGCATACAAGTACATATCTGAATCCATTAATAATGGATAAGTAACAGTATGTACACCATTTTTATTGTATAGACAATAAATGTCTGACTTCAAAACATCATCAGCATTACAAGTTATCGGTGACATTACTAAAATGTTACATTTGCTGAATAATGTCACTAAACAGTTTATACAAAATTATACAATTTCCATCATGTAATACTCATAATATGTGGCAATAATCATTTTTATTAACAAACATAACCTTTAAAAAGTGCATAGTGCATAGTGAAAATTGCTATTTATGCCTGACTGTCGACTTGCAAGCATGACAACGGATAGAAAAGGTATATATAGATGAGACTGCATAGCCACAGATGGTGAATGGCGATGTAATACTGTACCTCAATAAATTGTGCGTCACTACTACATAATTTTTTTTATATAGCTTTATAAACAGGGTACGTGGATGTATGCTTGCGCCTTTGTTTTGACGCACAGACTGCCTTCCTGCTGAGACGCGTTGGGTAGTGAACAGTTGTGTGCAGTGTTCACTGCAGTCTCTATGGAATAACCACACTTAGGCCATATAACTTTTCAGACATTGTTTAACAATCTACCAAGATGAAGAAGGCAGGGAGTAAGGCACGTGGTCGTGGCCGTGGAGTTTCTTCAGGGAGAGGACGTGGGGATTCTGTGGCTGCTGCGGCCCCCAGTGACACAGCATCCACCAGTTTTCCCCGTGAGCGTTACTTTATGCGCACTTTTGTAGGAGCTCGGAGTACCCCCCTGCTGCGGGAAGAACAAATTGAAGCCGTTGTTGGTTGGATGGCAGCCAATGCATCGACTTCAATTGCTTCCACCTCCTCTCAGGACCACAGCACTGTTGAGCAACCATCTGTCTCTTCACCGCCTGGCAAATTGCCCAGGCAGTCAGCGAGTTCTGTACAGGAGCCAGCTGAGTGTCTGCTTCTGTTCTCAGAATCTATTGGCTTGCAAACAGGGGCCCAGCCAAGCAGCATTCTGTAATGTGAAGAAGAGGGAGTATGCAGTGATGCGCAACAGCTGTGTCTCTCTGAATCTGAAGAGGCGGGTGAGACAGTGCCGATGGTCAGCACACCGCAGAACGCATCTGATGATGATGAGACTCAGGTGCCAGTTTCTGTTGAGCATGGTGCTGGCCAGACCACCCAACAGCAGCAGGTGTTGGAAGAGGGTAGTGGAGATGATGAGGTCCAAGACCCAACATGGCGTGAGGAACAGGAAGGTGGTGGGAGCAGCTCAGAGGGAAACCTAATAATAATAATATTAATTTATATAGCGCCATCATATTACGCATCGCTTTACAGTTTTGCAGTTTAAGAACACAAGTCATAAGTAACAACGTTAACAATACAATAATTTAAGCTAAATAAGTCGCCCCTGCTCGTTACAGCTTACAATGTACAATGAGGTGGGGGAGATACAAAGTATAGGTGTTTATATACAATGGTGCATTTACAATGATGGTCCAGCCATCTTAAGGGAGTGAGGGATGGAGATAGTGAATGGGCTAGAGACACACACACACATACACACTTACACAGAATACATAGAATGACTTTGATTAGTGAATGTGATAGGCCGCTCTGAACAAATGTGTTTTGAGGGAGCGCCTGAAACCATGCAAATTGTGGATAGTCCTAATTTGTTGGGGTACAGCATTCCAGAGGATTGGCGTAGCGTGGGAGAAGTCTTGGAGTGGGGAGTGGGAGGTACGTATTAGTGCAGAGGTTAGTCGAAAAGTCGTTTGCAGAGCGCAGCAGTCGGTTAGGCCGATAGATAGATATGAGGGAGGAGATGTAGGAGGGGTGCTGCACTGTGGACAGCTTTGTGGCTGAGAACCAGTACTTTGGTTGAAAGCTGGGAGAGGCCTAGAGAAGTGGTTAGTGATAGAAGGAAGATAGAGGAAGACATTGCCCCAACGGTACAAACAGGAGGGAGAGTTAGGCTGCAGACTCGGTTGCCTGTAGCCTCCAGTTTGTTACCTGTTCGGAGCAGTTGTCTTCCAAAAGTCAAAACGTGCGCTCCCAGGACTTGCACTGCGTGGTCTTTTTTTCACACACTTGCACATGATATTTGCTATGTCAAATGAAAGCGGTCTAATCAAAAATTAAAAATAGCTAAAAGTGTCAGTCACCTCAATACCACAAATATGTGGAAACATGTGCGGACAAAGCACGGAGTTGAGTTACAAAGACACACTGGAGATGTAGGCCAACCTACAGCAGCACCTACATCTTCAGGTTGTGTTGAAGCCTCTTCATCGAGCTCACACACAGCTGGTTCTGCTTCCTCACAGGATCGCCATGGAAGAACCTCGGTCACTGTTGTCCAGAGACAAAGTGTTATTCCACACACAGCAGCAAGTTCCCTGTCATCCTGACACTCCCAGGCCACAAAACAGCCATCGGTAGCACAGGCATGGGATAAAAGACGGCCATACTCCGCAAACCATGCACGAGCACAGGCTCTGAATGCTGGCATTGCAAAACTCCTGTCCCTTGAAATGCTGTCATTCAGGCTGGTGGAGACAGACAGTTTCCGTAACTGAATATCATTGTCAGTCCCACAATACAATGTGCCAAGCCGATTTCATTTCAGCAGGCAAGCCGTCCCTGGTCTGCAAAAGCATGTTGAGGGAAGAATTAAACATGCGCTACTAAACGCCCTCAGTAGCAAGGTCCACCTGACCACCGATGCGTGGACCAGTACCCATTGTTAGGATCTGCTACAACCAGTAAGGAAAGAAGGGAATTCTGTCCCTACAATACAACTAAGCTGAATCCCTACGATGTAACGGGGAACCTGATCCTGCGACCAGACCCGCTAAAGTCCTCATCTAGTGTGAACGAAGACCTATAGTTGCGAGGGAGGAATCCCTACAAGATCTAGGGACTGGGAGAAAAGGTGGACACCTCCTAACATAAATTGTAGCATGGATAATTAAACAGAAAAAAAAATACTTTGCGATCCTAACATCAAGCAAAACTGACTGATTAAGGCACCTAAGCACCCGGCTAGCTTAACAGTAGATAATACAATGAAGTCAAGCAAAGCCAGAAGGGCGGAGCCAGACTAAATAGGGAAAAAAGGTCATGTGACCAGCAAACTGAAACAAAACCTAACAAGAGGGTTCTAACACCCATGGCCAGGGACAATACCTTTCCCTCACTGCCCATTGGGTCAATGTTGTGTAGCCGGGTACTGATCTTGCGAGTGTCGCTGTACGTGTTCTGCCAACTCCAAGGATTGCAGGAATCAAGTCTGTACACATTGACTCCTCCTCCTACTCCAGTTCCTCAGAATCATCACTGCAGGAGCCGTCACGGTCTACCTCCACATGGACCCGTGAACGTTTACCTGTTGCGACTGATATGAGCACAACCGTGTCCAAATGTCAACAGGCCGTCCTGAAATTAATTTCCATGGGGAATCTTAGCCACACAGCGCAGGAGCTCTGTAATGCCATAAAGCAGGAGAGCAACGTGTGGTTTTTGGAAGCGAATCTACAGGCAGGCTTGGTAGTGTGTGACAATGGCCGAAATCTGGTGGCAGCTCTGGGCCTTGGCAACCTCACTCACATACCATGTCTGTCATATGTGCTCAACTTGGTCGTGCAGAGTTTTTTGAGGGACTATCCGGATCTTGATGCACTGCTGCACAAGGTCCGCCTAGAGTGCGCTCACTTGCGACGTTCCAGCATGGCCAGAACGCTGATTGCAGCTCTGCAACGCAGATTTCGCCTTCATGAACATCGCATCTTATGTGACGTACCCACCAGGTGGAATTCCTCGTTACATATGTTGGAGCGGTTGTGTGAGCAGCAGCCAACAGTAATGGAGTATCAGCTGCATCAGGCGCAATCAACTCGCAATTTGCGCCGTTCACACTTCACCACTACTGAGTGGGCCTCTATAATAATAATAATAATAATAATAATCTTTATTTATATAGCGCCATAATATTCCGCAGTGCTTTACAGTTTAACAGTTTCAAAACACAAGTCATAAGTAACAACGTTAACAATACAATAATTAAAGCAAAATCAGCCGCCCCTGCTGGTGAAAGCTTACAATCTACAATGAGGTGGGGGAGATACAAAGTACAGGTGTTTATATACAATGGTGTTTTTACAATGATGGTCCAGCCATTTTAAGGGAGTGAGGGATGCATGGAGATAGTGAATGGGCTACACACACAGACTTACACATAGAATGACTTTGATTAGTGAATGTGATAGGCCACTGTGAACAAATGTGTTTTGAGGGAGCGCCTGAAACCATCCAAATTGCGGATAGTCCTAATTTCTTGGGGTACAGCATTCCAGAGTATTGGCGCAGCGCGGGAGAAGTCTTGGAGTCGTGAGTGGGAGGTACGGATTAGTGCAGAGGTTAGTCGAAGGTCGTTTGCAGAGTGCAGCAGTCGGTTAGGCCGATAAATATAAATGAGGGAGGAGATGTAGGGGGTGCTGCGCTGTGGAGAGCTTTGTTGGTGAGAACCAGTAATTAGAATTGGATCCTATAATGAATGGGCAGCCAGTGTAATGAGTGGCGAAGGACTCTATGAAGGACATCTGCCACGTTTTGCGTGCGTTTGATGAATCAACGCGGATGGCGAGTGCAGATGATGCACTAGTCAGCCTGACTGTCCCCCTTATCTGCCTGCTTCAAAAAACACTGCAAGCACTAAGGCATGAGGTTTTGGAAGAGGTGGAGGATGAGGAGTCACAAATTCCATCACCTTCTGGACAGTCAGCGCAACGTGGTTCCTCACAAAGGGCTGGAGGACTTTCAAAGTACCATGCTGTATCAACAATTGAACCTCCAGAGTCGCTGTCTATATTTTCATAACCATTCCAAACTTTTAATGTATTTACAAAGCACATAATGTACAGTTTTTATCTATCCTTTTGTAATGCTATTGTGTTTCCATAAAGTGATGTTACAGAATTATGATACAATGTTTTTAAATTTTTTGAGTTTTAAAATTTGTAAATTTTTATGTATTTGAAGGACTTTGTGAGGAGGATGAGGAGGAGTCAATGGAGGAGGAAGACATCGCTCCAGAGGGAGGTACACAACGCTCTAGTCAGTATGTAGAGCGAGGGTGGGGTGATGCAGAGCAGGCAGAGATGACGCCTCTTGCAGGGGACAGCGTTTCTTGGCCAGTTGGGAGTCTGCAGCACATGGTTGATTTCATGCTGCAGTGCCTGAGAAACGACCGCCGCATCGAACACATTCACACCACGTCTGATTATTGGGTGTACACCCTCCTAGACCCTCGCTACCGGGACAACTTTCAAAGCCTCATCAGACCGTTGAACCGGGAGCGTAAAATGCGGGAGTAACAAGACACACTGCTGCAATTATTATTATTATTATACATTTATATAGCGCCATTTATTCCATGGCGCTTTACATATGACAAGGGAAAAATATAGACAGGTACAATAAAGATGTGCTGGACAAGGGACACACAAGTACAGAAGGAGAGAGGACCCTGCCCGCGAGGGCTCACAGTCTGCAGGGATGGGTGAGAATGCAATAGGAAAGGGTAGAGCTGGTCGTACGATGGTTGAGTACACTGAGGATCATTGCAGGTTGTAAGCTTGTCGGAATCCATAATGTTCTCCATTCCAGCCGAGAGCACTGCTGCTGCTACTGCTTTACAAAGCAGCTCTGTGCGTCGAGGCAGTGGAGACAGCTCTGCAACAAGAGGGAGCACAAGCAGCGCCTCTGCACAGGGCAAGACCAGTATGTTCCAAATGTGGTGAAGTTTTGTGGCAGCGCCACCAATGTCTACACCATCCGAGACGGCTCCAGTCAGCAGGAGGCAACGTTTCCGTAAGATGGTGACAGACGACATGTCTTGCCCACTCAGTGTACTCCCAGATGGCTCTTCCCCATTCAAGTTTTGAGTCTCTAAGCTGGATACATGGCCAGAGCTTAGCCAGTATGCATTGGAGGTGCTGGCTTGCCCTGCTGGCAGTGTATTATCGGAGCGCGTCTTTTGTGCTTCAGGTGGTGTACTAACAGACCGTCGCATGCGACTATCCTCCGATAATGTAGACCGGCTTACTTTGCTGAAAATGAACAAGGCATGGATCACGCATGAATTTGCCTGTCCTGTTTCCGATTAAATAACTGGTTGGCAACGTTATACATGTATCCTGTTATGTTCATCTTTCTACCACCTGAACTGTACAGTCATGGCCAAAAGTTTTGATAATGACACAAATATGATATTTTCACATGATCTGCTGCCCTCTGGTTTTTATGTGTGTTTGACAGATATTTTTATCACAGACAGAAATATAATTGCAAACATATGAGTAACAAAAGCTTATATTGACAGTTAGAATGAGTTAATGCAGCAAGTCTAATTTTGCAGTGTTGACCCTTCTTCTTCAGGACCTCTGCAATTCTCCCTGGCATGCTGTCAATCAACTTCTGGACCAAATCCTGGCTGATAGCAGTCCATTCTTGCACAATCAATGCTTTCATTTTGTCAGAATTTTTAAGTTTTTGTTTGTCCACCCGTCTCTTGATGATTGACCACAAGTTCTCAATGGGATTAAGATCTGGGGAGTTTCCAGCCCATGGACCCAAAATCTCTATGTTTTGTTCCCTGAGCCATTTTGTCACTCCATAACTTAGGCAAATCAAACTCACATCATGCCTCAAAAGCTGCAATGTTGGAAGTGCATAATGTGGGTTGAACTTTGACAACAGCTGCAGTGCGAATGTTTGCCTTCATTGTTCTTGGCTTTTAAATAAAAGCATACAAGTAAATATAATAATACCTGAAAACCTCAGACTAGAGTGAACACTTCACACAACTGTTCACTTGCTGTGAAAGGCCTTTTTGTGGACTTCTATTATGTTTGCAAGCAATGTATTGTATTTTGATGGAAGAGCGTCACACTAATAGATTTTAGTAAATTGAAAATAGAATAAAGCAGCACCAATTTTAGAAAAATGACAAGGATGAGCCAGTGACAGACACTCAGCAGAGTACACGCAGCGGTGGTTGAAGTAAGTGGAGCGGGATCTACACTCCTAGCAAAAATTTTAACCTCAGACTAGAGTGAACACTTCACACAACTGTTCACTTGCTGTGAAAGGCCTTTTTGTGGACTTCTCTTATGTTTGCAAGCAATGTATTGTATTTTGATGGAAGAGCGTCACACTAATAGATTTAAGTAAATTGAAAATAGAATAAAGCAGCACCAATTTTAGAAAAATGACAAGGATGAGCCAGTGACAGACACTCAGCAGAGTACACGCAGCGGTGGTTGAAGTAAGTGGAGCGGGATCTACACTCCTAGCAAAAATGTTAACCTCAGACTAGAGTGAACACTTCACACAACTGTTCACTTGCTGTGAAAGGCCTTTTTGTGGACTTCTATTATGTTTGCAAGCAATGTATTGTTATTTGATGGAAGAGCGTCACACTAATAGATTTTAGTAAATTGAAAATAGAATAAAGCAGCACCAATTTTAGAAAAATGACAAGGATGAGCCAGTGACAGACACTCAGCAGAGTACACGCAGCGGTGGTTGAAGTAAGTGGAGCGGGATCTACACTCCTAGCAAAAATTTTAACCTCAGACTGAGTGAACACTTCACACAACTGTTCACTTGCTGTGAAAGGCCTTTTTGTGGACTTCTCTTATGTTTGCAAGCAATGTATTGTATTTTGATGGAAGAGCGTCACACTAATAGATTTAAGTAAATTGAAAATAGAATAAAGCAGCACCAATTTTAGAAAAATGACAAGGATGACCAGTGACAGACACTCAGCAGAATACACGCAGCGGTGGTTGAAGTAAGTGGAGCGGGATCTACACTCCTAGCAAAAATTTTAACCTCAGACTAGAGTGAACACTTCACACAACTGTTCACTTGCTGTGAAAGGCCTTTTTGTGGACTTCTCTTATGTTTGCAAGCAATGTATTGTATTTTGATGGAAGAGCGTCACACTAATAGATTTAAGTAAATTGAAAATAGAATAAAGCAGCACCAATTTTAGAAAAATGACAAGGATGAGCCAGTGACAGACACTCAGCAGAGTACACGCAGCGGTGGTTGAAGTAAGTGGAGCGGGATCTACACTCCTAGCAAAAATGTTAACCTCAGACTAGAGTGAACACTTCACACAACTGTTCACTTGCTGTGAAAGGCCTTTTTGTGGACTTCTATTATGTTTGCAAGCAATGTATTGTATTTTGATGAAAGAGCGTCACACTAATAGATTTTAGTAAATTGAAAATAGAATAAAGCAGCACCAATTTTAGAAAAATGACAAGGATGAGCCAGTGACAGACACTCAGCAGAGTACACGCAGCGGTGGTTGAAGTAAGTGGAGCGGATCTACACTCCTAGCAAAAATTTTAACCTCAGACTGAGTGAACACTTCACACAACTGTTCACTTGCTGTGAAAGGCCTTTTTGTGGACTTCTATTATGTTTGCAAGCAATGTATTGTATTTTGATGGAAGAGCGTCACACTAATAGATTTAGTAAATTGAAAATAGAATAAAGCAGCACCAATTTTAGAAAAATGACAAGGATGAGCCAGTGACAGACACTCAGCAGAGTACACGCAGCGGTGGTTGAAGTAAGTGGAGCGGGATCTACACTCCTAGCAAAAATTTAAACCTCAGACTAGAGTGAACACTTCACACAACTGTTCACTTGCTGTGAAAGGCCTTTTTGTGGACTTCTATTATGTTTGCAAGCAATGTATTGTATTTTGATGGAAGAGCGTCACACTAATAGATTTTAGTAAATTGAAAATAGAATAAAGCAGCACCAATTTTAGAAAAATGACAAGGATGAGCCAGTGACAGACACTCAGCAGAGTACACGCAGCGGTGGTTGAAGTAAGTGGAGCGGGATCTCACTCCTAGCAAAAATTTTAACCTCAGACTAGAGTGAACACTTCACACAACTGTTCACTTGCTGTGAAAGGCCTTTTTGTGGACTTCTATTATGTTTGCAAGCAATGTATTGTATTTTGATGGAAGAGCGTCACACTAATAGATTTTAGTAAATTGAAAATAGAATAAAGCAGCACCAATTTTAGAAAAATGACAAGGATGAGCCAGTGACAGACACTCAGCAGAGTACACGCAGCGGTGGTTGAAGTAAGTGGAGCGGGATCTACACTCCTAGCAAAAATTTTAACCTCAGACTGAGTGAACACTTCACACAACTGTTCACTTGCTGTGAAAGGCCTTTTTGTGGACTTCTATTATGTTTGCAAGCAATGTATTGTATTTTGATGGAAGAGCGTCACACTAATAGATTTAAGTAAATTGAAAATAGAATAAAGCAGCACCAATTTTAGAAAAATGACAAGGATGAGCCAGTGACAGACACTCAGCAGAGTACACGCAGCGGTGGTTGAAGTAAGTGGAGCGGGATCTACACTCCTAGGAAAAATTTTAACCTCAGACTAGAGTGAACACTTCACACAACTGTTCACTTGCTGTGAAAGGCGTTTTTGTGACTTCTATTATGTTTGCAAGCAATGTATTGTATTTTGATGGAAGAGCGTCACACTAATAGATTTTAGTAAATTGAAAATAGAATAAAGCAGCACCAATTTTAGAAAAATGACAAGGATGAGCCAGTGACAGACACTCAGCAGAGTACACGCAGCGGTGGTTGAAGAAGTAACTGGAGCGTGATCTGCATTTAAAAAAAAAATACCTCACAGACTGCAGTGAACACTGAAACACAACTGTTCACTATCTGTGAAAGGCTCCTTTCTGTACTTCTATAGTGTTTGCAACCAATGTATTGTTTACGGATGGAAGCGCATCACACTATAATTTTATTGAATGGAGCAGCTAGAATTACACTAAAGAAAAAAAAAAAGAGTCTGTGAGTGACACGTGCAGATGCCTACAGACAGCGTTGGATGCAGAGCAAACTGCAGCGTCACTTGCACTCTCACACACACACCTTGCACAGAGCTGTTAAAACAACACTGCAAGGCAAAAGGAAGCTTTACACAGCGGTTGGTAAACTAGCCTGCCTAAAGCAAAGTACACAAAATCGCAATCTCTAACTGTCCCTCATGGTCAGCAGAGCAGCGTTCTGTCCCTAACTGAGTTCACAGCACAGTGACGCTAAAATGGCGGCGGCGCCTTTTATAGTGCATTCTGACATCATTTCAGCAGCCAATCACAGCCATGCCATTAGTTAAGATGATCGCAGCAGTACAGGATGTGCCCACACTTCGTAGGATTCATCATTGGCTGACTAAAATCACAGTCCCTCTCAAAGAATTATGGGAACTTCCGATTCCGGTATGCGATATAGGAAAAATATCGGAACTAAGTATCGGAATTCCGATACAGCGAATATCGGCCGATACCCGATACTTGCGGTATCGGAATGCTCAACACTATTCAGGATCTTTAGAAAGAAGAAATTTGCTGTTTACTGTTTGTATATTTGTATGTGTTCCTTTGTTTGTGGAATCTGCATTAGTAAAATGTCATGGCTCTGGACGGTGTGACGCAGAGGCAAGGCGTGCTACAAGAGTGGATTCTCTGGTTCGTGGTACTGAAGCTCCTCTGGGCAAGTGGACCAAGGAGCCGACCCCTATACAGGGATCGTTAGGGGTAGACCCGAAGGAGTCGAGCACCGTGACAGCTGGTACTGAGAGGGGCGGCTCAAGAGGAGCACACGGGGCTAGGAAGACGGAATCACCAGGCGGAACCTGGATACCAGGGCTGAGTAGATAGCACACATGGAGACAGAGCTGCGAACGGGACTGGTGGAATAGGACGGGCAGGTAGGCAGGACAAGGCTGGTGGATAAGACTGGCAGGAGGATGGGATGGGCAGGTAGGCAAGACAAGACAGATGGATAAGATGGGCAGGAGGATGGAAAGGACAGGTAGGCAGAATAGGACTGGTAATAGGATGAGCCAGAAAGTGCACTGGAGGCACACGGTAATCAGGCGCCTCCAACGTGATGGAGCCACCTGAAATACCCAATGCCGGAACCTGATTGGAGTGTTAGTGCCCCTGGGAAGGAGCAGCAAGGGTTAAAGGGACCGAGGAGCTCATGCACGCGACCTAATGCACGTGCACGGAGCAGAGGCCGGACAGAAGGGAGGAGGAGAGAGGATACGACGCTGGATCCCCCGGGCAGCAGGATGACAGGAAGGAGGAGCAGCGCAGTGCCTGGAATGGTAAGCAGGGAGAAGGAGAGAGGGCTCGAGGACCAGGGTAGTGGCGGCAGAGGGCACCGGCACGACCGCTGGCACCGGCGCAACTGTGGGCGCTTAGATGAGCGATGGGAATTCCTTTCCCCATCCTGTGTTCTAAGGAGTTAACTTTGCTGGCCTCCTTTTGGTCTGCGAGAGCTATATTAACCCACTCTCCAGTTGGGGTTTTGTCAGTGATAGCTCTGTCCTCGGCTGAGCAGCTGACCTTGCTATACCTGTGTATACTGTTTGTTCCCATGTGCTTATCCAGATTATCTTTCGTTTTATGTCTGCACTATGATTCTGTACCTGTGCTATTTCTCTGGTTCTGATCTCTGGCTTGCCATCTGACTGCCTTCCTTGTCTGTGCCCTTGGTTACTGAGTTCCTGTCTGGTTTCTGACTTTGGCTTGTATTTGACCATTCCTTAGTCTGTGCCCTTGGATACTGCGTTGCCCACTGGCTATTCAACCCTGCGTGTCTGACCAATCTCTATCTCCCTTGCATGGAGCTTAGTTCCTTCTTCAGCCACTCCCCCAGTGATCACGTATCTCAGGTCCTGCTTAGTGCTGCGTGTTCTCAGCAGCAGCCATACACTTCTATTAGTTACTGCTGTCTACCCACTCACTATCGCTAGTGTTCATTCCCTGGACACAATGTGTGTCCGTCACATTATCACTGATCCCAAAAAAAAATAATTTTCTCTTGTGTGAGGGTTCTGTTTTTCTTGTGTTATTATGGATCCTCTGCATGCTCTCTCAGAGCAGGTCACCAATTTAACCCAGATGATGCAGAAATTGTCTGTGGAGCAGAGGACTTTGTCTCAGTCCCATCAGCAGGTTCAGAGGGAGGTTGCGGGTGCCGTTCGGGGTGTTCCTCTCTCTGGGGCTCAGGGTGGGTGAGCTACTGATGTTTCATTATTTTCTCCTGAACCTCCAGTTAAGTTACCCGATACCTTCTCTGGGGATAAGAAAAAAAATTGGGAATTAAAAGAGGGGTGTAAGTTATTGTTTTCTTTGCAACCCTGTTCTTCAGGGGAAGAGGGTCAAAGGGTGGGGGTTGTCATCTTTTTATTAAGGGAGGCTCTGCAGGCTTGGGCTTCCTCTCTTCCCACACGGCTCTGGAAAGAATGTCTGTGGATCAGTTTTTTGAGGCCCTTGGGCAAATCTATGATTAACCTGATCGTGTGTGACTGGCTGAAGATATGGTTATGAGTCTGTCCCAGAGGAGTTTAGGCAGTGGGCCACAGAGGTGTCTTGGAATGACTTGGCACTCAGGGGATTGTTCCGCCGAGGTCTGTCTGAACACCTTAAGGACGCTTTGGCATTATATCCTCCGCCGGACACCCTAGAGGAAAACATAACAAAGGCCGTCCGCATGGACCGTAGACTCTGTGCTAGAGTAGTGATGCAGCAGGAGACCCCCTTATATCCCATCAAGGTTGATTCCTCATTGTCTGTGGAACCCATGGAGGTTGGAGCTGTGTCCTTTAAGGAAAAGGAGAGAAGATGCCACAAAGAAAATAAACTTTGCTTCTACTGTGGGGCTCCGGGACACTGGAGAAAGGACTGCCCCTCTTGTCCTCCGTCCTTCAAGGTGTCGGGAAATGTCTAGGTCTGGGTAACAGGCGAGGAGGTTACCCAGACTCTCAGGTACACTTTTCCTCAATGTCTAAAATTCTGCTGCAGGTAGAGCTTGGGTTAGATGGTAATCTCTTCCCTACTACAGCTTTTGTGGATTGTGGTTCAACCATTAATTTGATTGACTCTAACTTGGTTACACTCTGTTAGATAGGGACAGTTATGCTCGAGACACCACTAAAAGTTGTGGCCATTGACTCCACTCCCCTCATCAAGTGGGGAATCACCCATGTCTCGGAAATGTTCTTGCTTAAGGTGGGCTCTTCTCATATGGAACATATTACTTGCTTTGTTTTGGACAAATTACCTGCGGGGTTGATTCTGGGTTTTCCCAGGTTACAACGTCATAATCCTGTTATTAATTGGGAGACCAGAGAAATTGTCCAATGGGGATCCAATTGTGTTAAACAATGTTGTAATTCTATGTCTATTTCGTCTGTCGGTCCGGAGGGTATTAAGGAGTACCTAAAGGATTTTGAAGACGTGTTCTCCGTAAGTGAGGCTAATGTTTTACCACCTCATCGTCCTTTTGATTGCACCATTGATTTGATTCCGGGTGTTAAATTGCCCAAGGCCTGGTTGTTTAACCTTTCAGGTCCTCAACAGGTTGCCATGAAGAAGTATATTGCTGAGAGCCTCTGTAAGGGTATACTTGTCCTTCTGTTTCTCCTGTGGCAGCTGGGTTTATCTTTGTTAAAAAGAAAAATGGTGGTTTGTGCCCTTGCCTTGACTTTCTGAAACTCAATAAGATCATGGTGAGAAACACGTACCCGCTCCCTCTTATTCCCGATTTGTGTAACTAGTTGTCCAGGGCAAAATGATTTTCAAAATTAGATTTACTGGGAGCCTATAACCTTATTTGGGTATGAGAGGAAGACAAGTGGAAGACGGCATTTCTCACGTCCGAGGGTCTTTTTGAAAATCTGGTTAAGCCTTTTGGGCTGACAAATGCTCCAGTCGTATTTCAAAATTTTATACATTTTGTGTTTTCAGACCTCATCTGTTGCTTTGTAGTTATATACCTAGATGACATCTCGACTTACTCCTCAGACCAAGCTCATGTGGGGCATTTGCGTACCGTTCTCCAGATACTTAGAGAGAATCAACTTTTTTCAAAGTTGGAAAAATGTTCATTTTTTGTACAGGAATTGTCGTTCTTGGGGTTTATTGTATCTAAGGAGGGTTTTCGCATGGACCTCAAGAAGGTCCAGGCCATCGTCAATTAGGTTCAGCCTCGAGACTTGAAGGGGTTACAACGCTTTCTGGGGTTTGCAAATTATTAACGGAAATTTATCAAGGGATTTTCACAGGTGGTTAAACCCTTACTGATCTTACACTTAAGGGTGCAGATGTAAAAAATTGGTCAACATCTGCTGTGGAATCTTTTTTGATCTTAAAGAAGTGTTTTATATCTGCCCACTGCTGGAACAACTGGATCCGTCCAGACCTTTTATTGTGGAGGTCGATGTTTCTAAAGTGGCGGTGGGGCAGTCTTGTCACAGGGTCCCACGACTCTTGCCAATCTTGAACCGTGCGCCTTCTTTTTCAAGAAGTTCTCTCCAGCCGAGAGAAATTATGAAGTGGGTAATAGAGAGCTTCTTGCGGTTAAGTAGGCTTTTGAGGAATGGAGGCATTTCTTAGAGAGTTCGGCTCATCCCATCACTGTTATTACTGATCACAAAAATTTAGCCTACATCGAGTCTGTCAAAAAATTGACTCCTAGGCAGACCCCATGGTCACTTTTTTTCCCAGTTTCAGCTTTCCATTACATTTCATCCTGGTTCAAAAAATGTTAATATAATACAAAGGAGAGTGCAGTATAATGCCATCAGGAAGTGGATAATTACGTAGAGAAAAACCTGAGGCAAAACATTTCTCAAATGCAATAATAATTTTATACCCACTCCTTCAGCAGCTGAGTCCCTGACGCTCTTATCCTACTCATACACCTTCCATTTTCCTGATAGGCGCACAGAATTTGCTACCTTGATAAAGGCAATTTTTTGCCAAAACGTTGGTGTTTCTGTGCTACATTGGAAGAATTATAATAAAATTATTATTGCATTTGAGAAATGTTTTGCCTCAGGTTTTCAAAAAATGTTAAGGCAGATGCATTGTCCAAAGTTTTGACCCTGTGTCCCCTCTCGAGCCTCGACCCTCCATTCTTCAACCTGGGGTGGTTGTGGCTGATATCTCATCTGAATTGGAGTGGGTGATCATGGAGACCAAATCTCTTGCTCCTAGGTCTAAACCAGTTGGCAAATTGTTTGTCCCTGAACAATTTCGTTTAAGACTCCTTCGGGTGTTCCATGAGTGGGCATCCTGGAATTTTGGCCACTTGTGGGGCTGTGGCTACGGTTTTTTGGTGGCATTCACTGATTGCTGATGTCAGAAAGTTTGTGTCTGCATGTACTAAGAATACTCATAGCCGGTCTGCTGGGGAATTGGTGCCTTTGCCAATTCCTGATAGACCATGGACTCATCTGTCCATGGATTTTATCACCAATGTCTGTTGTAAATGTGCTAAAAATGGTTTATGAGCAGAGGCTCCCTCTGGTGGTTACTGACAGTACTGAACCTTTCAGCGAGGAGTGGCAATCTGGGATCACGGATTGGTCTGATATAAGGGAGGTTCTCTCCCATGATGGTTGCCGGTGATCAATAGTTCTTATCTCAATTGTGGTTCCTGGTTCATTTGGAAGCTTGCTGAGTCTTGCCTGTATCTTCTGCTATCAGATAAGATATTTTCTGCTTTTATTTTTGTGCTTGCTTTTTGCATTGTTCCCTGCACTTCTGTGGAGGTCAGCCAGGTCCCCTTCAGGGGGCTTGTGCTCCTCTCAGTTTATCTGGAGCCACTGTTGTTTGTTCATTTGCTTTTTCCTGTTTTTTTCAGTGGCTGCGGCTTTGTTTTGTTACACCAGAGAACTGATTTAGGTGGTAGAGGTCGTGTGATCTCAGGTGTTTTTGCAATCAGTAGTGTTGGGTTTTTTTAGGTTTTTTTTTTGGATTGCAGTGAGTATCCTTTCCTGTACTTTTCTGTCTAGACGGATTGGGCCCCAGCATTTGCTCATTCTATTTTCTGTCTGTGTCCGTGCTTCCTCTTGTCTAACCGCCATTACATGTTTGGGGGCTTCCTATTTTCTTTGGGGATCTGCTCCGGGGCAGATAGCTTTCATCTTTCTGCCTTTAGGTGTAGTTATCTCTCAGGCTGTGACGAGGCGTCTAGGATCAACATAGGAACGCTCCACGGCTACCTCTAGTTGTGTGGTTAGTTCAGGTTACTGCAATCCAATAGGTTCCAGCCTCTCTGGTGTATTGCTGTTTTTGCTTACTCTCCTCAGCTACCAAAGCATAACAAATGTCCCTACTTCCAGGGGTAATACCATTGTGTGGTTGGTAGTGGACAGGTTTTCTAAGCAAGCCATATTTTTGTCTTTATCTGCTCTACCTTCTGCTGAGATATTGTCCAGGTTGTTTGCGCAACATGTGGTGTATTTGTGTGGCGTGCCGTTGAATGTGGTGTCTGACAGAGGTGTCCAATTTGTTGCTAAGTTCAGGAGGGCGTTCTGTAAAAAGTTGGGTGTCTCTTTGTCCTTTTCCTTTGCATATCATCCTGAGTCAAATGGCCAGACTGAATGTACAAATCAGTCTCTGGAACAAATTTTACGATGTCTAGTCTCCTCTCGACAAGAGGATTTGTGCGACACTTTGCCTTTAGCTGAGTTTGCTTTTAATAATCGTGTTAGCCAGGCCACTGGCATGTCCCCCTTTCTTGCCAATTATGGGTTTAATCCCTATTTTGGGGAGTTCTCTTATTTGGACTCTGGTTGTCCTAGGGCTGAGGGGCCTGCGCAGCGTCTAAAGGAGTTGTGGACCGATGTTCAACAAAACATTACCAAGGCACAGAAAAAGTACACATTTTTTACAGATAAGAAGCGAGTATCTGGTCCTACTTTACAGGTTGGGCAGAAGGTGTGGCTGTCCACTCGAAACATTAAACTTAAAGTTCCCTCTGCTAAGCTGGGTCCTAAGTTAATTGGCCCATATGAAATTGTTGAGATTGTTAATCCAGTTGCATTTAGGTTGCGCCTCCCAGCCTCCTTTAAGATTTCCAATGTGTTTCGCAAATCTCTTTTGAAGCTTTTGTTAACTGTGGATGAGGGGTCTTTGTCTACTGATCCTCCAGTACTAGATGATGGCCACATGGAGTACGAGGTGGGATGTATTGTGGATTCTCAGAGGGTGCGTGGTATGTTGCACTATCTTGTTCACTGGAAGGGGTACGGTTTGGAGGATCGGTCATGGGTGCCGGCTTGCTCTGTAAATGCTGATCGGTTGGTTTGAACGTTTCATATCAGACATACTGAGAAGCCTGGGATCTGGTGGCCACTCGTTGAGAGGGGGTTACTGTCATGGCTCTGGATGGGAATTCCTTTCCCCATCCTGGGCTCTATGCAGTTAACTTTGCTGGCCTCCTTTTGGTCTGGGGAGGACTATATTAACCCGCTCTCCTTTTGGGGTTATGTCAGTGATAGTTCTGTCCTCGGCTGAGCAGCTGACCTTTCTATATCTGTGTATACCGTTTGTTCCTGTGCTCCTGTCCAGTGTATGATCCGGTTTGTCCCTCGCTTTGTGTCTGCGCTCTGATTCTGTACCTCTGCTTTTTCTCTGGTTCTAATCTCTGGCTTGCCCTGACTGGCCTCCTTGTCTGTGCTGTTGGTTACTGCATTCCTTTCCGGTTTCTGACTTCGGCTTGTATTTGAGCATTCTTCAGTCTCGATACTGCGTTGCCTGCTGGCTATTGAACCCTGCTTTTCTGACCAATCTCTATCTCTCTTGTACTGAGCTTAGCTCCTTCTTCAGCCACTCCCACTGTGATCACGTGTCTCAGGTCCTGCTTAGTGCAGCTTGTCCTCAGCAGCAGCCATACACTTCTATTAGTTACTGCTGTCTCCCCACTCACTTCCCCTAGTATTTATTCCCTGGACACAATCCGTGTCTGTCACATAAAACATGCTACATTTTTGACAGTGTTATTCCTTGTACAGTGTATCATATTCTTAGCCCAGCAGGAAGTATGGCACTGACTCAAAACCACTAAAATAAAAAAATCACTGAACCCAGTTGGCATACATCTTATTGATAGACAAACCATTATTTATAATAGTCAAGGAATTACAAGATCTGCATGACAGGACTGCCACATGGAAAAGGTGATGACAATATTCAAAAATGGAACAAAACCTGAGTTTCGAAACCATAGGCCTGTAATTTAAACCTCAATAAAAATAATCTTATAGCCCAGCATCAACAAGGATCAATCCTTTCAAACTTATCTAATATAAGAAGATAAGTTCCAGACTGGACCACGGTAAGGCCATGGATGTCCTATATCAGGGATTTTAAAGGATGTCACAAATAAGGTTTGCACATAAAATTATGAGAATAGTATTTAGCCCTTCAAGACCGACAATTTCGGTTTTGGCATTTTCTTTTTTTCCTCCCCTCTTCACAGAGCGATTATTCTTCTACTTTTCTGTCCACATAAACATATGAGAGGTTGTTTTTTGTGGAAACAGTTGTATTTTTGAGTTACACAACTCATTTTACCCACATAGTGTAGTATAAACAGAAAAACGTTCAAAATTTAGAAAAAAAACACAATTTTGACATTGTTTTTTGGAAATTGTTTTTACAGTGTGCATTTTGTGGTAAAAATTATAATGCAATATGATTCTGTTCATTGCTACATTTACGGCGATGTTCAGTTTTGTTATATTATTTTAGTGCTGAAAAAAAATCAGAAGTTTGCAAAAAAAATTATTTGGATTGTGTTGCTTTTTTCTGAGATAGGTAATGTCTTTATTTTTTGGTGGATGGAGCTGTGTGACAGCTTATTTTTGTGGAACAAGACATTTTTATTGATGCTATTTTGGGACAGATGTAATATTTTCATCGCTTGTTACAGCATTTTTTGTGGAATCATAGCTCCAAAAAATGTAATTTTAGCGATCTTGATTTCTTTTTGTTTACTGAGTTAACCAATCCGGTTAATCATTTTTATATTTTGATAGTTGAGACTTTTCTGAACTCTGTGATAACACATACAATCATGGCTGAAAGTGTTGGCACCTTTGAAATTGTTCCAGAAAATGAAGTACTTCTCTCTGGAAAATTGCAATTACGCATGTTTTGATGTACATGGTTATTTATTTGTGCGTTTTGGAACAATACAAAAAGAAAATGAGGAAAAAAAAGACAAATTTGACATAATTTCATACAAATCATCAAAAATGAGAAGGACAAAATTGTTGGCACATTTCCAAAATTGTGGGTAAACAACTTTGTTTCAAGTATGTGATGCCCATTCAAACTCACCAGTCGCAAGTAACAGGTGTGGGCAATATGAAAATCACATCTAAAACCAGATAAAAAAAAGGAAAAGTTGGCTCAAATTTGCATTGTGTGTCAGTTTGTGCCAAGCGAAGCCTGGAGAACAGAAAGAGTACTCGAGAACCAAAATTGTTGCTAAATATCAACAATCTCAAGGTTGCAAGTCCATCTCCAGAGACCTTGATGTTCCTTTCTCCATGGTGTACAATCTTACAAGCTTACAACCATGACACTGTAGCTAATCTCCCTATACGTGGATGGCAGAGAAAAATTGATGAAAGGGTGCAATACAGGATAGTCTGGATCAGGGGTGGGCAATTAATTTTCCCAAGGGGCCGCATGAGAACCTGGTACTGCTGTGGAGGGCCAAACCAATCTGCTGAACTTAAAAGGGGTGGTCCAAAACCAAAGGTGAAATTCATATTAAATGTACATCAATTCAGTGTAATAATCTAATCTTGTATTCTGATATACTTCAATGAAAAATTCCCTAATTTACCCTCCATAGTCTGACTTCAGGTCTTTTCTTTTTTAACGTCACATGACATTTTGCTTGAGATTCACCAGTGCATGCTGGTATACTCGAATGAGCAGTCATCAGGGGGCATAATCTGCTGTCACTGCCGTCGCTTCTGTGCCCTCTCTGAAATGAGGCGCCATCAGTGATGTCTGTTTTGGAGGCTTGGCTAGTCCTTGTCAGCTGATATTACGTTGGTTGTAAATTCTGATGCATACTCAGTATGAGCTCCCTGTGCTATATTCCTTTGAATGCACAGTGTCCGTGCTCTCCCTTGCTGGCTCTAAGGAGAAGAGATGACCCAGCAGGGACCAGTCCAGTCTCAGAAACAGATGACGCTTTATTTCATGGTGGGAAAAGCAGCTGTGGCAGTGACTGCTGCCTCTGCCCCTAATGACATCCCGTGTGATTACCCCAAAATGCACTGGGATTCTCAAAAAAATGTAATTGGAAGAAAAAAGAAAGAAAAAACAAGTAGAGGGAAAGGTAGAAATTTTTTATTTGAAATATATTAGAATAGTGATTAGATTATTGAATAAAATTTTGTATAAACTTCACCTTTGGTTTCGGATCACCTTTTAATTCTGCATAGTATTAATTTCTTCACTTTATAAAAAACAGTTGCTTATGTGATTAAGTTTACATGAGCATATAAAAAAATTGTTATTTTCATCCAGAAAAAGACGATTTTCCATCTGTATTGTCAACTATATAGCATTCATTTTTATACATCAGAAATGAATAAAATATACAAAATTCAATGTCCATTGTTAGTAATGGAAGGGCAGCATGGTGGCTCAGTGGTCACCAAGGACAACATCTGCAAGGAGTTTGTATGTTCTCCCCGTGTTTGCGTGGGTTTCCTCCCGGTTCTCCGGTTTCCTCCTACATTCCAAAGACATACTTATAGGGAATTTAGATTGTGAGCCCCAATGGGGAGAGCGATGATAATGTGTGCAGACTCTAAAGCACTGTGGAATATGTTAGCACTATATAAAAATAAAGATTATTATTTATTAAAATTCGGATGCTATACAAATGATTCATATAGGATCCATTTTTTTATTTATTTTTGCACACCCATAGACTTCAACAGAGACCGGTCGGTGCATGCTGTGATCTTTCTCTCACAGACATTTTCTGACTGTAATCTGGATAGCCCAATTACATAAAGAATTGGAGGGATCCAATAGCTGGATATACTTAAGGATAAAAATGTACAGGAAGGAAGGGAAATTTTGAAAAATGAGATTCTCAAAGCACAAACGTTAGCAATTCCAAAAATATTGAAGAATAAGAAGCATTTAAGGAAAACGGGATGGATGAACACAGAACTTAAACACATGCTAAAAAGAAAGATAAAAATGTTTATCAAATGGAAAGAGGGAGGCATATCTAAAGAAGATTATGCTGCATTCTGCAGTACCTGCAGGGCACGAATCAGAGTATCTAAAGCTGAGAATGAATTAAGACTTGCAAGAGACATCAAAAGCAATAAAAAAGAATTTTGGGGATATGTCAAAAGCAAAACAAAAGTCAAAGATGCTATAGGATTTGTACAGGATGAACATGATGAAATTGTAAGAAAGGATGTTGAGAAGGCTGTACTTTTAAATTCCTATTTTGCATCTGTTTTCTCTCAGAAAGGAAATGTAACATCAACTGATCTTCACTGTCCTTTTAAAGGAATAGAAGAATCCAGGCTATCAATAGACAGAAAGCTAGTGAGGGAATACTTAGCTAACATGAATGAATTCAAGTCTCCAGGTCCAGATCATTTACACCCCAGAGTATTTAAGGAGATAGCAGAAGAAATTTTTGAACCACTCTCCATAATCTTTGAAAATTCTTGGAGTACAGGAGAAATCCCAGAAGACTGGAGAAGAGCAAATGTTGTTCCTGTCTTAAAAAAGGGGTAGAAGGTGAACCCAGGGAACTATAGGCCAGTGAGTCTGACTACTCTACCAGGAAAGATCATTGAAAAAATTATTAAACAATATGTATGTAGGTACCTGGATAAGAATGAAGTAATTAACCAGAGTCAGCATGGGTTTGTAACTAATAAGTCATGTCAGACTAACTTAATTTCCTTCTTTGACAGAATCAATGACTGGGTGGATCAGGGACATGCTGTAGATAAGGTATATCTTGACTTCAGCAAAGCATTTTACAAAGTATCTCACACCATCCTTATTGAAAAAATGACTAAGTATGGAATGGACAAGGCAATTGTTAGATGGATTCATAACTGGCTTAGTGATCGGATCCAAAGAGTGGTTGTAAATGGCTGCACATCCAGTTGGAAGAATGAATCAAGTGGGGTATCATAAAGCTATGTCCTGGGCCCTGTATTGTTCAACTCTTTATCAATAATTTAGATGAAGGAATTGAGGGTAAACTGATTAAATTTGCTGATGACACAAAACTAGGAGGGATAGCTAATAATAGAGAAGAGAGAGAGGATTCAAAAAGATATAAATAAACAGGAGCAGCGGGCAACAACTAACAGAATGGTATTCAACAGGGAAAAATGCAAAGTACTACATCTGGGCAATAAAAATGAAAAAAGCATATACAGAATGGGAGGAATAGGACTAAACAACAGCACATGTGAAAAAGATTTGGGTATACTAATAGATCATAGACTGAACATGAGTCAACAGTGTGATGCAGCAGCAAAAAAGGCAAATACAATTCTGGAATGTATTAACAGAAGCATACAGTCTAGATCAGTGATGGCTAACCTTGGCACTCCAGCTGTTGTAAAAATACAACTCCCAGCATGCCCTTGCAACCTGCAGCAGTTGAGTCAGCAGTTGAGACATGTTGGGAGTTGTAGTTCTCCAACAGCTGGAGTGCCAAGGTTCGCCATCACTGGTCTAGATCATGTGAAGTCATTATTGCCCTCTATTCCTCTTTGGTCAGACCTCATCTGGAATACTGTGTCCATTTCTGGGAACCACATTTTAAAAAAGACATAAAAAAACTGGAGCAAGTTCAGTGAAGAGTGACCAGAATGGTGACCGGTCTGCAACACATATCCTATGAGGAATGGTTACAGGATTTGGGAATGTTTGGCTTGCAAAAAAGAAGACTGAGAGGAGACTTAATAGCTGTCTACAAATATCTCAAGGGCTGTCACATTGTGGAAGAATCATCTTTATTCTCATTTGCACAAGGAAAGACTAGAAGAAATGGGATGAAACTGAATGGAAGGAGACACAGAGTAGATATTAGAAAAAACTTTTTGACAGGGTGATCAATGAGTAGAACAGGCTGCCATGAGAGGTGGTGAGTTCTCCTTCAATAGAATTCTTCAATCAGAGGCTGGACAGACATCTGTCTGGGATGATTTAGTGAATCCTGCTTTGACCAGGGGGTTGGACCAAATGACCCAGAAGGTCCCTTCCAACTCTACCATTCTATGATTCTGTAAGATAGAGCTTTTTGGTAAAACACATCATTCTACTATTTAACAAAAATGGAATAAGGCCAACAAAGAGAAGAAAACAGTACATACTATGAAATATGGTGGAGCTTGAAAGATGTTTTCGGGTTGGTTTGCTGCCTATGGCACTGGATGCCTTGACTGTGTGCAAGGCATCATGAAATCTAAAGATTACCAAAGGATTTTTAGGTTGCAATGTAGTTCCCGGTATTAAAAAGCTGGGTTTGCGTCCTAGGTCATGCCATGTGTCTTCCAGCAGTACAATGACCCCAGACATACTTCAACAAGCACCCAGAAATGGATGGGAACAAAGCACTGGATAGTTCTGAAGTGGCCAGCCAGCAATAAGTCCTGATCTAAATCCTATTGAACACCCATGGAGAGACACTAAAACTGCTGCTGTCAGAGGAGAAGGCACCCTTCAAGTATGAGAGACCTGGAGTAGTTTGCAGAAGTAGAGTGGTCCAAAAATTCCTATTGAGAGGGGTAAGAAGCTGGTTGATGGTTATAGGAAGTGATTGATTGCAGTTATTTATTCCAAAGGGTGTGCAACCAAATATGAAGTTGAAAGTTCTAAGAATTTTGTCCAGCCCATTTTGGGAGTTTTGTATGAAATGATGTCTAATTAGCCTTTTTTTGTATTGTTCCAATACACACAAAAATATGTGTATAACAAAACATGTGTAATTGCATGTGTAATGTTTTATGGAACAATTTTAAGGGTGCAAACAATTTCAGCCATGACTGTATGGAATTTGGGATTGCATGAGAGTAATGAAAAGTCAGTGACATTGTGGTGGAACTCTTAAGCACAATGAGCCATGCTTGTATTAGTATGGAGGAGGTCTTGGAGAGCTCTTGCTAATGGGCATTTGGGCCAATTGGAGGTACAAGTCCCTTGGTTTTGGATTGCAGTTTTGAGGGTCATGTTGAAGGTGGGCCCAGGAAACAAGTTGTGAAGAAGTAATTCTGCAATACAGCTGTCAATACTCTCATCTCATATCAAATACTATTAAGTTATTTAATCATAAAAGGTTTAAACTATGCTTGTATGTTAAATATATGGTTATTAATAAAGGAGGCTGATGTAGGCTACGAATTCCACATTCATGCAGCATGTACATGTGTTTATTAAATGGAATGGGGGCTTGGAGTAAAAATAAGGTGATGGTAACAAATGTTAGAAATCCTTGGGGAGGTTTGTATCTGAGATCTACACGATACACTGGTCATGTATTTTCTTGTTGACTATATTATTTACTATATGATGATCATGATTTTTTTAGAGAGAGTTCAGTCTCCTTTATATCTAACTGACAGGTGAAACTAGGAACATTGCTTTTCACATAATATGTTGACTAAGCAAAAAATATTTCGAGCAGGGCTGTAGTTCCACATCAAGTTTTGACTGAGTGTTTAAAAATTAAAACAAAAATAAAATTCCAAATACTTTTCTTATAGGTTACTTGGGTTATACTGTATTTACTGGAGACAATATGAATAGAAAAGTGGATATGATTCCTGGTAAAGGAAAACTTCTCTAGCTGTTAGATTTTAATTTCTGCATTGCAGCAAATCTTATTTCCATTTCATACTTCAGCAACTCTTAGGAGCAAGAGATATCAAATAATAATGGCAATATATGGTAATACAACACATGGAAATACTATAGCAAATGCAAAGCAAGTGCTATACTATGAAGGTAAAGCTAGTGTAACGTTACTCCTTTACATCTTATACAATTTGCATCACTAGAGTCTGGATGATATAGAGATTATTTGATATGTTGCTGACATCCATGCTTAGTGTACACAGACTCAAGGTTATTTTATATGTCTTATTTAGTTGATGTAACAAATGGTGAAAAAGGTTAGCTTACAGAAGCCCTACAGTGGAAAAAATTTAAATTGGACTGTCTGTATTATAAGTCACATATCAATTCTCTATCAGATGTATTAGAAGATTCACATGAGTATGCTCAAAAACCATTGGTTTTGGCAACATATCACCTCATGTAAGCATAGGATGTGTTGATCGTTCTGTCCATATCATTGTTTTTCTGCATATGTAAACCAACCAGTATACAGCTTGTATAAAGATGATCAAGGCTTGATAAAGTGCATTGACTGTCCAAAATTGGCATATGTGAATGCACAGTTCTGAGTTCAAGTAGCAGCAACCAATACCCAGCCTCAAATGGAGCTGTCATAGCTCCGCTTATTATTGAAAATTTCATTTAAAGGCTTTTTTCTTACCTGGATTTTTGACTTTTGTTATTGAAACAGGAAAACTGCTTACATATGGAGGATAGAACCATAACATAAATGATGAAAACCTGGGCAGAATATACACTATGAACCTGATTCATTAAGACTGGCGCTACTCTCGCAGGTCTAGATGAGGGTGCACGCTGGAGTCAGTCACTCCAAATTCATGAAGAGGTGCATGACTTTTCACAAATCTGGAGTGGCTGAAGAGTGGCGTGTGCCTCTATATGTAATACCAATATCCCCAGACAGGTACTGGAGTGAAATTTCTGGTGTAGATAACTCCACAGCTGGTCATGAAAAAGACGAGCTGTGCTGTCCTGCCCCCGCTTGTGCCCCCATCCTGCCCCAACTTTGCTATTTTTTTTCTGACATAAAAGAAACTGGTAGCAAGATTTTTAAGCAGTTCAGAATTGCACCTAAATTTTGAAACTTTTGAAAGCTTTTGCACCAGATTTTTGATGTGATGACTTTGATAAATTAGACCTATTGACTTTGAAGTGGTAAAACTATTTTACCATTATGTGCCTTTTTAATGAAAAGGTACTGCATGCTGCAGTGTTTTTCTGTTTAAAAAAATACACAGAAAATGTACTACCAGTTGGTAAACTTTTACCATCATAATCTGCCTGGCGCATATGCAAATATGAGAGTGCCACATGCGGTGAACATATAACAGGACCTTTGATGATCAGGTGACCGAAGGAATGTGTCATACGCGTGAGCATGTACCTTCTGGCTAAAGTGTATGATGCACACGCTAGGACCCATACCTCACAGCCATGAGGTGACCGCCACATTATACACATGCACAGTTTCAGATTGGGCACAGCATTGCAGACTGTTAATTTGTTAACCACGGGATTATTACATCATAAGCATGCATAGTAGCATATAGGGAGAAGGGGAAGCCTTTGCTTTAAGGCTGGGTAAGCCCCCTCTGGAATCAAGTGGAAAACAGGACATAGTATTTTCAGGAAGCTGAGGGGAATAACATTAGAACACCATGGCAGATGAAGTAGAATGAACTCACATCAGAATGCTTCGACTTCACGTGTCATGCTTAAACATCTCAAATATCTTGAAACCTCTTGATGAACCTCTGAGAGGAGGAGAAACACATAGATGCGAGAGGGCATCAACATTAAGATAAGTAAAAGTTTGCTCCATATGGAAATATATATTGGGTATGTATGCAGCCTATTATGCCTAATTATGAATTTCATATTGTAATATATCATGATTAATGCATGACCAATTATTTGTTCAGATATTTGTGAAGTATCATATTTTTTTTTAAAATGAATCATTTGGAACAGTAGTCACGTTTTACTTTTTTCTTAGGGTCGTACCGAAGATTTGAGAGGTTTTGCATTTGACCTCCTTTGGGCTTTATCTTTGTAGTAAGAATTTTCCAGATATAAGATAGGGTTTTAAGGGTATTTTTTTTTTTTGGGGGGGTGAGACATTCATAGTCTGCCATAGTTTCCTGGCACATCAATTCCTGGTTAAACAGGGTGATTCACCACCAAGAATAATGATATTTTATGCTGCCTAAAAAATAATTTCATCTAATGAACAGTGATGCTGTGGCTGCTGTAGAGCGTGCGGAGAGGTGAGCGGTGCTGTCTTGTGTGTGGCATGCGTAGCCCTGGGGGGAACATGCTGAGAGGTGAATGGTGCTGTGTGGGTATAGGTGGAGGAGAGGGCAATGATGGGGAAGAAGGAAATGATGGGGTGATGGGGAGAAGTCAATGATGGGGTGACGGAGAGGGCAATGATGGGGTGGTGAAAAGGGCAATAATGGGGATGAGGAGGAGGAAATTATGGAAGTGGTGGAATGGGCAATGATGGTGGTGGTGGGGAGAAGGCAATGATGGAGCTGATGAAAAGGACAATGATGTTGGTGGTCGGGAAGAGGAAATGATGAAGTTGGTGGAAAGGGCAATGATGGGGTTGTGGGAGAGAAGGCAATGATGGTGGCAATGGAAAGGACAAAGATGGGGAAGGAGGTAATGATGGAGGTGGTGGGGAAGAAAACAATGATGGGGTGGTGGGGAGAGGACAATGATGGGGGTGGTGGGGAGAAAGCAATGATGAAGGTGGTGGAAAGGACGATGATGGGGTGGTAGGGGAGAAAGCAATGATGGAGGTGGTGGAATGGGCAATGATGTTGGTGGTGGGGAAAAGGCAATGATGGTGGTGGAAAGGACAATGATGGTCGTGGTGTAAAGTGCAAAAATAGGGGTGCTGGGGGAGGAGGAAATGATGGAGGTGGTGGAATGGGCAATAATGGAGGTGATGGAGGCAGAACGTGAGAAGATGAGGCTGTGTGGAGATGCAAGACGGTGAGCTGGGCCCGGCGGTGAATTTTTTTTTGGGGGGGGCCCATTCAAATTTTCGCTATGGGCCCCATGATTTCTATGTATGCCCCTGACAGCAAGATAATTGTGAAAAAGGCATTTTTAACATGGATGAAATTAATGGATAAAAGTGCCCCTAATTTGATAAAATTTCCATATTCTGCTGATCGGTGCAGGTTGCAGTGGTCAAACTCATCATTGATAAATAAGTTTTCACCTATCCTGTGGTGATAACTTCTTTTCACTGAACAACCCTTTTAATGGAGGTTTCTGGCATTCAAAAGAAAGTAATGTGATTAAGTAAACTCTACTAACCTTTTTCTTCCTCTGGTAATGCAGAGAGAGGTTTCTGGCTTTGCTTATGATCTTTGTTCATAAGCCATCAACATTCAGCCAGTCTATAGACTTTGCTGTCACGTGTCACACTGATCGGTGATATCAGTAGTATGGCTCAAAAATACTAAAACTATTCATACACCAATAGGCAGAGTTGCTATTTGGCCAATAATTTGGTGTTTTTGTATATTAGATCATTTAAGCCCCTGCTGATTGGGTAAATTAAATACTATAATTTTGTAACTAAAAGGTTATTGCTACAAAAGATCTAACTTCTGTCGGTCAGAACATGTACCATTGTGATAAGATTATGAAATAAAAAAAGAAAAAAACTGTCTTCTACAGTATGTACTTAATGTAGGGTGTATTTTATTATACAGACTTGCTTTTAGGTAACAGATTCTCTTTCAACTCTTCTCTCTCTCCACTGAATACGTTTGGCATAAATCCAACAATGTTTCAGTGGGAAGAGGCTGATTTCTTCACAACTTGGTGCTATTCAAATTCCCAGAAGATTTCCTGCTCTCCAGTGAGCCATCTTCATATCTCAATATATGCAAGAAAAAGGTGCATTGAAAAGTATAAAATAATAATTTGGAGATTGTATGCAGTAAATATTGCAGAAGTCAAGCTAACAATTGGAAGAATTTATTTCTTGATAGCTGTGCTGCGATCCTTTGGGAAACATCTCTTTGTTAAGAGGGATACTGCATGCAGAGTTTTTCTTATACTTGTTTTTCTCTATGCTGTATTGCTTCTGATTTTTCATTGTGTTTAGAATGGCGTCCCTTTAACTTTGTACATAAAATGAGCTATATTACCTGTTTAGCGCAAAGTAATATGTGCAACATTTTACAGAAGCTATCATATTTAAAATAATTTTAAACATTAAAGTAATTCCTGTGTGATTTATATACCGCCATCTGTTTATTAACATAAGAAGTATACTCAGTGATGTACAGAAATATACAATCAGGACACAAGGGATTGGATATTTTTGAATGCATGTCTGTGAGTGAAAAGTAATTGACAAAATACTTTAGGGATATCATAGATAATATTACATTTTGTGTGGTTATTACTGAGTATCACGAATGACGTGGGGCACCATGGGTGTAAATGAACCTACTGTAATTGAAAGCAAACTGAACATGAAACATGAAATCTGAACTTGAACCACGTGAGGAATAACATTATCACTTGATTATTTTGTGACTTGTATCCTGCCCTTTTTCATCAGTTTTACCCTCTATAGACTCTATCTCTAATTTTCTATTTCCTCTGAGCTGCTGTGGAGACTAGATGCTATGTTGTCTCCTATATACTAAGCACTAAGTGAGTCATGCTCTTTTTTCATTAGGTAGCACACAAAAAGTAGCAGTAGATGCGTAGAGGAAATTATATAGCAGTACTGAGAAATGTAGCTGTGAGTCCAGTACCTGAATAAGCTCAAAATAACATAAGGATGGGCAAAAAGGAAAAATAATCAACTCACCTGTAAAGGAGAGTAATGCTTGAAAGAGTGCAATGCATGGATAGCTCCAGGCCAGTCCCTGGGTTGAAAATGCAGTAAAAAAGGGTGTTCATACAGCAGCCACTATATCAAAACAAAAAAAAGTAAAATTTCACATCTATTAGGACTACCATTAAAAAATGGGGAAACATAAAGGCATGGCAGTAGGCGTTCAGATGTTTGGTTTACTCGTTTTGAGCAAAAATGCTATTAATCATGACATAATTACACACTACAGAAAAGAGAAGACCCCTCTGACCGTAAGAGCTTACACTCCAGAGGAGAGAAACAGAGAGGACTGAGGACCCTGATGACCATAAATCTTTACACTTTATAGAATAGAGAGACTTACCCAATGACTCTTGAGATAGGAAAATATTTTGCCATACCAACTGTGATGTACTGGGAACCGTTGATCTGTGATGACCCAGGAAATGACCATCAATATAGAATTTATAATAATTTGCTATATGGCATTATGGGGAAGCTGTTGTGGCTATGTAAAATGATGTTAGTCTGCTCTTTGATAAATTCAGTAGCAGTGATGGGCGAACGGGCTCAGATGACGTCTTATTCGATCATGTTGGTGTTATCTAACTATCTTAGGCTTGCTCGTATATTGTTGTATTATTGTTGTATATTGTTTATGTCCCTGAAGCTGTATGATATGCGGTTGTTAGACAGCCTGCATATGTGGGGATTCCCTAAGGGTATGTTTCCACGGTCAGGAAACAGTCCGGATTTGATGCATGTTTGACGCTGTGCGTTGGCGCAGCGTCAAACACGCAGCGTCCAGATGTTACAGCATAGTGGAGGGGATTTCAAGAAATCCCGTCTCCACTATGCTTCAAAACACGCAGGCGTAAGACCTGCGTTTACAGAAATGTAGCGCGTCTTTTTAGACCGCAGCATGTCCTATTCCCTTGCGGAGATGCTGCGTCGCCGCAAGGGAAATAACACAGGGCTATGTAGCCCTGCGGTCATTCCGGATGTGTTCCGAATGTGTTCCATGAACACATCCAGATTGACCACGCGTTCAAAAGGGGGCGGGGCTTTGGGCAGAGCAGACTTTCCCCTCCGTCCAAAGCGCTGTGTTTCCTGAGCGTGGAAACGCAGCCTAACAAACTGGCAATCTCTGTATTTGTTAAGGCTATCTAACAGCTGCAAAACATGAACATGCCCAAGATACTTGGATAACATCCAAGAATGCTTGGTTAAGAAGTCATCTGAGCTCGTTCGCCTATCACTATTCAGTAGTTTGGAAATTGGTGTTGCATAAGTTTTGAGTTTATTTATTTTTTTCCAACCATGAATTGAATCTTACAGAGTTTTAATTTGCATGAAACTGTAATTTTCAGGAAATTTGACTTAAATTTCATCCTTCACAGATCAGTCCTTCTCTAGTTATGTCATAATAATAGGCAGCAAGTAACTGTACATTGTCAAGTAATTATACATTACTAGTGTTGAGCGATACAATACCGCAAGTATCGGGTATCGGCCGATATTAGCTGTTTCGGCCTTTCGATACTTAGTTCCGATATTTTCCATATATCGTATACCGGAATCGGAAGTTCCCATAATTCTTTGAGAGGCAATGTGATTTTAGTCAGCCAATGAGGAATTCTAAGAAGTGTGGGCACATCTTGTACTGCTGCGGTCATGTTAACTAATGGCATGGCTGTGATTGGATGCTGAAATGATGTCAGAATGCACTATAAAAGGCGCCGCCGCCATTTTAGCATCACTGTGCTGTGAATTCAGTAAGGGACAGAACGCTGCTGTGCTGACTCTGAGGGACAGTTAGAGATTGCGATTTAGTGTACTGTGCTGTAGGCAGGCTAGCACCAACCGCTGTGTAAAGCTTCCTTTTGCCTGCAGTGTTGTTTTAACAGCTCTGCAAGGTGTGTGTGAGTGCAGGTGACGCTGCAGTTTGCTCTGCATGCAACGCTGTCTGTAGGCATCTGCACGTGTCACTCACAGACTCTTTTTTTTTTCTTCAGTGTAATTCTTGCAGCTCCATGCAATTTAACTATTAGTGTGACGCGCTTCCATCCGTATCCAATACATTGGTTGCAAACACTATAGAAGCAGACAAAGGAGTAGCCTTTCACAGATTGTGAACAGTTGTGTTTCAGTGTTCACTTCAGTCTGTGTTTTTTATTTTTTGAGTGCACATCACGCTCCAGTTACTTGTTCAAGCACTGCTGCTTGTACTCTGCTGAGCGTGTCTCAGTGCCTCATCCTTTTCATTTCTCTCCAATTGGTTCTGCTCCATTCCATTTAAAATAAATATAATCTATTAGTGTGACGCGCTTCCATCCGTATCCAATACATTGGTTGCAAACACTATAGAAGTAGACAAAGGAGTAGCCTTTCCCAGATTGTGAACAGTTGTGTTTCAGTGTTCACTTCAGTCTGTGTTTTTTATTTTTTGAGTGCACATCACGCTCCAGTTACTTGTTCAAGCACTGCTGCTTGTACTCTGCTGAGCGTGTCTCAGTGCCTCATCCTTTTCATTTCTCTCCAATTGGTTCTGCTCCATTCCATTTAAAATAAATATAATCTATTAGTGTGACGCGCTTCCATCCGTATCCAATACATTGGTTGCAAACACTATAGAAGTAGACAAAGGAGTAGCCTTTCCCAGATTGTGAACAGTTGTGTTTCAGTGTTCACTTCAGTCTGTGTTTTTTATTTTTTGAGTGCACATCACGCTCCAGTTACTTGTTCAAGCACTGCTGCTTGTACTCTGCTGAACGTGTCTCAGTGCCTCATCCTTTTCATTTCTCTCCAATTGGTTCTGCTCCGTTCCATTTAAAATAAATATAATCTATTAGTGTGACGCGCTTCCATCCGTATCCAATACATTGGTTGCAAACACTATAGAAGTAGACAAAGGAGTAGCCTTTCACAGATTGTGAACAGTTGTGTTTCAGTGTTCACTTCAGTCTCTGCGTAATAACCACACTTAGGCCTTATAACTTTTCTGACTTTCTTTATCAATCTACCAAGATGAAGAAGGCAGGGAGTAAGGCACGTGGTCGTGGCCGTGGAGTTTCAGCAGGGAGAGGACGTGGGGATTCTGTGGCTGCTGCCACCCTCAGTGACACAGCATCCACCAGTTTTACCCATGAGCTTTCCTTTATGCGCAGTTTGGTAGGAGCTCAGCATGCCCCCCTGCTGCGGGAAGAACAAATTGAAGCCGTTGTTGGTTGGATGGCAGCCAATTCATCGACTTCAATTCCTTCCACCTCCTCTCAGGAACACAACACTGTTGAGCAACCATCTGTCTGTTCACCGCCTGTCAAATTGCCCAGGCAGTCAGAGAGTTCTGTACAGGAGCCAGCTGAGTCTCTGCTTCTGTTCTCAGAATCTGTTGGCTCGCAAACACGGGCACAGGCAAGCAGCATTCTGCAATTTGAAGAAGAGGGAGTATGCAGTGATGCGCAACAGCTGTGTCTCTCTCAATCTGAAGAGGCGGGTGAGCCAGTGCCGATGGACAGCACACCGCAGAACGCATCTTATGATGATGATGAGACTCAGGTGCCAGGTTTTGTGGAGCATGGTGCTGCCCAGACCATCCAACAGCAGCAGGTGTTGGAAGAGGGTAGTGGAGATGATGAAGTCCGAGACCCAACATGGCGTGAGCAACAGGAAGGTGGTGGGAGCAGCTCTGAAGAAGAGATTGTCCCAACGGTACAAAGAGGAGGGAGAGGTAGGCTGCAGACTCGCTTACCTGTAGCCTCCAGTTTGGCACCTGTTGGGAGCAGTTCTCTTAGAAATGTCAAAATTGGCGCTCCCATGACTTGCACTGCGAGGTCCTTTTTTGACAGACTTGTAGATGATATTTGCTATGTTCAATGCAAGCTGTGTAAGCAAAAAGTTAAAAGAGGTAAAAATATCAGTAACCTGAATACCACAAATATGTGGAAACATGTACGGACAAAGCACGTAGCTGAGTTACAAAGACACACTGGAGATGTAGGCCAACCTACAGCAGCACCTACATCTTCAGGTCGTGTTGGAGCCTCTACCTCCAGCTCACACACACCTGGTTCGGCTTCCTCACAGGATCTCCATGGAAGAACCTCGGTCACTGTTGTCCATAGACAAACTGTTATTCCACCCACAGCAGCAAGTTCACAGTCATCGTCACACTCCCAGACCACAAAACAGCCATCGGTACCACAGGCATGGGATAAAAGACGGCCATACTCTGCAAACCATCCACGAGCACAGGCTCTGAATGCTGGCATTGCAAAACTCCTGTCCCTTGAAATGCTGTCATTCAGGCTGGTGGAGACTGACAGTTTCAGGAACTTTATGGCATTGGCAGTCCCACAATATAATGTGCCAAGCCGATTTTATTTCAGCAGGCAAGCCGTCCCTGCTCTGCAAAAACATGTCGAGGGAAACATTAAACGTGCACTACTAAACGCCGTCAGTAGCAGGGTCCACCTGACCACCGATGCGTGGACCAGTACCCATGGCCAGGGACGATACCTTTTACCTCACTGCCCATTGGGTCAATGTTGTGGAGCCGGGTACAGATCTTGCCAGTGGCGCTGTACGTGTTCTGCCAACTCCAAGGATTGCAGAAATCCAGTCTGTACACATTGATTCCTCCTCCTACTCCAGTTCCTCAGAATCATCGCTGCACGAGCCGTCACGGTATACCTCCACATGGACCCGTGAACGCTTACCTGTTGCGACCGATATGAGCACAGCCGTGGCCAAACGTCAACAGGCCGTCCTGAAATTAATTTCCATGGGGAATCGAAGCCACACAGCGCAGGAGCTCTGGGATGCCATCAAGCAGGAGAGCGACGTGTGTTTTTTGTCAGCTAATCTCCAGCCAGGCTTGGTAGTGTGTGACAATGGCCGAAATCTGGTGGCAGCTCTGGGCCTTGGCAACCTCACTCACATACCATGTCTGGCACATGTGCTCAACTTGGTCGTGCAGAGTTTTTTGAGGGACTATCCGGATCTTGATGCACTGCTGCACAAGGTCCGCCTAGAGTGCGCTCACTTGCGACGTTCCAGCATGGCCAGATCGCGCATTGCAGCTCTGCAAGTCAGATTTCGCCTTCCTGAACATCGCATCATATGTGACTTACCCACCAGGTGGAATTCCACGTTACATATGTTGGAGCGGTTGTGTGAGCAGCAGCCAGCAGTAATGGAGTATCAGCTGCAACAGGCGCAATCAACTCGCAATTTGCGCCGTTCACACTTCACCACTACTGAGTGGGCCTCTATGAAGGACATCTGCGACGTTTTGCGTGCGTTTGATGAGTCAACGCGGATGGCGAGTGCAGATGATGCACTTGTCAGCATGACTGTCCCCCTTATCTGCCTGCTTCAGAAATCACTGAAAGCACTAAAGGAAGAGGTTTTGGAAGAGGTGGAGGATGAGGAGTCACAAATTCAATTACCTTCAGGACAGTCATCGCAACGTGGTTCCTCACAGAGGGCTGGGCAGGGCTCACTTTGTGAGGAGGATGAGGAGGAGGAGGAGGAGTCAATGGAGGAGGAAGAAATCCCTACAGAGGGAGGTACACAACGCTCTAGTCAGTATGTAGAGCGAGGGTGGGGTGATGCAGAGGAGGCAGAGATGATGCCTCTTCCAGAGGACAGCCTTTGTTGGCCAGTTGGGAGTCTGCAGCACATGGTTGATTTAATGCTTCAGTGCCTGAGAAACGACCGCCGCATCGCCCACATTCTCACCACGTCAGATTATTGGGTGTACACCCTCCTAGACCCTCGCTACCGGGACAACTTACAAACCCTCATCACACCGGTGAACCGGGACCGTAAAATGCAGGAGTACCAAGACACACTGGTGCAATCCATACTGTTGTACATTCCAGCCGAGAGAGCTGCTGCTGCTGTTACTGCTTTACAAAGCAGCTCTGTGCGTCGAGGCAGTGTAGACACCTCTACAACAAGAGGGAGCACAAGCAGCGCCTCTGCACAGGGCAAGAGCTGTATGTTACAAATGTGGCGAAGTTTTGTGACAGCGCCAGCAAGGTCTACACCATCCGAGACGGCTCCAGTCACCAGGAAGAAACGTTTCCGTAAGATGGTGACAGACTACTTGGCTTTCCCTCTAAGTGTACTCCCAGATGCCTCTTCCCCTTTCAAATTTTGGGTCTCTAAGTTGGATACATGGCCAGAGCTTAGCCAGTATGCATTGGAGGTGCTGGCTTGCCCTGCTGCCAGTGTATTATCTGAGCGCGTCTTTAGTGCTGCAGGTGGTGTAGTAACAGACCGTCAAATGCGACTATCCTCAGAGAATGTAGACCGGCTTACTTTTCTGAAAATGAACAAGGCATGGATCTCACCTGAATTTGCCTGTCCGTTTTCAGATTAAATAACTGTTTGGCAACATTTTCCATGTCTCCTGTTATGTTCATCTTTCTACCACCTGAACTCTACTCCCTGGGCTACAACACCGCCATTTGTTGCTCGTAAGTAATTGGCAGGGGTACTGACTCCTGGCCAGCTGGTTACAGCACGACAGCTGTTTCCTGGCAGTGTGAACGTCAATTATCCTCCAATAAGTTGTGCTGTCGTGTTGCATTCGGGTTAGCCGACTCTATGGTGCCTGCAGTTTAGGTGATTCCTATGTGTGCTGTGGGATATGTAAATAAAGGCTGTTTCCATTGTGACAATAGGACAAGCACCCACTGTAGGACTGTGTGATTCGGTAACTGCGGATGGCTTTCGTCCTGTCAACTTACATTTTCATGGGTGCGTTCTGCTACCCGTCCGGGGTCCAGTACCGTCAACTGGTTCTCCCCAGTGCCTTTGGCCTAGGTGCCTCCATCTCCGTATCCGAGTTCCACCAACGACTGCTGGTGCTTGGTAGTGCTTTGGAGCACAGGTACCTCCTGCTTAGTAACCGTGTCACAGTAACGTCAGCTGGTACTCGGTTGTGCCATTGGCTCTTTTCCTTCTGCTACCCGTCCGGGGTCCAGTACCGTCAACTGGTTCTCCCCAGTGCCTTTGGCCTAGGTGCCTCCATCTCCGTATCCGAGTTCCACCAACGTCTGCTGGTTCTTGGTAGTGCTTTGGAGCACAGGTACCTCCTGCTTAGTAACCGTGTCACAGTAACGTCAGCTGGTACTCGGTTGTGACATTGCCTCTTTTCCTTCTGCTACCCGTCCGGGGTCCAGTACCGTCAACTGGTTCTCCCCAGTGCCTTTGGCCTAGGTGCCTCCATCTCCGTATCTGAGTTCCAGCAACGTCTGCTGGTCCTTGGTAGTGCTTTGGAGCACAGGTACCTCCTGCTTAGTAACCGTGTCACAGTAACGTCAGCTGGTACTCGGTTGTGACATTGCCTCTTTTCCTTCTGCTACCCGTCCGGGTCCAGTACCGTCAACTGGTTCTCCCCAGTGCCTTTGGCCTAGGTGCCTCCATCTCCGTATCCGAGTTCCACCAACGTCTGCTGGTCCTTGGTAGTGCTTTGGAGCACAGGTACCTCCTGCTTAGTAACCGTGTCACAGTAACGTCAGCTGGTACTCGGTTGTGACATTGCCTCTTTTCCTTCTCCTACCCGTCCGGGGTCCAGTACCGTCAACTGGTTCTCCCCAGTGCCTTTGGCCTAGGTGCCTCCATCTCCGTATCCGAGTTCCACCAACGTCTGCTGGTCCTTGATAGTGCTTTGGAGCACAGGTACCTCCTGCTTAGTAACCGTGTCACAGTAACGTCAGCTGGTACTCGGTTGTGACATTGCCTCTTTTCCTTCTGTGCCCCTCCGGGTTCCAGCACAGTCAGCTGGTCCTCGTTACTTCCATTGTCTCTTGCTCCATCTGATACCCGTCAGGGTTCCAGTAACGTCAGCTGGTTCTCGGAAATTAGACGACCTTAAAGACCACCCAGAAGAAGATGACGACAACAAGGACGACGAGCATGAAGCCAACCAGCCTGAACACCATCACAAAGAAAAAATAAAAGATTACCCAGAAGAAGATCACCAACAGGACAAAGAAGGTTAAGACAAACTACAAGATACAGAACAAGAGACAGAAGAACAATAAGCAGAAGATCAAAAAGCAGAAGAACATGAAGTATAAGACCAAAATGAAGAGCAAAATATATGCTCTAAATTCTAAGCAGAAGAAGACTAAGCAGTGTATGGGGGTGAGTCCGTTCCTCCTCGTGGTGCCCCTGGAAAATGCCTGCTGCTGCAGGCTAAACTGAACACGGACAAATACTGTTGTAATTTAAATCTTTTGTGACAGCAAGAACGGAAGGATGAACAATTCATACTTTTACAGATTACAAGTACAGGAATCTCTGTCACAAATAAGAATATGATGAAGAAGATGAAGAGGAAGAAGATGAAGAATTTGAATATGAAGAAGATTAATTAGTTTAATAATAACAATATGAGTAATGTAAACAAAAACATGAATAGCAAGAAGTTTAAGAAGAAGATTAAGAAGGTGAAGATGAAGAATAATTTGATGAGAAAGATGATGCTGCTGAAGATTATGAAGGAGAAAGTGTGGCACTGGCAAAAGTTAAAAAGGTGAAGAGCATGGAAGTTGTGAAACATACATATTTGCCAAAATAGAAAAAAGGTTAACAACATTGTCAATTTGTTAGTCAATCCAAACGTATTTCCAAAAAAATATATATTAATGCTATTCCAATGCATTGGGTTAAACATGTATGCCTTTATTGTCTCCTCAACCTCCCCCAATACATTCTACATTAGTCTTTGTTGTTTTCCTTCATGTACAATTAACCAACAAGGCAAGAATGGGTTTTTTTAATGTCGATATTTGGTTCCCATAGACTTACATGGGACTTCCGGTATCGGAATCGGATATCGACGATATTTAGTGATATCGGCGATACCATTCCGATCCGATATTTTTAGATATCGAGCAGTATCGCTCAACACTATACATTACTTAACACTAGGACTACCGGACTGGTCACCGAATGGAGACATTTTGACTCCTGGCTTGTTTTAGTTTATTTTTAGAGTTTCTTGCTCCTGGTATTGTTGCAACTTTAATTTCATCCTTCGGTATAGAATGCAAAATAGAAAGAATATCGTCAGGCTTTAGCGCACTTATTCTTGCCATATTAGCAATTAGCAAAACTGCAGGCAGTATTCTATAGAAATTATGTAGTCCACTCGAGAGTTCACTGGTTCACTGACAGATGTCCTGTATATGTCCTGTGTATGTCAAGTATATTTGCAAAAATGCTAATTATTCTAAGTCTAAGCCAGCCAACATTTATTCTAAACTTATTCTAAATATACAAGTAAATGAAAATTAAAAGAAATAATAACATTTAGCGACAAAGATTAGCAAAATATAGTAGGGAGTCAAAATGACTCCCTTGGGTAATTAAAGGTAATTTTTTTTTAAAAATGTACCGTATTTTTCGGACTATAAGACGCACCTAGGTTTTAGAGGTGGAAAATAGGGAAAAATATATTTGAAGCAAAAAATGTGGTAAAATATTTAATAACATAAATAACATACTATTATGTGGTACTATTATATATAATGGTATGTTATTATGTTGGAAGCTACTGGTAGGAGATGGTGATGTGGGACCAGTGTGGTGTCTGTAAAGTACTATGTGAAGACGCTGGAGGGTGAGTATATGAATGGGGGCACGGGGCTTATATTTAAAGCACCATTTCAGCACTGAAAAATAACACTGGAGTGCTGCTTTAAGATCCCATGGGAGAACTATAACTCTCAGCATGTCCTGCAGATCCTATGGCATGCTGGGAGTTATAGTCCACCACTGGATGGCAGAGTGATTTTTTATGTGCTGTCATTACTAACCTTTTAATTAATTCTCTGTTGTACAGTGTGTCTGCAGGACCTGTGTTGACATCATGAAGAGGCAGGGCTTTGTGTGGTCATGTGATTCTCCAGCCCGCCCTCTTCATGAACTCATCACAGGTCCTTCACAGGAGCATTCAGCATCGCATCAGCACAGCCCCCAGGCTGTCAGGTATGCGGTGCCTCCTGCTGCACTCTGCTGCCTCCTTCTCCTTCCAACACATATTTCCACAGCTGCTGCAGGAATCAGGCACTGGGGAAACCATGTGGCTCTGTCATTTGCTGCTCCCCGCTCACTGCTCAGCTGATAGGTGGGCGGGAAGCGGCTAATGAATATTCACTGCACTTAAGTATCGGGACCAGTGGTTTCCCCAGCGCTGGATTCCTGCAGCATAGGGATATTTTCCTGCCTACTTCAATCTCACTCCACCGCTGCCCCCTCCCCACGTTACATTCCGACCATAAGACGCACACACACTTTCCTCCCAAATTTGGAGGAAAAAAAGTCCGTCTTATGTCCGAAAAATACGGTACTCTTTTATTTCAAAAATTATTTATTGTCACAAAATCTTTTTTTGCATCCTAAATGAGTAAAAGTCACCGAGTCTCAAGCCAGAATTTTGAAAAATGTAGTCACAGAAGAGACATAAAAATTGCAAGTAGTCAAAATAATTCCATTGGTTGTTCTAGTGTTGAAACCACATGCACACCACATTCATTCACTTTAAACAAAGTTGCAAAATCAGTCAGTAGTGCAGTTGCCATTTGAGCATTCAGCCATGAGCTGAATCTGGAGAAATTAATCTAGGGTCTTCGCAGCTGAGTAAATTAGTTTATACATTTTCATTAGAGGCAAGAGGATCTTTTGTAATTCAAATTTGCTGAATCTTCCTCCAAAATTTGATTTGCGGCAAATCAATTTTTGTGAATCTCAAACCTGGAAATCATGTAATTACTCAGAAAATATATGAGGAGAGAAAGAACTCGGCTGGCTATAAGAGCTTACTTATACACTGCAGAAGAGAGAGAAGACCCCAATTATCATATGAACTTACACTCTGCAGGAGAGAGAAAGAGAGATAGAGAGAGCTCCTCTGACCATAAGAGACTAAGAGAAAGAGCGAGGGAGATGGAGGAACTTGCGATTCAAAAGCAATTACACTCTACAGGCCAGAGATGGGTGAAAAGTGAGAGAGAAAACTCTCTTCTGATCATAAGAGCTTAAGCTGTACAGATGAAAGCGAGAGGATCCTGCTTTTCATAAGAGCTTACACTTTACAGCAGAGAGAACCCCGCTTAACATAAGAGCTTACACTCTACAAAAAGAAATATTTTCCAAGTGACTTAAATTTCTGATCTATGATGACAAAAGTACTGACCACCACTGTGCAAGGTATGATAATTTGTAAGATTAATAGCTGCAAGATGTTATTCGGAAGCTGGCGTCGCAATTAGAGTTGAGCGATACTTTCCGATACCAATAAGTATCGGATCGGAATTGGTATCGCCGATACCCAAAAAGTATCGGCGATACCCGATACCGATACCGGAAATCCAATGTAAGTCTATGGGAACAAAATATCGGAATTAAAAAAAAAACATTCTTGCCTTGTTGGTTAATTATACATGAAGGAAAACAACAAAGAGTAATGTAGAATGTATTGGGGGAGGTTGAGGAGACATTAAAGGCATAGATTGTTTAACCCAATCAAATGGAATAGCATAAATATTTTTTTTTTAAAGATGTTCGGATTGACGAAGAAATTGACAATGTTGTTAACCTTTTTTCTATTTTGGCAAATATGTATGTTTCACAACTTCCATGCTCTTCACCTTTTTAACTTTTGCCACACTTTCTCCTTCATAATCTTCAGCAGCATCATCTTTTTCATCCAATTATTCTTCATCTTCACCTTCTTTATCTTCTTCTTAAACTTCTTGCTATTCATCTTTTTGTTAACATTACTGATATATTGTTCTTATTAAACTATTATTCTTCTTCATATTCTACTTCATCTTCATCTTCTTCATCATATTCTTATTTGTGACAGAGATTCCTGTACTTGTAATCTGTAAAAGTATGAATTTTTCTTCCTTCCGTTCTTGCTGTCACAAAAGATTTAAATTACAACATTATTTGTCCGTGTTCAGTTTAGCCTGCAGCAGCAGGCATTTTCCAGGGGCACCACGAGGAGGAACGGACTCACCCCCATACACTGCTTAGTCTTCTTCTGCTTATAATTTAGAGCATATATTTAGCTCTTCATTTTGGTCTTATACTTCATGTTCTTCTGCTTTTTGATCTTCTGCTTATTGTTCTTCTGTCTCTTGTTCTGTATCTTGTAGTTTGTCTTAACCTTCTTTGTCCTGTTGGTGATCTTCTTCTGGGTAATCTTTTATTTCTTCTTTGTGATGGTGTTCAGGCTGGTTGGCTTGATGCTCGTCGTCCTTGTGGTCGTCATCTTCTTCGGGGTGGTCATCAGGGTCGTCGTCTTCATTGTTGGAGATCCAGAGTGATTACCCAAAAAAACATTTAAAATTCTTCAATTTGTAAATGTAGCTGAAGATACAAGAAGGTTGACTAACTTCCGCGAACCAACTGACGTTACTGGAACCCGGACGGGTATCAGATGGTACAAAAGACAATGAAAGTAACGAGGACCAGCTGACTGTGCTGGAACCCGGAGGGGCAGCAGAAGGAAAAGAGCCAATGGCACAACCGAGGACCAGCTGACGTTACTGGGACACGGTTACTAAGCAGGAGGTACCTGTGCTCCAAAGCACTACACCGGACCAGCAGACGTTGCTGGAACTCGGATACCGAGATGGAGGCACCTAAGCCAAAGGCACTGCGGAGAACCAGTTGACGGTACTGGAATCCGGACGGGTAGCAGAAGGTACAAGAGCCAAAGCAAGTAACGAGGACCAGCTGACTGTGCTGGAACCCGGAGGGGCAGCAGAAGGAAAAGAGCCAATGGCACAACGAGGACCAGCTGACGTTACTGGGACACAGTTACTAAGCAGGAGGTACCTGTGCTCCAAAGCAGTACCAAGGACCAGCAGACGTTGCTGGAACTCGGATACCGAGATGGAGGCACCTAGGCCAAAGGCACTGTGGAGAACCAGCTGATGGTACTGGAACCCAGACGAGTACCATAAGGCACCCATGAAAATGTAAGTTGACAGGCCGCAAGCCGTCCGCTGTTACCGAATCACACAGTTCTAAAGTGGGTGCTTGTCCTATTGTCACAACGGAAACAGCCTTTATTTACATATCCCACAGCACACATAGGAATGACCTAAACTGCAGGCACCATAGAGTCGGCTAACCAGAATGCAACACGACAGGACAACTTATTGGAGGCTAATTGACGTTGACACTGCCAGGAAACAGCTGTCGTGCTGTAACCAGGCTGGGCATGAGTCAGTACCCGTGCAAAGTACTTCCGAGCAACAACTGGCGGTGTTGGAGCCAAGGATGAGAAGAGAACAGGGTGGAGGCAGCAGGACTTTTTGCCGTACACACAGCAGGGGAACAGCTGACATTACTGAACCCCAGTAACACAGGAGCAAGTGTTGACTGTGCTAACAGCACTTCTAGGCAACAACTGGCGGTGTTGGAGCCCAGGGATGAGAGGAGGACAGGGTGGAGGCAGCAGGACTTTTTGACGTACACACAGCAGGGGAACAGCTGACATTACTGAACCCCAGTAACACAGGAGCAAGTGTTGACTGTGCTAACAGCACTTCCAGGCAACAACTGGCGGTATTGGAGCCCAGGGATGAGAAGAGAACAGGGTGGAGGCAGCAGGACTTTTTGACGTACACACAGCAGGGGAACAGCTGACATTACTGAACCCCAGTAACACAGGATCAAGTGTTGACTGTGCTAACAGCACTTCCGAGCAACAACTGGCGGTGTTGGAGCCCAGGGTCAAGGAGGATGTTTAAATACTAGATCAAGTATTTTCCTTGTTACATGTCAATTTTAAATGTCTAGACTTCAAACAAGAGAAAGATAACCTTTACTACCATAAAATGATGATTTCATTTAAAAAAATATCTAGATAAATAAAGAATTGACAAACATAAACACATACATTAACATGTTCAACAGCAATGCAAACCACAAAATAAATTAGTTAAGGAATCTGCTATACGGTTGTACATAAAAGCATACAAGTACATATCTGAATCCATTAATGATGGATAAGTAACAGTATGTACACCATTTTTATTGTATAGACAATGAATGTCTGACTTCAAAACATCATCAGCATTACAAGTTATCTGTGACATTAATAAAATGTTACATTTGCTGAATAATGTCACTAAACAGTTTATAAAAATTATACAATTTCCATCATGTAATACTCATAATATGTGCCAATAATCATTTTTATTAACAAACATAACCTTTAAAAAGTGCATAGTGCATAGTGAAAATTGCTATTTATGCCTGACTGTGGACTTGCAAGCATGACAACGGATAGATAAGGTATATATAGATGAGACTGCATAGCCACAGATGGTGAATGGCGATGTAATACTGTACCTCAATAAATTGTGCGTCACTACTACATAATTTTTTTTTATATAGCTTTATAAACAGGGTACGTGCATGTATGCTTGCGCCTTTGTTTGGACGCACAGACTGCCTTCCTGCTGTGACGCGTTGGGTAGTGAACACTTGTGTGCAGTGTTCACTGTAGTCTGAGGTTTTCATTTTTGGAGTGCAGATCACGCTCCAGTTAGTTCTTCAACCACTGCTGGTTGTAGTCTGCTGAGCGTGTGTCACTGGCACATCCTTGAAATTTTTCTCTAATTGGTGCTGCTCCATTCTATTTAAAATAACTAAAATCTATTAGTGTGACGCGCTTCCATCCGTATACAATACATTGGTTGCAAACACTATAGAAGAACACAAAGGGGCCTTTCACACCTAGTGAACAGTTGTGTGCAGTGTTCACTGCAGTCTCTGCGGAATAACCACACTTAGGCCTTATAACTTTTCAGACTTTCTTTAACAATCTACCAAGATGAAGAAGGCAGGGAGTAAGGCACGTGGTCGTGGCCGTGGAGTTTCAGCAGGGAGGGGACGTGGGGATTCTGTGGCTGCTGCCGTCCCCAGTGACACAGCATCCACCAGTTTTCCCCGTGAGCGTTCCTTTATGCGCACTTTTGTAGGAGGTCGGCGTACCCCCCTGCTGCGGGAAGAACAAAATTGAAGCCATTGTTGGTTGGATGTCAGCCAATGCATCGGCTTCAATTGCTTCCACCTCCTCTCAGGACCACAGCACTGTTGAGCAACCATCTGTCTCTTCACCGCCTGCCAAATTGCCCAGGCAGTCAGAGAGTTCTGTACAGGAGCCAGCTGAGTGTCTGCTTCTGTTCTCAGAATCTGTTGGCTTGCAAACAGGGGCCCAGCCAAGCAGCATTCTGGAATGTGAAGAAGAGGGAGTATGCAGTGATGCGCAACAGCTGTGTCTCTCTGAATCTGAAGAGGCGGGTGAGACAGTGCCGATGGTCAGCACACCGCAGAACGCATCTGATGATGATGAGACTCAGGTGCCAGTTTCTGTTGAGCATGGTGCTGGCCAGACCACCCAACAGCAGCAGTGTTGGAAGAGGGTAGTGGAGATGATGAGGTCCAAGACCCAACATGGCGTGAGGAACAGGAAGGTGGTGGGAGCAGCTCAGAGGAATAATAATAATAATATTTATTTATATAGCGCCATCATATTCCGCAGCGCTTTACAGTTTAGCAGTTTCAGAACACAAGTCATAAGTAACAACGTTAACAATACAATAATTAAAGCAAAATAAGTCGCCCCTGCTCGTGACTGCTTACAATCTACAATGAGGTGGGGGAGTACAAAGTATAGGTGTTTATATACAATGGTGCATTTACAATGATGGTCCAGCCATCTTAAGGGAGTGAGGGATGGAGATAGTGAATGGGCTAGACACACACACACACACTTACACAGAATACATAGAATGACTTTGATTAGTGAATGTGATAGGCCACTCTGAACAAATGTGTTTTGAGGGAGCGCCTGAAACCATGCAAATTGTGGATAGTCCTAATTTCTTGGGGTAGAGCATTCCAGAGGATTGGCGCAGCGCGGGAGAAGTCTTGTAGTCGGGAATGGGAGGTACGGATTAGTGCAGAGGTTAGTCGAAAGTAGTTTGCAAAGCGCAGTAGTCGGTTAGGCCGATAGATAGAAATGAGGGAGGAGATGTAGGGGGGTGCTGCACTGTGGAGAGCTTTGTGGGTGACAACCAGTACTTTGAATTGTATCCTATAATGAATGGGCAGCCAGTGTAATGACTGGCGAAGAGCGGACGCGTCCGAGTACCGATTAGCCAGATGGATTACCCTGGCTGCTGCATTAAGGATGGACTGGAGAGGGGATAGTCGAGTAATGGGGAGGCCAAGTAATAGAGCGTTACAGTAGTCCAGGCGGGAGTGGATCAATGCTACAGTGAGGGTTTTTGTTGTTTCCATGGTGAGAAAAGGGCGGATTCTAGAGATGTTCTTTAGGTGTAGGCGGCAAGAGCGGGCAAGAGATTGTATATGGGAGGTGAAGGAGAGATTGGTGTCAAACATAACACCCAGACAGCGAGCCTGCTGCCGGGTGTTATTATGGTGCCGCCCACGGAGAGGGATATGTCAAATTTAGGGAGGTTAGTAAACGGCGGGAGCAGAAGAATTTCAGTTTTGGAGAGGTTGAGTTTCAGATACAGAGCGGACATGATGTTGGAGACTGCGGACAGACAGTCGGTGGCGTTCTGTAGTGCAGCGGGGGTGAGGTCGGGGGATGACGTGTATAGTTGTGTGTCATCAGCATAAAGATGGTACTGAAAGCAAAATCTGCTGATGGTCTTTCCAATTGTGGCTTTGTAGAGAGAGAAGAGAAGGGGGCCAAGGACTGAGCCCTGGGGTACACCGACAGTGAGAGGAAGAGAAGATGACGTGGAGCCAGAGAACAAAACACTGAAGGAGCGGTCAGAAACATAGGAGGAGAACCAGGAGAGAACAGTGTCCTTAATACCTAGTGAGTGGAGCCTAGACAGTAGGAGACGGTGGTCAACCGTGTCGAAAGCAGCAGAAAGGTCGAGAAGAATGAACAAAGAGTGGTCACCGTTACGTTTTGCTGTAAGAAGGTCATTGCTCACTTTGATGAGTGCAGTTTCGGTCGAATGTAGGGTGCAGAAGCCGGACTGTGAAGGGTCTAGGAGGGAGTGATTGGAGAGGTAACGGGTGAGGCGGGAGAAGACTAGACGCTCCAAAAGTTTAGAGATGAAGGGGAGATTGGAGACCGGTCTGTAGTTGTTTGTGCAGGAAGGGTCGAGAGCGGGTTTCTTTAGTAGTGGAGTAATGATGGAGTGTTTGAAGGCAGAGGGAAAATGCCAGAGGAGAGTGAGAGATTAAAGATTTCAGTTAGGTGAGTTGTGACAACTGGAGAGAGAGACTGGAGGAGATGTGAGGGAATGGGGTCGGTAGTGCATGTAGTCGGACGAGAGATAGAGAGGAGTCTGGACTCTGGAGACTTCTTCTTCTGTGATGGGATCAAATGTGGAAAGTTAGCCAGTGGTACAGCAGGGTGGGATGGGAGTCACAGCCCTTGGTGGTTGAGAGCAGATTTCCTGATGGATAGTATCTATTTTTTATAAAAATGGGAGGCCAGGTCGTCAGCACAAATGTCTGTGATAGGGGCTTGTGCTTTTGGCCTGAGAGGGAGTGAAAAGTGTAAAAAAGTTTCTTGGGGTTGTTGGCTAGTGAGGAGATCAGGGTGGTGAAGTAGGTCTGTTTGGCGAGGTGAAGGGCAGCATTATAAGTTCTTAACATGAATTTAAAGTGGATGAAGTCTTGTGGTGTGCGGGTTTTTCTCCAAATGCGTTCAGCACTCCTAGAGCATCGCTGAAGAAGTTGAGTTTGCAATGTGAGCCAGGGCTGTTTTACTGTGTGTTTGGAAGTTCTGAGGGTCAGCGCGCTACTTGGTCAAGGGTGCTTCTAAGAGTGTCATTGTAGTGATGAACAGCCAGATCAGGACAGGAAAAAGAGGAGATTGGGGACAGTGATGAGTGTAGGGAATCTGAAAGTGTCTGAGGGTTAATGGCTTGTAGATTTCTGAATGTGTGGTAGGTAGGAGTGCGCTGGGATGGTGGAGGATTTGTGAGCGTGAAGGAGAGAATGTTGTGGTCAGACAGTGGAAGCTGTGAGTTATTTAGGTGGGAGATTGAACAGAGGCGGACAAAGACCAGGTCAAGGGTGTTACCATCCTTGTGTGTCTCAGAGGTTGAAAGCTGTGAGAGGCCTAGAGAAGTGGTTAGTGATAGAAGGAAGATAGAGGAAGACATTGCCCCAACGGTACAAACAGGAGGGAGAGTTAGGCTGCAGGCTCGGTTGCCTGTAGCCTCCAGTTTGGCACCTGTTCGGAGCAGTTGTCTTCCAAAAGTCAAAACTTGCGCTCCCAGGACTTGCACTGCGTGGTCCTTTTTTGACACACTTGCAGATGATATTTGCTATGTCAAATGCAAGCTGTGTAATCAAAAAGTAACAAGAGGTAAAAGTGTCAGTAACCTCAATACCACTAATATGTGGAAACATGTGCGGACAAAGCACGTAGTTGAGTTACAAAGACACACTGGAGATGTAGGCCAACCTACAGCAGCACCTACATCTTCAGGTCGTGTTGAAGCCTCTTCATCGAGCTCACACACAGCTGGTTCGGCTTCCTCACAGGATCGCCATGGAAAAACCTCGGTCACTGTTGTCCAGAGACAAAGTGTTATTCCACTCACAGCAGCAAGTTCCCTGTCATCCTCACACTCCCAGACCACAAAACAGCCATCGGTAGCACAGGCATGGGATAAAAGACGGCCATACTCGGCAAACCATCCACGAGCACAGGCTCTGAATGCTGGCATTGCAAAACTCCTGTCCCTTGAAATGCTGTCATTCAGGCTGGTGGAGACTGACAGTTTACGTAACTTAATATCATTGGCAGTCCACAATACAATGTGCCAAGCCGATTTAATTTCAGCAGGCAAGCCGTCCCTGGTCTGCAAAAGCATGTTGAGGGAAAAATTAAACATGCGCTACTAAACGCCGTCAGTAGCAAGGTCCACCTGACCACCGATGCGTGGACCAGTACCCATGGCCAGGGACGATACCTTTCCCTCACTGCCCATTGGGTCAATGTTGTGGAGCCGGGTACCGATCTTGCGAGTGGCGCTGTACGTGTTCTGCCAACTCCAAGGATTGCAGGAATCAAGTCTGTACACATTGACTCCTCCTACTCCAGTTCCTCAGAATCATCGCTGCAGGAGCCGTCACGGTCTAACTCCACATGGACCCGTGAACGCTTACCTGTTGCGACCGATATGAGCACAGCCGTGGCCAAACGTCAACGGGCCGTCATGAAATTAATTTCCATGGGGAATCAAAGCCACACAGCGCAGGAGCTCTGGAATGCCATCAAGCAGGAGAGCGACGTGTGGTTTTTGCCAGCGAATCTCCAGCCAGGCTTGGTAGTGTGTGACAATGGCCGAAATCTGGTGGCAGCTCTGGGCCTTGGCAACCTCACTCACATACCATGTCTGGCACATGTGCTCAACTTGGTCGTGCAGAGTTTTTTGAGGGACTATCCGGATCTTGATGCACTGCTGCACAAGGTCCGCCTACAGTGCGCTCACTTGCGACGTTCCAGCATGGCCAGATCACTGATTGCAGCTCTGCAAGTCAGATTTTGCCTTCCTGAACATCGCATCATATGTGACGTACCCACCAGGTGGAATTCCAATTTACAAATGTTTGAGCGGTTGTGTGAGCAGCAGCCAACAGTAATGGAGTATCAGCTGCATCAGCGCAATCAACTCGCAATTTGTGCCGCTCACACTTCACCACTACTGAGTGGGCCTCAATAATAATAATAATAATAATAATAATAATCTTTATTTATATAGCGCCAACATATTCCGCAGCGCTTTACAGTTTAACAGTTTCAGAACACAAGTCATAAGTAACAACGTTAACAATACAATAATTAAAGCAATATAAGCCGCCCCTGCTCGTGAGAGCTTACAATCTACAATGAGGTGGGGGAGATACAAAGTACAGGTGTTTATATACAATGGTGTATTTACAATGATGGTCCAGCCATTTTGAGAGAGTGATGGATGGATGGAGAAAGTGAATGGGCTACACACACAGACTTACACATAGAATGACTTTGATTAGTGAATGTGATAGGCCGCTCTGAATAAATGTGTTTTGAGGGAGCGCCTGAAACTATGCTAATTGCGGATAGTCCTAATTTCTTGGGTAGAGCATTCCAGAGGATTGGCGCAGCACGGGAGAAGTCTTGGAGTCGGGAGTGGGAGGTACGGATTAGTGCAGAGGTTAATCGAAGGTCGTTTGCAGAGCGCAGCAGTCGGTTAGGCAGATAGATATAAATGAGGGAGGAGATGTAGGGGGGTGCTGCACTGTGGAGAGCTTTGTGGGTGACAACCAGTACTTTGAATTGGATACTATAATGAATGGGCAGCCAGTGTAAGGACTGGCGAAGGACTCTATGAAGGACATCTGCCACGTTTTGCGTGCGTTTGATGAGTCAACGCGGATGGCGAGTGAAGATGATGCACTAGTCAGCCTGACTGTCCCCCTTACCTGCCTGCTTCAAAAAACACTGCAAGCACTAAGGGATGAGGTTTTGGAAGAGGTGGAGGATGATGAGTCACAAATTCCATCACCTTCTGGACAGTCAGCGCAACGTGGTTCCTCACAAAGGGCTGGGCAGGGCTCACTTTGTGAGGAGGATGAGGAGGGGTCAATGGAGGAGGAAGATATCGCTCCAGAGGGAGGTACACAACGCTTTACTCAGTATGTATAGCGAGGGTGGGGTGATGCAGAGCAGACAGAGATGACGCCTCTTGCAGGGGACAGCGTTTCTTGGCCAGTTGGGAGTCTGCAGCACATGGTTGATTTCATGCTGCAGTGCCTGAGAAACAACCGCCGCATCGCCCACATTCTCACCACGTCTGATTATTGGGTGTCCACCCTCCTAGACCCTCGCTACCGGGACAACTTACAAAGCCTCATCACACCGTTGAACCGGGAGCGTAAAATGCGGGAGTACCAAGACACACTGGTGCAATCTATAATGTTCTCCATTCCAGCCAAGAGCACTGCTGCTGCTACTGCTTTACAAAGCAGCTGTGTGCGTCGAGGCAGTGGAGACAGCTCTGCAACAAGAGGAAGCACAAGCAGCGCCTCTGCACAGGGCAAGATGTTATGATTTGATAGCTGAGGAGAGCAGGCAAAAAAGGCAATACACCAGAGAGGTTGGAACCTATGGGATTGCAGTACCCTGACTAACCACCACAACTAAAGGCAGCCGTGGAGCGTACCTACGTTGGTCCTAGACGCCTCGTCACAGCCTGAGAAGCTAACAACACCTAAAGATAGAAAGAGGAAAGCTATCTGCCCCGGAGCAGATCCCCAAAGAACATAGAAAGCCCCCAAACATATAATGGCGGTTAGACAAGAAGAAATACTGACACAGACAGAAAATAGTATGAGCAAACGTTGGGGCCCAAACTTCCTAAATAGAAAAGGATAGGAAGGGCACTTACTGCAATCCCAAAAGAACCCTGAAAAGTACCAACTCTACTAATTACAAAAACACCTGAGATCACACGACCTCTACCACCTAAATTAGTTCTCTGGTGTAACAAAAACTAAACAGCAGCCACTGAAAAAACTGGAAAAGGCAAATGAACAAACAACAGTGGCTGAACTAAAGTGAGAGTAGCACAAGCCCCCCAAGGGGACCCGTCAGACCCCCACAGAAGTGCAGGACAAAATGCAAAAAACAAGCACAAAAAAATAAAAGAAGAAAATGTCTTATCTGTTAGCAAAAGATGCAGGGACGAAACAGCAAGCTACAAAGTGTACAGGAATCAAAGATGAGACCAGAACAATTGATCACCGGCAACCCTGATGGGAGGGAACCTCCCTTATATAAGACCAGTCAGTAACACCTGATCTCCAATCTTCACAATCTTCATTGGATAGTTCAGTACTGTTTGTAACCACCAGAGGGAGATTCTGCTCAGAATTCATTTCTAGCACATTCACAACAGCAAGACTAGTATGTTCCAAATGTGGCGAAGTTTTGTGGCAGCGCCACCAATGTCTACACCATCCGAGACGGCTCCAGTCAGCAGGAGGCAACGTTTCCGTAAGATGGTGACAGACTACATGTCTTGCCCTCTCAGTGTACTCCCAGATGGCTCTTCCCCATTCAAGTTTTGGGTCTCTAAGCTGGACACATGGCCAGAGCTTAGCCAGTATGCATTGGAGGTGCTGGCTTGCCCTGCTGCCAGTGTATTATCGGAGCGCTTCTTTAGTGCTGCAGGTGGTGCACTAACAGACCATCGCATGTGACTATCCTCCGATAATGTTGACCGGCTTACTTTTCAGAAAATGAACAAGGCATGGATCTCGCATGAATTTGCCTGTCCGGTTTCAGATTAAATAACTGGTTGGCAACGTTATCCATGTCTCCTGTTATGTTCATCTTTCTACCACCTGAACTCTACTCCCTGGGTTACAACACTGCCAGTTGCTGCTCAGAAGTGTCGTGTCCACAGACCAATACACAAGCTGTAGTGTTAGTGGGGTTCAGTAACGCCTGCTGTTCCCCTGCTGTGTGTCTGGCAAAAATTAATGCTGCTAACTCCAAATTAAACTTCTAACATCTCATACTAGGCCTCTGCCTACACCCTCCTTGACCCTGGGCTTCAACACCGCCAGTTGCTGCTCAGAAGTGTTGGATGCACAGATCAAAACAATCGCTGATGTGTTTGTGGGGTTCAGTAACGCCTGCTGTCCCCTGCTGTGTGTCCGGCAAAAATTACTGCTAGCTAGCTACACATGTTGAAAAAAACATGACATGTTAAAGTGGCTACTGCTACACATAGATAAGAGGCTACACCCTTATTTCTAAGCTGTAATCAAGTGAAACGTCACCTTTAAAACCATAAAATTATTAGTCTTTGTCACAAATCTGTAACAAAATAATTGTGACATATTACTGCAGATATCCACATGTCGAACACAAATGCTAACACAAAAGCCTACTTATGCTATAGGGTACTGATGGTGAACCTTGTCACTCCATAACTTAGACAAATCCAACTCACATCATGCCTCAAATGCTGCAATGTTGGAAGTGCATAATGTGGGTTGAACTTTGACAACAGCTGCAGTGCGAAGGTTAGCCTTCAGTCTTCTTGGCTTTTAAATAAAAGCATACAAGTAAATATAATAATCCATTGTTGATTAAGGGACGTGATGTACACCTGTAATATTGTGCAAACAATGGATGTAGGACTAGTCCTCTTCAACATTACTTATATTTGTGTCATTTGAAAAAATACATATTTAATTAAAAATTTAACAACCCATATCATAAAGGTCCATCATGTAAACATGAGAATCGGTAACAAAAATCATGCATTACCTTGTTAAAGTCAATAGTGCATAGTCACAATAGCAAAATATATACCTGCAAGTGGTGCTGAAACAACGACAACTGATAGAAAAGGTGAATGATATCTAGTTATCAGACTGAATAGCGACACCTGTACAATGTCGATATAATACTGTACCTTAACAAAAAGGCTGTTTGCAACCAATGTATTGTATACGGATGGAAGCGCGTCACACTAATAGATTTGAGTTATTTGAAATAGAATGTAGCAGCACCAATTAGAGAAAAATGTCAAGGATGAGGCAGTGGCACACGCTCAACAGACTACAACCAGCATTGTTTGAATAACTAACTGGAGCGTGATCTGCACTCCAAAAATGAAAACCTCAGACTACAGTGAACACTGCACACAACTGTTCCCTAGCTGTGAAAGGCCCCTTTGTGTACTTCTAGACTGTAGCGCCCGCGTCCCTGCCTGCTGCCAGACAGGGACGTCGCTCTCCTCACCTGTCCTCGGCGCCCTCCTTCCGCCCTGCTGGTCCCGCGCGCTCCTTCCCTGCTACTGGCCTTAGGGCGCGCGCCCGCACCCTCCCCCGCTCTTAAAGGAGCCGCGCGCATTTTCCAAATCAGTCTCCAGCCAATGCTGGAGGACTCCACCCTATATTAAGGGCTTCCTCCTTAATGTAGGTGCCCGAGCAATGTTGTTCCTGTGCAGTCTAACTCTGTTTCAGCCATCAGCTCCTGATTCCAGTTTCCTGCCTGTTACCTGTCGGCTTGCCTGTCTGCCATCCGTCTGCAGTTCCATCCAGAGGTTCGGACGTCATCTGCAGAGATCCCCGGCTCTTGCCTGCTCACCTAGGAGCGATCATCTGCCATCCGACTGCAGCTCCATCCGGAAGTTCGGACATCATCTGCAGAGATCCCCGGCTCTTGCCTGCTCACCTGGGAGCGATCATCTGCCATCCGACTGCAGCTCCATCCGGAAGTTCGGACATCATCTGCAGAGATCCCCGGCTCTTGCCTGCTCACCTGGGAGCGATCATCTGCCATCCGACTGCAGCCTACCTGGAGGCTCCACCATATCAGGTCGTATATACCTGCCTGTCTAGAGTCTGCCTGGTCACTTGCTGTGACAACCTGCCTGTCCCAGAGACTGCCTGGTCACTTGCCGTGACAACCTGCCTGTCTAGAGTCTGCCTGGTCACTTGCTGTGACAACCTGCCTGTCCCAGAGACTGCCTGGTCACTTGCCATGACAACCTGCCTGTCCAGAGACTGCCTGGTCACTTGCCGTGACAACCTGCCTGTCCCAGAGACTGCCTTGGTCACTTGCCGTGACAACCTGCCTGTCCCAGAGACTGCCTTGGTCACTTGCCGTGACAACCTGCCTGTCCCAGAGACTGCCTTGGTCACTTGCCGTGACAACTTGCCTGTCCAGAGACTGCCTCGGTTACTTGCCGTTACAACCTGCCTGCCCAGAGACTTCCTTGGTCACTTGCTGTGACAAACCTGCCTGTCCAGAAACTACCTATATCTCCTGCCGTGAATCCCTGCCCTTTTCCCAGGTGCCACCCGCTCTCTTACAAGTAAACTCTCTTGTATAATAAAGCTTTGTGGTTCCACCAACCTGACCTGTCTCGTCAGTAGTTCCACCCACCAGACCCGTTACAGTTTGCTCGGGCCATGGAACCCGGTGGCACCCAAACCCCTTCACTCCCGGAACTGTGTCATGAGCTGTCTCGCCAGAGGTCTCAACAGGAGGCCATCCTGGGTCACCTGCGGAACGTCAAATCCCGTCTGGACACTCTGAAATCATCACTAGCAACCATCGCTGGAGCCATGACTCATAATCCGTCAGTCCCGCTGATTCCCAATTCCGTGGTTTCCATTCCCGGACCCCGACTGTCAGCTCCTCCTAGGTTTGGAGGCGATCTTGCTCTGGCTCGGGGTTTCATTAATCTGTGCACCCTGCATTTTGAACTCCTGGCACACCAGTTTAATTCTGACCGGCCAAATTTGCCTTCATCATGTCCCATCTCACTGGAGAGGCCCTGGCCTGGCTTAACCCTCTCTGGAGAGAGAGGATCCTCTGGTGTCTGACCTGCCTGCGTTTCTCTCGGCCTTCCGGAAGGTATTCGACGAACCTGGACGGAAGACTTCCTCTGCATCATCTCTGCTGCGTCTCCGTCAGGAGAGTTTCACCGTTGGTCAATATGCCATACGGTTCCGGACTTTAGCCTCAGAACTAGCTTGGGACAATGAAGCTCTAATTTCGGTCTTCTGGGAGGGTCTGTCCGGCCGTATTAAAGACGAACTTGCCGTCGGGACATTCCAACCTCGCTTGATGATTTAATAAATCTTGCCAATCGAATTGATCTACGGTTCCAGGAACGAGCCAAAGAGATCACCCGTAAAAAAGAGTTTTCCCATCTTGCACCCTCGTGTCAGAGATCTATAACCTCTTCCGTTTCTCCTCAGGTGCACACTGCTGAGCCTATGCAGGTCGACCAGACCAAGATGGTCAAAGCCCGTCAGGACTCACGCCGTGCCGAGAAAAGTTGCTTCTACTGCGGCAGTAAGGAGCACTGGATCCAAACCTGTCCGGAGAAGTCGGGAAAATGCCTGTGTCTAGGTTCGCTCGGAGAGGTCAATCTAGACAAAAATAAATCCTCTTCATCCCTGCTGCTGTCGGTTTCAATTCTGATCGGTAAGAACCGCCACTTCGAAATGGCCCAACTTGATTCTGGAGCAGCTGGGAATCTCGTGTCACAGGCTCTAGTAGAGAAGTATCACATTCCCACCAAACCTCTTGTTGAACCTGTATCTGTTGCTGCTGTGGATGGGGGCCTCCTACCTCGTCCCATCCGACTTATCACCGAAGTCATAACCCTGCAGGTGGGAATGTTGCATTCTGAGAGCATCTCGTTTCATGTTTTACCTGGACTCTCTCATGCTCTCTTACTAGGTCTGCCTTGTCTCCAAAAACATGCACCTGTGCTCGACTGGCAGAATGGAGAGGTTCTTCGCTGGGGACAGGACTGTCATAAAACATGTCTGGTGCCTGTTCATCCTGTCTATTCTTCTCCTACACCTGTTAATCTACCTGGACTCCCGATTCCATATTGGTCATTTGCTGATGTCTTCAATAAAAAGGAAGCAGAGACATTACCCCCGCATAGACCATATGATTGCCCGATTGACCTGTTGCCCGGTACTACGCCTCCCCGTGGGCGTATTTACCCGTTGTCTGCTGCTGAGACCAGGTCGATGTCCGAATATATCGAGGAGAACTTAGCAAAGGGATTCATCCGGAAATCTACCTCCCCAGCGGAGCAGGTTTCTTCTTCGTTAAAAAGAAAGACGGATCTCTCCGTCCCTGTATTGACTACAGAGGCCTAAATTCGATCACGGTGAAGAATAAGTACCCTCTTCCGCTCATTCCAGAACTGTTTGATCGTCTTAGAGGGCTAGAGTCTTCACCAAACTAGATCTTCGTGGAGCATACAACCTGGTTCGTATCCGTCGAGGAGATGAATGGAAGACGGCATTCAACACCCGGGACGGCCACTACGAGTACTTGGTGATGCCCTTTGGTCTCTGTAATGCTCCAGCAGTCTTTCAGGAGTTGGTCAACGACATCTTCCGGGACCTCCTCTATTCCTGCGTTGTGGTGTACCTTGACGACATCTTGGTCTTCTCTCCGGATCTTCAGTCTCACCGGAGAGATGTTCGTCAGGTTCTGCTCAGGCTCAGGCAGAATCACCTCTTCGCCAAATATGAGAAGTGCCTCTTTGAGCAGACATCGCTTCCGTTTCTGGGCTACATCATTTCTCAGACAGGCCTACGAATGGATCCGGAGAAATTGTCTGCCATCGAGAAGTGGCCCCGACCGGAGGGGTTGAAGGCCATTCAGCGGTTCCTGGGATTTGCCAACTATTACCGTCTCTTCATACCGCACTTCTCTTCCAGGACTGCTCCAATCTCAGCGCTCACTCGCAAGGATGCTAACCCCAAACAGTGGACGCCCGAAGCAGAGGAGGCCTTCCTTTCTCTGAAACAGGCCTTCTCTTCCGCTCCAGTGCTGCATCGCCCGGATGGCAACAAGCAGTTCTTCCTGGAGGTGGACGCTTCCTCTGCTGGAGCCGGAGCGGTTCTTACCCAAAAATCGCCATCCGGGAGGATGGTATCCTGCGGTTTCTTCTCCAAACTCTTCTCCTCCTCCGAGCGCAACTACTCCATAGGAGATCGAGAGCTATTGGCCATTAAGTTGGCATTGGAGGAGTGGCGTTACCTACTCGAAGGGCTCTTCATCCGGTAATCATCTACACGGACCACAAAAATCTGGCATACCTCCAGCAGGCACAGAGACTTAATCCTCGTCAAGCCCGGTGGTCCTTGTTTTTTTGCCCGCTTCGATTTTCTTTTGCATTTTCGCCCAGCTGACAAAAACGTCAAGGCGATGCCTTGTCTCGGTCTTTCCTGGTGTCGGATCTCGAAGATGAGCCTAAACATATCATCGATCCCGCCAGAGTGATGCAGGTGGCTCCCGTGAGTCTAAATCGTCTCCCTCCTGGTAAGACGTTCGTATCAGAAACCGATCGGAAGAGAATCCTACATTGGGGTCACTCGTCTAAACTCGCTGGCCACGCTGGTCAAAGAAAGACCCTCCAACTCATTACCCGGCATTATTGATGGCCTACCCTGCACAAAGACGTAATAGACTTTGTTTCTGCCTGTGTTTCCTGTGCCCGCAACAAAGTTCCGAGACACCTGCCTACCGGCCGTCTTCTTCCGCTTCCTGTACCTGCTGCCCCCTGGCAGCATATAGCCATGGACTTCATAACAGATCTGCCCGTCTCTGCCGGTTGTACGGTCATTTGGGTGGTCGCTGACCGCTTTTCCAAGATGGCTCACTTCATTCCTCTGCCAGGTCTCCCGTCTGCACCCGAGTTGGCTAAAGACTTTATCCGCCACATCTTCCGTCTTCATGGTCTGCCTCGTCACATTGTGTCGGATCGTGGGGTTCAGTTCACCTCACGTTTCTGGAGAGCCACTTGTAAGTTGCTAGACGTCACCCTGGATTTTTCCTCCGCTTACCACCCACAGTCCAATGGACAAGTTGAACGAATAAATCAGAATTTGACCAGTTATCTTCGACATTTCGTTAATGCCCACCATTCTGACTGGGTGGAGCTCCTGCCTTGGCCGAATTCTCCTACAATAATCATGAGAGCGAATCTTCCACCAAGTCTCCGTTTTTTGTAGTCTTCGGTCAGCACCCTCGGATCCCTGTCCCTGTTTCCATCTCTGTGGACAATCCAGCTGCGGAATCTCTAGTTAGAGAATTCTCCTCCATCTGGGAGAGTACCCGGTCCGCACTCATTTAGTCTTCCGAGCGCATGAAAAGACATGCTGACAAAAAACGTCTGGATCCTCCTCAATTCCGTCCTGGGGACAAAGTCTGGCTTTCGTCCAAATATGTTTGACTCAAAATTCCGTCCTACAAGTTAGGTCCTCGGTTCATCGGTCCTTTTGAGATCATCAGTCAGATCAATCCGGTGTCCTATAAATTGAAACTCCCGGCCAATTTGAGAATTCCTAATTCTTTTCATGTATCTCTCCTCAAACCTGTGGTTCTTAACTCTTTTTTAAGTCTACAGGTACACCTCCTGCTCCAGTGTCTGCTGATGATGAATTTGAGGTAGAGAACATTCTGGCCACAAAAAGGGTAGGAAGAAAGACTTATTTTTTGGTGGATTGGAAGGGTTTGGTCCTGAGGAGAGAACCTGGGAGCCTCGGGAGAACATCCATGCCCCTCTTATCCTAGCTAAATTTCTTTCTGGCCTAAAGAGGGGGGGCCTAGAGGGGGGGTACTGTAGCGCCCGCGTCCCTGCCTGCTGCCAGACAGGGACGTCGCTCTCCTCACCTGTCCTCGGCGCCCTCCTTCCGCCCTGCTGGTCCCGCGCGCTCCTTCCCTGCTACTGGCCTTAGGGCGCACGCCCGCACCCTCCCCCGCTCTTAAAGGAGCCGCGCGCATTTTCCAAATCAGTCTCCAGCCAATGCTGGAGGACTCCACCCTATATTAAGGGCTTCCTCCTTAATGTAGGTGCCCGAGCAATGTTGTTCCTGTGCAGTCTAACTCTGTTTCAGCCATCAGCTCCTGATTCCAGTTTCCTGCCTGTTACCTGTCGGCTTGCCTGTCTGCCATCCGTCTGCAGTTCCATCCAGAGGTTCGGACGTCATCTGCAGAGATCCCCGGCTCTTGCCTGCTCACCTAGGAGCGATCATCTGCCATCCGACTGCAGCTCCATCCGGAAGTTCGGACATCATCTGCAGAGATCCCCGGCTCTTGCCTGCTCACCTGGGAGCGATCATCTGCCATCCGACTGCAGCTCCATCCGGAAGTTCGGACATCATCTGCAGAGATCCCCGGCTCTTGCCTGCTCACCTGGGAGCGATCATCTGCCATCCGACTGCAGCCTACCTGGAGGCTCCACCATATCAGGTCATATATACCTGCCTGTCTAGAGTCTGCCTGGTCACTTGCTGTGACAACCTGCCTGTCCCAGAGACTGCCTGGTCACTTGCCGTGACAACCTGCCTGTCTAGAGTCTGCCTGGTCACTTGCTGTGACAACCTGCCTGTCCCAGAGACTGCCTGGTCACTTGCCATGACAACCTGCCTGTCCAGAGACTGCCTGGTCACTTGCCGTGACAACCTGCCTGTCCCAGAGACTGCCTTGGTCACTTGCCGTGACAACCTGCCTGTCCCAGAGACTGCCTTGGTCACTTGCCGTGACAACCTGCCTGTCCCAGAGACTGCCTTGGTCACTTGCCGTGACAACTTGCCTGTCCAGAGACTGCCTCGGTTACTTGCCGTTACAACCTGCCTGCCCAGAGACTTCCTTGGTCACTTGCTGTGACAAACCTGCCTGTCCAGAAACTACCTATATCTCCTGCCGTGAATCCCTGCCCTTTTCCCAGGTGCCACCCGCTCTCTTACAAGTAAACTCTCTTGTATAATAAAGCTTTGTGGTTCCACCAACCTGACCTGTCTCGTCAGTAGTTCCACCCACCAGACCCGTTACATAGACTGTTTGCTACCAATGTATTGTATACGGAAGGAAGCGCGTCACACTAATAGATTTGAGTTATTTGAAATAGAATGTAGCAGCACCAATTACAGAAAAATGTCAAGGATGATATTCTTCCATGGCCTTCAACACATTATCATATGGGCCTTCGAGATTGAAAGTATCATCTCCCGAGTAAATATTCCTGGAGAATTTCTCCATACTCCTACTGACGACATCAGATCCAGAGATCTAGAACGAGAGCTCAGGCGACAAACGGCTCTAGAACTACATTATGTCACGCTAGCAGAATACCACAAGGTCAAGAGGATCCCAAGAGGACTTCGTGTTTCTCTCCGTCCAACATTGTTTCAGGATAAACCAGAATTTTGTTCAAAATTCGAAGGCATTCTCAATAAGTGTTCGATGGACATAATCATTCTCACTATAGAATTTCTACAGAAGGAGTTAACAACTATAGACGATCAGGTCAAGACACTGAAGCAACAACTGAGTAATTCTGTAACTACTGACAAGTACGAAACCCTCTTGTCAAAAACAGACAAACTAATCAAGGACTTCAGGTCCCAACTTCAGGATAGAAAGAAGAATATATTCCTTCGGGACACAGAGGATTATCACCGAGATCGAGTTTATAAATGGCGGGATACCGGCTCATACAGAGAGAGGCGCAACTACCGCCGCGGTTACTCTTCTACTTCTTCGGGTTCAGACAACGATTCTTTCATACGTCCTTCAAACCCTTCTTTTTTAGGCCAGCGCAGAAACCGCCAACAAAGAGGAACACGAGGAGGGGACAGAGACAACGCAAGTGTGGACAATTACCAGATAAGGACTTGGTCCCAGGTAGGGACTCCCTGATTGTTTATAACATTTCATCTTACAATTTATCCCCACCCGAATATAACGTGTTGCAGAAAGGTTTGTCCCTCTGCCCCACTCCTTCTTTCAATGGCTTTAGGTTTGACCAAGAACTTAACCGTTTCTTTAGGTCCCTACGCCTTAAAGTACATTTCAATAGCATTAAAGACAGGCCGACCACAACCATCACCGATGAAAGAGATCGATTTAGACTTAAGGATTTGGGGCTACACACACCCAGTAGCTTCCAACCGCCACGCTTCTACCACCCAGTAGAAACTTACATTTCTTTAGTACAAAACGACATATTGGCTCTATCCAAAAACATCCAGAAAGGTTCATTACGGATTCAAAGGAATCTATCTCCATTAGAAACCACAGCTATCCAATCCCTTCGGAATAATACCAACATAGTAATTAAACCTGCTGACAAGGGTGGGGCCATTGTCATATTGGATAAAACCCACTATATGGATATTATCAATAATCAGTTGAACGACCCGGAGACATATACTCCTATTGATAGAGATCCGACTAACACCATTAAAGATGAGATCCGGCACCTCGTAGATAAATATACTGCCTTGGACACTATTGATTCCAAATTAAGCGATTATTTGATCAATAAACATCCCATCATACCGGTGTTCTATATTTTGCCCAAAGTGCACAAAGACTTACAAAATCCACCCGGTCGCCCCATAGTGGCATCAATTAATTCAGTCCTTTCTCCACTTTCAATCTTTCTGGACCGAGTATTAACTCCATTAATGACTCATATAGTATCATACTTGAAAGATACCACAGATTTCCTTTCTAAATTGAAAATGATATGCCCAATACAATCAAATTGTTTACTAGTGACATTAGACGTCAACAGTCTTTACACCAGCATAGATCACGAAAGGGGTATAGAGGCTTCGCACCAATTTATGGTGAAACATTCATCACTCTCTCCACAACAGATACAATTGTGTTTAGAATTAATGAGGATAGTCCTATAACAGGAATTTTTTCCTATACGTGGATCAATTCTACATTCAGCGCACGGGCACCGCCATGGGGTCCAACATGGCATGCCCATATGCTAATATTTTCATGGCGATGGTAGAAGAGAAGCACATCTATGGTCACCAATTGTTTCGCACACATGCAAAATTTTGGAAACGTTTTATTGATGATGTCTTTCTAATATGGCAAGGGGATGAACTATCCCTCCATGAGTTTGTTAATGGCATCAATTCCATGGTACCCAATTTAACGTTTACCATGCAATGTAATAGATCCCATATCAGTTTTCTCGTTACTCTTGTTAAATTAAACATAGACGGGACGATTGAAGTAGACCTCTATACTAAGCCAACTGATAAAAATAGCCTGCTACATTACAGCAGCTGCCATCCCATTCATGTAAAAAGGTCATTACCTCGATCTCAACACCACCGGGTAGCAAGGATAGTATCAAATTTGGACAATAAGAGACAAAGACATAGAGAAATGACTGAGAAATTTGTCAAACGGGGCTATCCCTTGTCACTAGCTTCTCAAGTAGATGTTACTCCTGAATTATCTGTACGAGATACCCCACGAAGCCAACAAAAAATACCTTTCGTGACTACTTTCCACCCATTTGTACCCGCCTTTAGGGACTGTATCAATAGACATTGGAATTTGTTGAACAGAGCATATCCGAATATTGCAGAATTCAAAGAACGCCCACTTATGTGTTATAGAAGGCCCCCAAATCTGCGGAGTCTCCTAGTAAGGGCTGATATTGGGTCCAACAGAGCACCCCGTGGTCAAATGACTTTAACCACCCCCAAAAAAGGCAACTTTCCGTGCCTGCATTGTTTACAATGCTCAAATATTACAAAGGGGAGCTCCTTTACCCATCCCAGATCCGGTAGGATCTACCAAATAAATATTTTTTTACATGCGATTCCACATATGTGGTGTATCTTATAAAATGCCCGTGCGGTCTCGGATATGTTGGCGAGACCACTCAACATATCCGAGACCGCATATCACAGCACAAATCTACTATTAGATGCAGAAAGATAATGTTACCAGTGCCTGCTCATTTTATAGCCATGGGACACAATATTTCCCAACTGAAATATCAAATTATCGATTATGTTCCTGTCCCACGTCGAGGGTGCGACAGAATCAAAATGCTGAAAACCAGAGAAGCCTTCTGGATTTTCACATTGCAAACACTTGAACCGTTGGGCCTTAATAGGGAATACGAAGCTTTCTTATGAGATCCCTCTATATCGTGAATTATTATTATTAT
>JARQOD010000008.1:84041525-84059620 GCA_033576555.1 Oophaga sylvatica | reverse complement strand
AAAGGGTTAATGCAAAAAACATGCAAAGTAACGCTGGAAAACAAAGTACAGACAATACCAGCGTTACAATAACTAAATGGGTCCGGGAACAAAACATAGAGATTTTGGGTCCATGGCCTGGAAACTCCCCAGATCTTAATCCCATTGAGAACTTGTGGTCAATCATCAAGAGACGGGTGGACAAACAAAAACCTAAAAATTCTGACAAAATGAAAGCATTGATTGTGCAAGAATGGACTGCTATCAGTCAGGATTTGGTCCAGAAGTTGATTGAGAGCATGCCAGGGAGAATTGCAGAGGTCCTGAAGAAGAAGGGTCAACACTGCAAATATTAACTTGCTGCATTAACTCATTCTAACTGTCAATATAAGCTTTTGTTACTCATATGTTTGCAATTATTATATTTCTGTCTGTGATAAAAACATCTGTCAAACACACATAAAAACCAGAGGGCAGCAAATCATGTGAAAATATAATATTAGTGTCATTCACAAAACTTTAGGCCATAACTGTAAGTACAGTAGGTTAGTGGTCAAGGTTTTTGTCTCCAAAGCTCACAAAATTCACTTTGCATTATTCTTTGCAGAACAAAATGTATATATGTGATGGAGTGTACCTTGAGATTTTCTTTCCCCATGCATGTTGTAAGCGCATTGTATAAATTATATAGAATATACAATGCTACTTTAAAAATAATTTCAGACTAGAAAGATTCACTGTAGGATTGACAAGGAGACGCTTTAAAACTCTATTCTGGTCTTTCCTCATTTTCTCTTACAAACTGGTAAACTGCAACTAAAGAAAGCTAAAGATGTTTTGCATGTGCAAAATGTAATTGAAACCTAGCTTCTAATGACTGACTCAGGGACTGACTAGTAGCTATTTTCCCATCTGAAAGAATAGGTACACAACTAGAATGGGCTTGTCTTATTTTCAAGTCACAAAGATTAGAAGTAGCATGGTTCACAATTTTCTTCTGAAAGGCTCTTTTACATATAGGAAAAACATGCATATGCCTGGAATAAGACTTCAGATTGTAGATATCAAGATAATACTTCATTCAGCTTCCTATGATCCTACTTTAGGGTATGAGCACACGTTGCAGAATCTGTTGTGGAATTTTCAGCTCAGATTTAGCTAAATCCGCAGGTAAAATGACCTGCGTTTTACCTGAGGATTTAGTGCGGATTTGCTGCGGATTTTCCGCGTTTTTTGTGCGGATTTCCCCTGCGTTTTGAGACCTGCGGATTCCTATGAAGAGCAGGTCTCAAAACGCTGCGGAACTGCACAAAAGAGATGACATGCTGCGGATTAAATCCGCACCAAATCCACGCAGAAAAATCTGCAGCATGTGCATTGCTTTTTTTTATTTCCATTTAATATAATGGTACTGTACATCACTTGCAGTTCTGCTGCGGATCTGCAGCGGCAAATCCGCTGCAGATCCGCAGCAGATTCCGCAACGTGTGCACATACCCTGAAGCAGCATTTACAAGAGAGTTGTGTTATACTTTATTTGTGTAATTTACATTGCAGATTCCCTATTGAAAATATACTTCAAATCTTTCATATTTTTATTGCAGTTGAAAATCTCTAAATTAAGTCTTATGAGGCTGGAGTCCCAAAAGTGGACAGTGACATCGCATGGCGACTGTGCTGACAAGGTGAAAATGGGATGCAGTTGCCTCCAATAGTGTGCGACAGCTTTCAATTAAATTATTAGAAAGCTGCTGCTGCTGTCATGTTCTGACATTACGAAATAAATTAAATGGCATCAAATGCTGATGATACAGAGTTTTACGTAATTATTACTGGTGTAAAGATAGAAGTAAAGCTTATTATCATTACACAGCTCCGCTTTCACATCCAGACAAGTGGTCATTTGACAGTACGCACTAGACCACTCCAAGCAATGACTGTCTGTTACAGCCATTTCACTGCCACAGCAGCCAGTGATCAACTGAAGTAGCTGAGTGCTAGTACAGCATCTCATCACTTCCACAGAAAAACAGAACAAGAGGAGACTGCTCTAGATAGCAATCGTACACATTGACTTTGTTATCTATGCCTCTGAAAAAAAAAAAAAATGTCAGGTCTGATATAGCTATAAAGACCTAAAGAAAATCAGACCTAAAAGATAACTTTTATTTCTTTTTTAAAAATTCCCCAAAAGTCTCAATGGATATTACAAAAAATAGTGAGCGGATCAGACTGACAGTAGTCCTATGCCAGGTCAAATAATATTTACAATTACGGTATATAAACTAGGGAAATAGAGATAATACTGGCTATTTTCACTACCTGACTTCCGAGGTTGGCACCCTAGGGAGATGATATGGCGCCCCTCTCTCCACGTCTACTAGCCTATCTGACGCTAAAGGAAGTCCCTCACCAAGCCAACACCAACACCAGGACCAAAAAGTGCTTAAGTGCTTATAAAATTAGGAAACCTAATACATATCTGTTTGCTCAGTGAGTGTTGAGCAAACTGTCAATACTGAAAAGTGCTTCTCTGAATATAAGAGACTGTGTCCCTCAAAATAAAGATTTAGCTAATTAGTCAGATCTCCAATCAAAAAGGCAGCACAGATATATTTGCTGTCACCATCCATATATGTACATAGAGAAAGATCTGTCACATACATATTCCAGAGATAAAGCACTGTAATATGGGTTCACCATCAATATTGAGTTGACAAAGTCAATGGTGTATTTAATAGACACCTTACTCTGAACAAAGTTGGTGGTCAAGAATCGCTTCCCAGAAAAATATATAATCAGTCAAATGACTTATCTTGTCTTGGTAGAAAGATGCATTTTCCCCCTTACAGGTAGAGTATGGGTTCATCAGGGGATTAAAAATGGGGCTCCAATCAGTTCATATGATTGCAAGCCATGGAATCTTGTGTGAAGATGTGGGTTCATACCAATAGCAGTTTTCCTTTTAAGAGGTGCCACCAAAACAAGTCCCGAAGTGTGGGAGGAGCCATAGTCCCCTTCACATTGTTCCTGTGGAACGCACGCCATCCTCCAAAGCAAGGGGCAAGCCTCAGGCATGTGATCGGAAATGCCAGTCATGCGATTGCTATAGTGGGAGTGTCAAAGTGATCGGAAAAGCCGGTCACGCGATGATTACTATGGGAGTGTCCCAGTGGAATGCACTATGCGTTCCAATGGAGTCTGGAGTGTGTAAGCGCCACATGACCGGAAATGACAGACCAGTCACGTGGTTGTTGTGAAGGAAATATCCAAATGGAATGCACAGTGCATTCCACAGAGGTCTGGAGCGTAAACTGCGTTCCAACCCATAATGGAAAACGTTATACATAACCAAAGTTATTGTTTACAAAAAAACAACTGAACAAGAGGTAAATACCTGTAGTTGTAAACATCTATAGGATCCTTAGTTCTAAAAAAGGAAAAAAAAGGGAACATAAAAAACACGTAAAACCCCAACAGCATTTTTACACACAAAAATTATAGTGTATGGATAACTAGTTAAAAAAATAACTAGTAAAAAGTTTATTATAAAATGGCGCTATCTCTTAGGGATGCATATGCCACTGCTAGATTCAAAATATATACCCCATTGTGAGATCAAGACATAGCCTTTTCCCTTGTATTATGTGTTATAATATGTATTGAAATCTGATTGTTTTTTATCAATTTTTTGTAAGAATAAAAACCTATTAATTTTTTCTAATTGCTCTTTGTCCATAATTTTTGGTTAATTAATTTTTTTAGATTCAAAATATGTTTGACCGATAAGTAAACACTAAATCAATATCAAATGTAGGTAGTGAAGCTAAGTTGTTCATTAATTCCCCCTGGACTCATGGATTCTAACAGACAGATCCATCGTGTCTCCTTCTGCAAGATCCTTCTGCCCAGTCACCCAGCCTTTGGGATTGTGGTACTGTTTCGATCACACCAATGGAGAATGTCAAATCTCCCTGGTGGACCCTGACCATATGATGAGGCAATGGCGTATCCCTTTTGTGGTTAATATCGCCAATGTGCTATCCAATTCTCACTTAAATGGGCCTCCTGGTCTTCCCTACATAATTTTTGGGGCACATACATTTACATATGTATACGACCCCTGCAGTCTTGCAATTAGCAAATCTTCAGTTGTGGTATATTCTACCTGTGGTAGCACTGGTGAAGATTTTGGATACGTTAGTATATCTGCAGAAACTGCAGGAGCCACATCTGTACGTGCCCACACCACTATGATCATGCCAGGTCCCCACTTTTTAAGGGGTTTTGTAGTGGCTGTGTACCACATGATCACACACTGATTTTCCTCTCCTGAAAGTGACCGATGGTTTCGGTGATATCTGATCAAAAATATCAGAGTCTAGCAAAAGAATGTTCCAATGTTTATGTAACATGGACATTACCCTGTCATTCTGATCATCAAAAGTCCCAATCAGATGTATGATCTCATATGGAGAATCTCTGGTTACCGGAGTCAGGAGGCCTGTACGATCGCTCCCCCATGCATGTGTGTACCCAGCATCAACAACCCTCACTGGATAACCCCTGTTAATAAACCTCCTTTTGAGGTTAGTGGCTTGTGCCTCAAATTCTCTTAGCGATAAACAGTTCTTCTGAAGCCTCAGGAATGCCTCTTGGTGATGCCCTTCCTGAGACTTCGTGGGTGGTGACTGTCCCACCTGAGAAGACTATTCGTCACTATAGGTTTACGATAAATGGTGGTATTGACTTGTCCTACCCTTCCCCTTGACATCATAATATCAAGGAACGCTATCCTACTCTCACCCACCTCACATGTAAATCTAAGACCAATGTCATTAGTATTCAGAAGTGTGACAAAGGCCTCAAAAGAGTCCCTGTCACCACTGCCCCTGCATATGATGATTGCACTTCAATTTTTTTACAAGTTGGTAAACATTTTTAAATAATGATAATGTTTCACAAAGTGCTTATAGAAAGAAGCTTAATCCAAATATTCAATAAAATAAAAATGTATTATTGTACATAAAATCTCAAAAAACAAAGCTCTAATTGCACTACTGCCAAGCAGTTCAGCTGATTAATGAATTTGTGGAAGATTCATTAATCATAAGGTGTTGGTATAAATTTGTAGAAAAACACGCACTGGATTAAAATAACAGATTATGTCAATAAAAATTAAATACAATATAAACACAATATAAGGGAAATGCTTTTTATATTAGTAGAGGGAAAGATAAATGAGTTGAAAAGGAGCGCATCCATTGCTTCTCCATAATCAGAAATGATCAATATGTGGTCCTTGTAAAAAATAGAAAAGCAAAGTAGAAAAGTAGAACAGAATGAAAACTACAGCTTTAATGATATCTTATTAAAAAGAGTAAAAGGTTTTAATATGACTCATGTACTAGTTAAATGTCAGGTTATATGTATTAGATGTGAAAATTAATCATTCTATGATTACCTGTGGGAAGCATTGGAGAGGATGTGTATCAACTTCATAGTGATAGTATTGAAGAGTTATTAAGGGGTTTTTACACCTCTTTTCCACATCCTGATAAATAGGTTGTTTCTATTGTGCCAGCACCATCACCGGTGGTGCCTGCTGTAGGAAACTGGCAACATCTTACTGTATACCTTGTAAGAAAACAGGAGGTAAGGTCATGGATGGCAGATATGTATCACCGAGGTGGTTGGCCTCGGTAATGTAAAGTCTGTATCATTAATACTATGTTATAGAGACAGCTTTAATTTGTCTGGATTTTGAGTCTAGGATTTAGGAGAGTCAAAAATAACCTTGGGTGGGAAAGGTCATTCCCATAATCCAGTCCAGGACTTACAGGGCTAATAATAAGCACCTGGGTTAGCTCAGCAGTGCAAAGGCGTGCTGGAAATGAACAAAGGCGAGTTTGTTTGGTTAAAACATTTTAAAAACTGCTTGAGCTGATACTGCCTATAATATTGAGATTAGTGAGGCTGCTATATTTATTTTGTTCTGAAGAAATGACTATTCATGTTGTGCATTAGCACTCAAGGAAGGCTGTTTTCATTTTGGAATTTTGGAATTATAACGTTTATGATGGAAAATAAACCTTATGTTGTTTTGATATAAAATCCCTGTGCATGTGCGTATCCAAGTGGCTACCAGAGAGCTTAACCCTTACACCTATTTAGAAGTTGTTGTCAGTATAGACCAGAGTGGAGTGACCCCTGATGTTGGAGTACGAATGAATCAAATAATAAGAAATAGACCCGACTGGTGAGTGATTGGGTTTTAATTTGTCCCACATAGTGTTGTCATCTTTTGCTTTCCAATTGTATAAGAGGTCACTACTCTCTTAAATTAAAGACAAAATTTGGAGTTCTGTATCAAGTACATGTCATTCAGTCACCTGACCCCCAAAAATTATTTTTTGGATAAATTAAACCTGAGAATGAAAAAAAAATCAACCAAAACATGAAAAAGCTAAATATGGAATTTCACAATGATGTCAGAAATGTGGAGCAATGAGGAGCAATTAATTGTCCAGATTACTTGTAATTGTGTACATCCTCTATCTTACCTTCATTTCCATCTTTTTATATTTGGCATTGCCAACAGCAGAAGGAAGAAAGTGACACATGAGGAGTAGATGGAAAGGGCTGGTCGCCTAACAATACAATACACGCCCCCCGGTAGAAGGCACGAGCCGAAACGCGCGTAGGGACAGAGCACCTTGGTGGTATGTAAATTGCTGCTAGCACGGTATCACTCTGGCACTTTGCATGTTTTGTAGCACTGTGTATTTACTCCTTTTAAATATTTGCTGGCACTATTGGCACCTTATTTATTTTTTGTTGGGTATCTACTATTTATTAGCATTTTTTGCACATGTTTATATTTTGTGTGTAATTTATTAATTGTAGCACACTTATTGATTGATTCATCTGTTTGCACTTTTTGGACACTTTATTTAGCTTTAATTTATGCTGTGCATTTTTATTTATCAGAAATTTTTGCACATGGTCATATTTGGTGTGATATACATATGAAATTTACTTATTCTTTGCACTATATATTTATTGAGTCTATATTATATATTATACACCATTCTTGTATTTATATATATATTTTTTGTGTAATTTTTGCACTGTTTTTGGATTTTTATACAGTACAGACCAAAAGTTTGGACACACCTTCTCATTTAAAGATTTTTCTGTATTTTCCTGACTATGGAAATTTTAAATTCACACTGAAGGCATCAAAACTATGAATTAACACATATGGAATTATATACTTAACAAAAAAGTGTGTAACAACCAAAATTATGTCTTGTATTCTAGATTCTTCAAAGTAGCCACCTTTTGCTTTGATGATTGCTTTGCACACTCTTGGCAATCTCTTGATGAGCTTCAAGAGGTAGACACCCGAAATGGTTTTCACTTCACAGGTGTGCCCTGCCAGGTTTAAAAAGTGGGATTTCTGGCCTTATAAATGAGGTTGGGACCATCAGTTGTGTTGTGCAGAAGTCTGGTGGATACACAGCTGATAGACCTACTGAATAGACTGTTAGAATTTGTATTATGGTAAGAAAAAAGCAGCTAAGTAAAGAAAAACGAGTGGCCATCATTACTTTAAGAAATCAAGGTCAGTCAGTCCAAAAAATTGGGAAAACTTTGAAAGTGTCCCCAAGTGCAGTTGCAAAAACCATCAAGCGCTACAAAGAAACTGGCTCACATGAGGACCGCCCCAGGAAAGGAAGACCAAGAGTCACCTCTGCTTCTGAGGATAACTTATCCGAGTCACCAGCCTCAGAAATCGCAGGTTTACAGCAGCTCAGATTAGAGACCAGGTCAATGCCACACAGAGTTCTAGCAGCAGACACATCTTTACAACAACTGTTAAGAGGAGACTTTGTGCAGCAGGCCTTCATGGTAAAATAACTGCTAGGAAACCACTGCTAAGGACAGGCAACAAGCAGAAGAGACTTGTTTGGGCTAAAGAACACAAGGAATGGACATTAGACCAATAGAAATCTGTGCTTTGGTCTGATGAGTCCAAATTTGAGATCTTTGGTTCCAACCACCGTGTCTTTGTGCGACACAGAAAAGGTGAATGGATGGACTCTACATTACTGGTTCCCACCGTAAAGCATGGAGGAGGAGGTGTGATGGTGTTGGGGTGCTTTGCTGGTGACACTGTTGGGGATTTATTAAAAATTGAAGGCATACTGAACCAGCATGGCTACCACACATCTTGCAGCGACATGCTATTCCATCCGGTTTGCGTTTAGTTGGACCATCATTTATTTTTCAACAGGACAATGACCCCAAACACACCTCCAGGCTGTGTAAGGGCTATTTGACCAATAAAGAGAGTGATGGAGTGCTACGCCAGATGACCTGGCCTCCACAGTCACCAGACCTGAACCCAATCGAGATGGTTTGAGGTGAGCTCGACCGCAGAGTGAAGGCAAAAGGTCCAACAAGTGCTAGGCATCTCTGGGAACTCTTTCAAGATTGTTGGAAGACCATTTCCAGTGACTACCTCTTGAAGCTCATCAAGAGAATGCCAAGAGTGTGCAAAGCAGTCATCAAAGCAAAAGGTGGCTACTTTGAAGAACCTAGAATATAAGACATATTTTCAGTTGTTTCACACTTTTTTGTTAAGTATATTAATTCCACATGTCTTAATTCATTGTTTTGATGCGTTCAGTGTGAATTTACAATTTTCATAGTCATGAAAATACAGAAAAATCTTTAAATGAGAAGATGTGTCCAAACTTTTGGTCTATACTGTATATTGCATTTGCAATTTAATACTTATATTTGGTCACTTAATTGTAACATGAGCTTAAATTGTCTTTATTTGGCACTATTGCACTTTTTGATTATTAGCACTTTATATTAAATAATATATATATATATATATATATATATATATATATATATACTAGTGATGAACCCGTTCTACGCCCGGGTGGCAAGCATTTTTATAGGTACATGATCTCCCATTCTGGTATGTGCTGCCCCCCTCCTATCCTGGTATGCATGGCACCCCTCATCCCTATCCTGGTATGTATGGTCCCCTCAGCCCCACCCAAATCTACTTTGCATGGCACCCCATTCCTCATCCTGGTGTGCATGGTCCCCTCATACCCCAATCCTGGTATGCATGGTACCCCCTCATCCCTATCCTGATATGCATGTTACCTGCTCATCCATATCCTGGTATTCATGGTTCCCTCACCCCCCAATCCTGGTATGCATGGTCCCCTCACCCCCCAATCCTGGTATGCATGGTCCCCTCACCCCCCAATCCTGGTATGCATGGTTCCCTCCTGCCCAATCGTGATACGCATGGTCCCCTCACACCCCAATCCTGATGTGCATGGTCCCCTCATCCACCTATCCTGATGTGCATGGTCCCCTCACCCCCCAAACCTGATGTGCATGGCCCCCTCACCCCCCAATCCTGACGTGCATGGTCCCGTCACCTCGTCCTGTTGAGCATGGTCCCCTCACCCCCCAATCCTGATGTGCATGGTCTCACCCCCCAATCCTGATGTGCATGATCCCCTCACCCCCAATCCTGATATGCATGGTACCCTCACCCCCCATTCCTGATGTGCATGGTCTCACCCCCCAATCCTGATGTGCATGGTACCCTCACCCCCAATCCTGATGTGCATGGTACCCTCACCACCAATCATGATATGCATGGTACCCTCACCCCCAATCCTAATATGCATACCCCCCAATCCTGATATGCATGGTCCCCTCACCCCCCAATCCTGATATGCATGGTCCCCTCACCCCCCCAATCCTGGTATGCATGGTCCCCTCACCCCCCAATCCTGATATGCATGGTTCCCTCACCCCCTCAATCCTGATGTGCATGGTCCCCTCACCTCCTATCCTGGTATGCATGGTCCTCTCACCCCCTATCCTGGTGTGCATGGTCCCCTCACCCCCAATCCTGATATGCATGGTACCCTCACCCCCCATTCCTGATGTGCATGGTCTCACCCCCCAATCCTGATGTGCATGGTACCCTCACCCCCAATCCTGATATGCATGGTACCCTCACCCCCAATCCTAATATGCATGGTCCCGTCACCCCCCAATCCTGATATGCATGGTCCCCTCACCCCCCAATCCTGATGTGCATGGTCCCCTCACCCCCAATCCTGATGTGCATGGTCCCCTCACCCCCCAACCCTGATGTGCATTGTCCGCTCACCCCCCAACCCTGATGTGCATAGTCCCTCACCCCCCAACCCTGATGTGCATAGTCCATTCACCCCCAACCCTGATGTGCATAGTCCCCTCACCCCCAACCCTGATATGCATGGTCCCTCACCCCAACCCTGATGTGCATGGTCCGCTCACCCCCCAATCCTGATGTGCATGGTCCCCTCACCCCCCAATCCTGATGTGCATGGTCCCCTCACCCTCAATCCTGATGTGCATGGTCCCTCACCCCCAATCTGATGTGCATGGTCCCCTCACCCCCAACCCTGATGTGCATAGTCCCCTCTCCCCCCCAACCCTGATGTGCATAGTCCTCTCACCCCCCAACCCTGATGTGCATGGTCCGCTCATCCCCCAATCCTGATGTGGCATGTCCTCTCACCCCCAACCCTGATGTGCATGGTCCGCTCACCCCCCAATCCTGATGTGCATGGTCCCTCACCCCCCAACCCTGATGTGCATGGTTCCCTCACCCCCCAACCCTGATGTGCATGGTCCGCTCACCCCCAACTCTGATGTGCATGGTCTGCTCACACCCCCAACCCTGATGTGCATGGTCCCCTCACCCCCCCAATCCTGATGTGCATGGTCCCCTCACCCCCCAATCCTGATGTGCATGGTCCCTCCACCCCCAATCCTGATATGCATGGTCCCCTCACCCCAATCCTGATATGCATGGTCCCCTCACCCCCAACCCTGATGTGCATGGTCCTCTCACCCCCCAACCCTGATGTGCATGGTCCGCTCACCCTCCAACCTGATCTGCATGGTCCCCCTCACCCCGCAACCCTGATGTGCATGGTCCTCTCAACCCCCAACTCTGATGTGCATGGTCCCCTCACCCCCAATTCTGATGTGCATGGTCCCCTCACCCACCAATCCTGATGTGCATGGTCCCCTCACCCCCCAATCCTGATGTGCATGGTCCCCTCACCCCCCAATCCTGATGTGCATGGTCCCCTTAACCCCCAATCCTGATATGCATGGTCCCTCACCCCCAATCCTGATATGCATGGTCCCCTCACCCCCCAATCCCTGATGTGCTGGTCCCTCACCCCCAACCTGATGTGCATGGTCCCTCACCCCCCCCAACCCTGATGTGCATGGTCCGCTCACCCCACAACCCTGATGTGCATGGTCTTTTTTTTTTTTTTTTTTTTTTTTTTTTTGGTCCCCTCACCCCCAACCCTGATGTGCTTTGTTCCCTCACCCCCCAACCCTGATGTGCATAGTCCCTCACCCCCAACCTGATGTGCATGGTCTTCACCCCCCAACCCTGATGTGCATGGTCCCCTCACCCCCCAATCCTGATGTGCATGGTCCCCCCCCCAATCCTGATGTGCATGGTCCCTCACCCCCAATCCTGATGTGCATGGTCCCTCACCCCCCAATCCTGATGTGCATGGTCCTCACCCCCAATCCTGATGTGCATGGTCCCTCACCCCCAATCCTGATGTGCATGGTCCCTCACCCAACCTGATTGCATGGTCCCTCACCCCAACCTGATGTGCATGTCCCTCCCCCCAACTCCTGATAGTGCATGGTCCCTCACCCCCAACCTGATTGCATGGTCCCTCACCCCCAATCCTGATGTGCATGGTCCCTCACCCCCCATACCTGATGTGCATGGTCCGCTCACCCCCCAATCCTGATGTGCATGGTCCCTCACCCCCAATCCTGATATGCATGGTCCCTCACCCCCAACCCTGATGTGCATGGTCCGCTCACCCCCAATCTGATGTGCATGGTCCCTCACCCCCCAATCCTGATGTGCATGGTCCCCTCACCCCCCAATCCTGATGTGCATGGTCCCCTCACCCCCAATCTGATGTGCATGGTCCCTCACCCCCAATCCTGATATGCATGGTCCCTCACCCCCAATCCTGATATGCATGGTCCCCTCACCCCCAACCCTGATGTGCATGGTCCTCTCACCCCCCAACCCTGATGTGCATGGTCCGCTCACCCTCCAACCCTGATCTGCATGGTCCGCTCACCCCGCAACCCTGATGTGCATGGTCCTCTCAACCCCCAACTCTGATGTGCATGGTCCCCTCACCCCCCAATTCTGATGTGCATGGTCCCCTCACCCACCAATCCTGATGTGCATGGTCCCCTCACCCCCCAATCCTGATGTACATGGTCCCCTCACCCCCCAATCCTGATGTGCATGGTCCCCTTACCCCCCAATCCTGATATGCATGGTTCCCTCACCCCCCAATCCTGATATGCATGGTCCCCTCACCCCCCAACCCTGATGTGCGTGGTCCTCTCACCCCCCAACCCTGATGTGCATGGTCCGCTCACCCCCCAACCCTGATGTGCATGGTCCGCTCACCCCACAACCCTGATGTGCATGGTCCTCTCAACCCCCAACTCTGATGTGCATGGCCCCATCACCGCTACTAAACTGCACAGATACGCCAAAAAAAAAAAACATTTATACTCACCTGTTATCCCTGTGCTCCAGCGCTGTTCCGTTCTGCTGGACGCCGGGGAGGAGAGCGGCGCCGGAGTACGCGCATGCCCATACCGCGCTGTCCGGCGCCATATTGCTGAAGACACACTGTAAATGTGTCTTCACAAAATGGCGCCGGATAGCGCTATTGCGCATGCGCGATCCGACGCGCACTCCTGGTCTCCTGCCCCGGGAGAAGAGAAGCGCCGCGGCAACGCTCCTCCCGGTCAGGTAAGTATGTGAGTATGACGCCGGAGATCGCGGTATGCATCCAGTACGCATACCGCGATCTCCGGCGCCATACAGAGTACTCACCGCTCTGGATGCCTCACTTTGTCTGGAGCCAGACTGCGCAGGCGTGTCGCGCTTGCACAGTCTATTAAGGCTTCAGACAGAGTGACGCTCCCACCGTTATATTATAGATATATATTAATTTTTGTTGATATTCAATTATATTTTGTTTATGCTCACAAAATATTTGTGCTGAGGCAACATGGTTGTACTATATTTCCTACATTTTCCATACTCCTTTTTGCTCTTATTTCAGCTGTTGAATATTTTAATTATTTGTGTTTATTTTGAATATATACCAATAAATTATTTTCAAATAATATTATAGTTGTTGGCTGCACTTTTTTATTCAGGAGGATTTTATCTGTTTTTTGTGCAAAACTTTTTAGGTATATACAATTGTTTTTTTCTTTGATTTATAAGTAGTTCAAGCATCTGCGAACAACTCAACAAGGCAGTGGGCGGCAGCAGTCTAAGCATCCACTTTCCAATCTGTCCTCCAATGAAAGTGGTCTCTGTCTTTGCCATGAAGCAGTCAGACAAGGTTAATAGTAGTACAAGGGCGTTCACATGATGCCATATCATTGCAACATTTCATATTGTTTTGTTTGCTGTCTGTCAATTTTTATTCTGAAAAAGATTCTTGAGAGAATCTAATAAAAATACAGCATTGAAATATAATAACACATATATTTAGATTGAAAAAACATAATGATATATATACAATATTGATTAGTTTTCTATTCCCTCTGGATTCAAATGTCAGATAATGCTGTCAATGCATATAAAAATGTGTGGGTACCGAACCACTGTCCAGAGGTATGCAGAGAAAAGTTTTATTTTGGCATAGTTCATGGCAGTTTGTGCCGGAGTAACATTTTGCAAAGTGTTTTTATAACATACTTGAAAATGCTGTTCAATACAGAGGCATGAAACAAAATCTCTATACAGTGTTATATACGAGTGAGTTTTTATATTATGAGTCAATAGTGCTGTATATAAAAGCAGATGTCCAAGGATTCTTGATATATACTGTACATTCACTGCACACTGTAATTTGTGAGGGAAACTTTACTCATTGCTACTATTTATCTTCCTTGACTCCCCTCTAACTCACAGCGATAGAGCAACAGACACTGTATTATACCAACCCACCCTAACGATAGGACCTCCTATATTACTTAGTGATTTGCTATTGTAATAGAAATAATACAAGCACTGCAATTATTGCTTGCATACTTTCGCTCAAAGCCATCATGAAAGCATATCCCAATACATTACATTCTCCGAATCGCTGTCACATCCGCAGGGACCCCAGAGCATTTTTTTACATTCCTCTAAGGTGGAAGAGCTTCACTTCAGTACAACATATTCTGTTTCTCTTGATCATGGGAGGAATGCTGAGCAAAGACAAATCTTGATGACAAGCAATAGTGATTCAAAAGCCATAATGGAAATTGTAATTTTCATGTTACGCACATGGCTGCGTTGTCATGCACTGAAGACTGTCTTAGCAGAAGCAGAAAAAGAACAAACCAAGCTGAAAGTGGTGTGAGATTGGTGCAGGTAGGGGAGATGTCTTTTAGTGTTAGTACAACACTTACAATTGTGTAGTTAACTTAGATTGGTAAGTGTATCAAATTTTGCAAAAAAAAATCAACCTGCTTCTTTAAAGCGGTTGTCCACTACTCTGACAACACCTACTGAATCCCTATGTTTCCCTCAGTAAAATAATACCACTCATACTGTTCCAGCTTTGTCTGCAACGTGTCATGTGATGTCACAGAATACCGACAGCCAATAACCTCTGGCTTCACTCTCCTCTCCTACTAGACGTAAGTGAATCCAGGTGAAGTGAGAAAGCAGCAGCCATCACTTCCTCCACATGTCTTGATTTGTCTGAAGGCGAGAAAAGTGAAGCCAGTGCTAATTGACCGCAAGGATTGTGTGACATAACAATGTTACCCGATCTTTGGGATAACCAGTGCCGACAACGCTGAAAAAGCGTCAACATTGGAAAAGAGTATTATTTTACTTGGGGAACATATAGGGTTAAAGAAGGGTTGTCCGAGTAGTGGACAACTCCTTCAAGTGACCATTCCAGTGAATGTTTTATTTGCCCTCTTGTTAGGTATCATGTGTGTATATACAGGGGCTTCTCACAAAATTAGAATATCATCAAAAAGTTAATTTATTTGAGTTCTACAATGCAAAAAGTGAAACACATATTATATAGAGTCATTACACACAGAGTGATCTATTGCAAGTGTTTATTTCTCTTAAGGTTGATGATTATGGCTTACAGCCAATGAAAGCTCAAAAGTCATAATCTCAGTAAATTAGAATACTTTATAACACCAGCTTGAAAAATTATTTTAAAATATGAAATGTTGGCCTACTGAAATGTATGTTCAGTAAATGCACTCAGTACTTGATTGGGGCTCCTTTGGCATCAACTACTGCATCAATGCGGCGTGGCATGGAGGCGATCAGCCTGTGGCACTGCTGAGGTGTTATGGAAGCCTAGGATGCTTTGATAGCAGCCTTCAGCTTGTCTGCATTGTTGGGTCTGGTGTCTCTCATCTTTCTTTTTGATGACATTCTAATTTTGTGAGAAGCACCTGCATATTGGAAGCAGAATTATACCTACTGGTTTTGGTGACACTTCGGCACCATGTAACCCCATCTGCAACTTGCTGGATCATTGTGTGGTAAGGCAGTTAGTCTCTCAATGCCAGTCTACAAGACTCAGATTGATGTTGTCTAGCGACCTCAGTTCAATGCAGCAACAACTATAATATAAAAGGTCATAAATGCAGCCATTTAGTGCCACAACGGACAGAAGGGCAGCTCAAACCAGGAGACGATGGTGATCAATAAGTATGTTATTACCTTCATGAGACTTACACACATGATAAACAAAGGAGAAAATAATAAATACAATTATTGTAGAGGTACTTTGAGTTTTTGAATCTGCTCCTATTTCATCATGTTAAGATAGTCTATATGACATTAGCTTAAATGTTTTTTATTTATTACACATAAGATATTTTCTCTATAGAATATTCAATGATCATTTCTACAAGTACCCTTATTTTTCTTTACAATGTGCAATAAAAATGTCTCATGTAAATTGAATTAATAAATTACAGCCTAAATAATGCATAAATACAAGAGTAATTGTCTTGAAACTAATAAACATACTGTGCAAAATATATTTCATATGTCTGCTAGTGATAATAAAAAAATCTATACTGAGGCCATTAACATGTAAGGAAAAACATATATAAGTAATAAATATAAAAAATATAGTAATAAATACACACTTATGCCGGGTTAATATTGCAGTGATTTTCTTATATAAAAAGCAATCTGAAAAATATCTATCGGAATAGGATACAGTATGGTAGCCCAGGGCTGGTGTCAGTTGTACATAAACCTAGCATGGCAATCATCCTGTATGCCTAGGGTGAGATGCTTGACTATAGTTTTTAACATCTGAGAGGTAATGGATAGACCAAGACCTGTGTTACCTGGAGAAGCAAGATGTTCCATCTGTTGTGTGGTGGAGAATTACGGAAAGACAGCTTGTGTTATGGTGGTAGACCAGAGGTCAGGAGACATGATGGAGATGCCTGTGAGTAACTGTAGAGAAAGGCTTCTTTGTTACATGGCCTTGCAGTATAGGAGGGTTGACCTACAAATGTTTAATGTATGCAGCCACCTAATGGGAGGGGTAGCTTTTCTGGAGCAGGGTATAAATGGAAGCATATGTATGAGTATATGTGTGAGAACAAAATTAAATGTCGTCTCTCAAAATGTAAGATGAAAACAGCTTATTACAAAGCACAATTAAATATAATGGTAAATATCTGAAAAATAAAATATAAAAACAAAATTTGAAAAAAAATAATCCAAATTTGGATTCTAGCTGGATGATAATGATGATTATAATCGAGTCATATCAAGATATTTATGATACTAATAGTGCTGCAGACATTCATAAATATAGGTGAAAGTATACAATTGAATGACATCTAAAATTCATACAAAACCATCAAGTTCCCCATTAGAAATACGAGTCCAAGAAAAAACTGTTACTAATAAAATAGCTTATTGCTGGACTGACACAATGTTGTTACAACAGATAAATGTCTGAGTGCTCTGGAAAAAAAGGTTACAAATCTGTTAGAGCTCCTACTTCTGGTTCAGTTATCTCTCTTTTCTGTTGTATATATGTACAGTAGCTTGGGCAGTGGTGGTTGCGCGAGGTGAGCATCATCTACACCCCGCCAAGCTGCAGAAAAATAGGGTCCTGGCTGGATATGTGTGCTGCTGTTACCTTGGTGATATGCCTCTGCAGATGGCATGCTGCTGCTTCACATGGAATGCCAGGACCAGATGAGGCGGAAATGAATTAGGGAGACTAAAATCCAAAAATAACCATATAGTACACAACTTGATGAGAAGTTTATACATCTGAGAGCAGGTACAACACTTTTTTTTAATACTTCTTGTGCACAATTGAGAGACAGGAACTTTGCACATGGTGGTACAGTGCTTCCATTACATGTTCATACGTCATGCAACCATTATGGGAACCTCCATATTTACTTGTAAGGACTTCATGGGTCAAGGTCTGTTGCTATGGCTCCTCACAGCTAGTGTCAACTTCATGTCAATTTCTAAGGACCTCACTGGGTGAGCTATGTTGGAACAACTCCTCACTACTACTCGCAAACTCCATTCGATGAGGGCCACAGGCTCTTTGCTGTATAAGTGCATCTTCAGTTCCCTGTAGGAGAACTAGTGTCCCATTATAGCAACACTCTAGGTTTTTATCTAGTAAAGATAATTGTTTGCTTAGTTAAGTAGGTAAGGAGTCCTATCATCAATTTACATCTCACTTTAGGCTTCCTAACCTGAAATAAGGAAACTCTCCAAGGAGCTCTTTGGAGCGTCCTAGTGTGGGATCACTAGTCTCCTGGGATTAAACATGGTAGGAGGAAGGAGTATCAGGGTGAGGATTAAGAGATGCAGACTTTAGGCTTGTGAGCTTGGACCATGTGGAAAACTGGTGGTGTTGCCAAGCCTGCTGGAGGCATTATCTTCTATTCAACCGACCACCTTTTCA
>JARQOD010000008.1:83991936-84041425 GCA_033576555.1 Oophaga sylvatica | reverse complement strand
TTTGAAATGTCTGGGTATTGTTTTCAATTCTGTGACATCCTCAGAGTTTTTTGCAGCTTCAATTCCAAAACGTGTTCACGTACCCCTTTTCTCACCATGGAAACAATAAAAACCCTCACTGTAGCATTGATCCACTCCCGCCTGGACTACTGCAATGCTCTATTACTTGGCCTCCCCATTACTCGACTATCCCCTCTCCAGTCCATCCTTAATGCAGCAGCCAGGGTCATCTATCTGGCTAATCGGTACTCGGACGCGTCCGCTCTTCGCCAGTCCTTACACTGGCTACCCATTCATTATAGGATCCAATTCAAAGTACTGGTTCTCACCCAAAAGCTCTCCACAGTGCAGCACCCCCCCTACATCTCCTCCCTCATTTCTATCTATCGGCCTAACCGACTGCTGCGCCTGCAAACGACTTTTGACTAACCTCTGCACTAATCCATACCTCCCACTCCCGACTCCAAGACTTCTCCTGCGCTGCGCCAATCCTCTGGAATGCTCTACCCCAAGAAATTAGGACTATCCACAATTTGCATGGTTTCAGGCGCTCCCTCAAAACACATCTGTTCAGAGCGGCCTATCACATTCACTAATCAAAGTCATTCTATGTGTAAGTGTGTGTGTGTGTAGCCCATTCACTGTCTCCATCCATCCCTCACTCCCTCAAGATGACCGGACCATCATTGTAAATGCACCATTGTATATACACACCTGTACTTTGTATCTCCCCCACCTCATTGTAGATTGTAAGCTCTCACGAGCAGGGTCGTCTTATTTTACTTTAATTATTGTATTGTTAACGTTGTTACTTATGACTTGTGTTTTGAAACTGTTAAACTGTAAAGCGCTGCGGAATATGTTGGCGCTATATAAATAAAGGTTATTATTATTATATTACCCTAATTTTTACCGGATGTGTCGTTAATCCAACACGCATTTGCCACACGGTCTACACCCCTTGGAATTATTGCTACTCATATTAGATAAAAATGTAGTAGGTTCATTTACATAATGACTACTCACTAGCATATCTCGTATATTTTGAGACTTTTTATAGGTGATCTTAGGTCCCTCACCCACGTACCGTGCAATTATTTTGTCAGTTTGGAGAATAGACCAATGTTTCGTAAAAATTTGTAACATTGACTGAGTTTGGCCATGATATTTGTTGGTGAATCTTACGATCAAATCATGAACAGCTAATTTATTTGAATACAAAGTATCCTGTCTTGGTGTATATTTCGCTCTATTGTATGCTCTTTTTATCGAGCGATTACTATAACCCCTTTCAACAAATCTAGCTTTTAATCTTGTAGCCTCTTTTTCAAAATCTGACTCTTTTGAACATATTCTCCTAATTCTTAGGAATTGACCTATTGGTATTGATTTAATTAATGCAGGGGGTGAGAGGATGTCGCATGGAAAAGAGCATTAACGGCGGTTGATTTACGAAACAGATCTGTCTGTAAACAATTGGCTTTGTCACGTTTGACTTTAACATCTAAAAAATCGACCGATGTGTGATCATAATGATAAGTCAAATGTATATTGTACTGATTGTTATTGAGAGTCACAAAAAATTCATCCAGTAATTCTTTGGAACCACAACAAACAATAAAAATATCATCTATGTATCGTGCCCAAAATAGAACATGATCCATAGATGAAAATTGGTCAGATAAAAAGAGGTCCCTCTCCCACAGCCCCAGGAACAGATTAGCGAATGAGGGTGCAAAAGACTTAGTGGTTTAGTGGTTTAGTGTGCGGCATATGGTACTTGTTGAAATCATGACCTCAGACTGTTCCAGGTTGGTCTTCAGAGCTTTGGATGCTTAACATTGTGTTTTTTCCACCATTCGCAATAACCTTTGAAGACATCTCTTGTCAATTTTACCCTTTCCACCACGTCCAAGCAGGTTCTTCACGGTTCCATGCTTGGAAAACTTCTTCATAACATTGCCCACTGTTGAAACTGGGATACCAAGGTCTTTGTGGATGGCCTTATAGCCTTTATAAGTCTTGTGTTGGCTAATAATAGCAGTTATGATGTCCTCAGACAGCTGCTTTGTCTTCACGGTTGTGACAAAGGAACAGATCCTACCATGTCATATGGGCACCGACAATTAATCTCAGGTGATTCTCATTTGTGATTTACCACAGGTGAGTAAAAATGTGTTTGAATACTAATTTAATGTAAAGGTTGCCAATGCTAGTGTCACAGCAAGCTTTAGGTTTTTCTATTTTTCCCTCCCATTGTTTTCTGTTTAAAATTATCATTTATCATTTGCTCTTTTGTATCTAGCAGAAGTGCTGTATACAAAAAAATTGTTCCACTTCATTTATTTTTTTCAGGACCTATTTCACATTATGTGCTTAAAATTCATGGATGCCAATAAAGATGAGCAGGACTGTACAAATCATTGAGCTGTAAAAGGGCTGCCTTAGGTTCCATAATGCTGATTTAGAATCACATTGAATTTTTTATTTTATTTAATTAGGGTGATAAAAGGAGTGTAGTCACTTTTGTAAAAAGGGATTTGACATGAAAAATCCATTTTTGGTGCATACTGTAGTGACAATCTCTCTGAAGACTCTTTTTTTAAATGCTGGCAAATATTATCAAAATTGAAAACAGTATTGTGATAACAAACATTTAGGTCATGTTCATAGCATTATTTTCCACATACTAGTTAGGTTTTTCCCCTTTAACGCTCATTATTTTCACCTATACCTGCATTCCAGGCATTAGGCCATAATTGACAGACATTAGAATATCCCTTTTAATATTTGTGACTAGGTCTTGTGCCAGTATATTGCAAACCAAGGCAAGTGTCAGGGTCACTGGGCGTGGAATGCCCACTCAGCCCTCTGCAAACTACTTATATGGGGCAGGTTTAGTAACTGAGCCTTTTCCATACAGCTCTGGTGTAGGCTGTGATGGTAGCTAGTTTTAAATGCAGTAGTATAAGACCTTAGATGCTGCTAACCGGTGCTTTAGAGATTACAGCAGGGCCAAGCAAAAAATATTTAAAACATAACTTTTAATGATCACCTAAAATGTTATGAACCAATATGTATGTACAGATAATCAACCATATAAAATGCTAGTGCTCTGTTTAAACCATGCATAAATAGAAAATGATTCGGTCTTACTAAAATTGCTTTCCGTTCTTCCTCTGAGTCACAGATACATTGTTTCAAAAAGAAGGAAAAATAAATGTCCCCTATATTACACAATAAGGGATAGCAAGAAAAAATGGGGAGTTATTATACCTTAATCTTCCATGTGATGCACCTGCATTGCTCCTGCCCTAACAAAGGCAGTACCCTAGTATGGTTACGTTACTCATAAGGATTGTATTGCCTTCCAACGAGTTTATACCTCTGTTCTGCGGGTTCATCAGGGGGGAAAATAATAGAGTTAATGTCAAAAGCAATGTCTCATGTGGGTTATTGCAGTGGCAAGCAATGCCAAATAGGTTGACCGGTTATGTCAAAAGCCCCTGTCTGGGGAAAAAGTTTCACCACACATTGCCGTATATTGTCCTTTAACCCCTTAATGACCAAGCCATTTTGTAGGTTAAAGACCAGGCCAATTTTTACAATTCTGACCACTGTCTCTTTATGAGGTTATAACTCTGCAACGCTTCTACGGATCTTGGCAATTCTGAGTTTGTTTTCTCGTGACATATTGTACCTCATGATAGTGGTAAAATTTCTTCAATATAACTTGCGTTTATTTATGTAAAAAAACGGAAATATGGCAAAAATTTTGAAAATTTTGCAATTTTCAAACTTTTAATTTTTATGCCATTAAATCAGAGAGATATGTCACAAAAATTAGTTAATATATAACATTTCCCACATGTCTACTTTACATAAGCACAATTTGGAACCAACATTTTTTTTTGTTAGGAAGTTATAAGTGTTAAAAGTTGACCAGTGATTTCTCATTTTTCCAACAAAATTTACAAAACCATTTTTTTTAGGGACCACCTCACATTTGAAGTGAATTTGAGGGGTCAATATGACAGAAAATACCCAAAAGTGACACCATTCTAAAAACTGCACCCCTCAACGTGTTCAAAGACATATTCAAGAAGTTTATTAACCCTTTAGGTACTTCACAAGCATTGAAGCAATGTGGAAGGAAAAAATGAACATTTAACTTTTTTTCCCAAAATTTTTCTTTCGACACAATTTTTTTAAATTTTGTCAAGGGTATCAGGAGAAAATGAACCACAATATTTGTTGTACAATTTCTCCTCAGTACACCGATATACCATGTGTGGGGGTAAACACTATTTGGGCGCATGGCAGAGCTCGGAAGGGAAGCAGCGCCATTTGACTTTTTTGGCTGGAATTGAGATTGGACGCCATGTCGCATTTGGAGAGTCCCTGTGTGCCTAAACAGTGGAAACCCCCCACAAGTGACACCATTTTGGAAACTTGACCCCCAAGGAACTTATCTAAATGTGTTGTGAGAGCTTTTAACCCCCAAGGGCTTCACAGAAGGTTATAACGTAGAGCCGTAAAATTAAAAAATCATATTTTTTCCACAAAAATGATCTTTTCATCCCAATTTGTATTTTCCAAAGGATAAAAGGACCCCAAAAGTTATTGTGCAATTAGTCCTGAGTACGCTGATACCCCATATGTGGGGGTAAACCACTATTTGGGCGCATGGCAGAGCTCGGAAGGGAAGCAGTGCCATTTGACTTTTTTGGCTGGAATTGAGATTGGACGCCATGTCGTATTTGGAGAGCACCTGTGTGCCTAAACAGTGGAAACCCCACACAAGTGACCCAATTTTGGAAACTAGACCCCCAAGGAACTTATCTAGATGTGTGGTGAGAGCTTTGAACCCCCAAGGGCTTCACAGAAGGTTATAACGTAGAGCAGTAAAATTAAAAAATCATATCTTTTCCACAAAAATGATCTTTCCACCCCCAATTGTTATTTTCCAAAGGCTAACAGGACCCCAAAAGTTATTGTGCAATTTGTCCTGAGTATACTGATACCCCATATGTGGGGGTAAACCACTATTTTGACGCATGGCAGAGCTCGAAAGGGAAGGAGCGCCTTTTTCAAATGCAGACTTTGATGGAATGGTCTGCCGGTGTCATGTCACGTTTGGAGAGCCCCTGATGTGCCTAAACAGTAGAAACCCCCACAAGTGACTCCATTTTGGAAACTAGACCCCCCAAGGAACTTATCTAGATGTGTGGTGAGCACTTTGAACCCCCAAGTGCTTCACAGAAGTTTATAACGTAGAGCCGTGAAAATAAAAAAATCATATTTTTTTCCACAAAAATAATCTTTTTGCCCCCAAATTTTTATTTTTATAAGGGTAACAGGAGAAATAGGACCCCAAAAGCTATTGTGCAATTTGTCCTGAGTACGCTGATATCCCATATGTGGGGGGAACCACTATTTTGACGCATGGCAGAGATCGGAAGGGAAGGAGCACCGTTTTTAAATGCAGACTTTGATGGAATGGTCTGCGGGTGTCATGTCACACTTGGAGAGCCCCTGATGTGCCTAAACAGTAGAAACCCCCCACAATGACCCCATTTTGCAAACTAGACCCCCCAAGGAACTTATCTAGATGTGTGTTCAGCACTTTGAACCCCCAAGGGCTTCACAGAAGTTTATAACGTAGAGCCGTGAAAATAAAAAAATCATATTTTTTTCCACAAAAATGACCTCTTTGCCCCAAATTTTTATTTTTATAAGGGTAACAGGAGAAATAGGACCCCAAAAGCTATTGGGCAATTTGTCCTGAGTACGCTGATATCCCATTTGTGGGGGGGAACCACTATTTTGACGCATGGCAGAGATCGGAAGGGAAGGAGCACCGTTTTTAAATGCAGACTTTGATGGAATGGTCTGCGGTGTCATGTCTCGCTTGGAGAGCCCCTGATGTGCCTAAACAGTAGAAACCCCCACAAATGACCCCATTTTGCAAACTAGACCCCCCAAGGAACTTATCTAGATGTGTGGTCAGCACTTTGAACCCCCAAGGGCTTCACAGAAGTTTATAACGTAGAGCCGTGAAAATAAAAAAAATCATATTTTTTTCCACAAAAATGACATTTTTGCCCCCAAATTTTTATTTTTCTAAGGGTAACAGGAGAAATAGGACCCCAAAAGCTATTGTGCATTTTGTCCTGAGTACGCTGATACCCCATATGTGGGGGGGAACCACTGTGATCGCCTTACTGCGATCTTTGGGAGGCACAATGAACAAATCTACAAAAGATGAAGAATTGGTATTCTTTTTTACGCCGTTCCTCGCGCGGTATTAGTGATTAGGCGACTTTATTCCTCGGATCGGTGCGATTACAGCGATACCAGATTTATACCCTTTTTTCATGTTTAGCTTCTGTCACACTCTAAAAGACGCTTTTTTTTGGAATAATTTTTTGTAAGAAATTTTTGCATCGCAGTATTTTGAGAGCTATAATTTTTCCATATTTCGGCCGACAGAGTTATCTGTGGGCTTATTTTTTGCAGGACGAGCTGATGTATTTATTGGTACCATATTTGGGCACATAACGTTTTTTGATCGCTTCCTAATCCAATTTTTGTGGAGGCAGAATGAACAAAAACCAGCAATTCAGGAATTTTTTTTTTTTTTTTCCCTCCGTTCCGCGTTGGTAAAATTGATAAATCAGCTTCATTCTTCGGGTCACTACGATTACAGCGATACCTCATTTATATATTTTTTTTTATGTTTTGGCGGTTTTTACACAATAAAAATTTTTATAGAAAAAATAATTATTTTTGCATCAGTTTATTCCGCGAGCTATAACTTTTTTATTTTTTCGCTGATGATGCTGTATAGCGGCTTTTTTTTTGCGGGACAAGATGACGTTTTCAGCAGTACCATGATTATTTATATCTGACTTTTTGATCGCGTGTTATTGCACTTTTTCCAAGCGGTATGATGACACCGCTTGGAAAAAGTATAATTTACTACTTTTTTCTGTTTTTTTTTACGGCTTTCACTGAAGGGGTTAACTAGGGTTACGCTTTTATAGATGGGATTTTTACGGACGTGGCGATACCTAACATCTGTATTTTTTTGTTTTTAATTTTTTTTATTACATAAAAATGTGTATTTTTTAGGGGATTTTTTTAAATTATTTTTTAATATTTTTTTTACAATTTTTTTTAAAAAATGATTTTTTTTAACTTGTCCCTTTATGGGACTTTCACTTTTTTTTACTTTTTATTGCAGTTACAATGCATTGCAATGCTCCAGCTTTGCAATGCATTGTACCTATGATGAAAGCTGCTGTGACATGATCACAGCAGCTTCCCGTAGGTAGATGACCCGGAGGTTGTCATGACAACCCCCGGGTCATCAAGGCAGAGATCAGCCCCTGCAAATACATTGCAGGGCTCCGATCTGAGGCAGAGGGAGCTCCCGACCCTCTGCCTCCCCCCCTGAGCTCTGCGATCGCGCTGGATCGCAGCAGTCAGGGGGTTAACAGCCAGGGGCGGTGGGGGCTCCGCTCCTGGCTGTCAGTGCAGGAAGCCTGGCCACTGCAGTGCCAGCTCCTGCACTGATCGCGCTGGGGAAGCTGAAATTTCAGCTTCTCATGCACGATCGCTGCTGTGTTTGGTCAGTCAGATTGACTGACCAATCACAGCGCTGTGGGTGCGGGGGCCGACGGCAAAGGTCCCCGCACCGCTTGCCGTGCCTGTCAGCTGTCTGTGACAGCTGTCGGCATTGATCTACCACTGCGTGTTTACACGCAGTGGTAGATCAAAGGCTTGACGTGCATAGTCCGTCCTGGTGCCGGAACTGGCACCTTGCCATGACGGACTGTGCACGTCAGTGGACATTAAAGGGTTAAATAAATGCTGGGTGGTCTCTCTAATCCTACGGCTTCTGACCTCATTTCCGTATGTGGGGGGTGGATCCGAATACCAGGGCTGCATGCATCAACCCTGACTCCACTTCCTGTATTCCCCCGTGCCCCATCACTATACTCACTTCCGGTTTTCGTGTCCCAGAATCGGATTGCTCATTGAGTTGGCAGTTCGACTTGTCCCTAGCAAAAATAATTGCAGCTGTTTTTTGTAGGAAATTGTGCATTCAGGAAAAAGTAGGGGAGGGTGAAGATGTGGATCATAAGTCGAGAAATAAATATATTTTTTTAATTTAATCAATATTATGTTACATTGTCTTTTCTGGCTGGAAATGTGTGGGATTGCCTGCTCAGTTCTGGTCTTTATCTTTAACTATTTAGCACTTTGCCATCAGCAACCAAGAAGTTCACATTGAAAATAAAGTAAATTAGGGATGGAAAGTCCTTCTGAATTTTGGGTTCCATTATTATTATTATTTCTTCTTCAACATTTTAGTTCATTTCTACAAACAATGTTGTAAATAATGGTGAGAATGCCATGTTGCAAAGGTAATTTAAATAGTAACAATTTTCTTTTTTTGGCTGTGCTTTTCAAACTTTTTTAGATGACAATAAAATAACAGTAATTACATAAAATAAATGCAGTTGTCAAGCTTTATTTCTTGTGTGTAACGCATATCTGTATAATTATTTTTACCCCAGATCGATGCAATTGTATTAGAATCTGTTAATATTGTACACTGCTCATTGTTTTTTTAATGTCTTAAAAATGAAAACATCACCTCCAAAAATGTAAATTAGACATGAATATTAAATTAGCAATGACTTTAAATCCTTTTGTAAGTATTGCTTGCTGGATAAAAGTTTTAATTTGCCATCAATTTGTCAGCTTATTTTTCAACATTATTTTCAATTTTTTTAACCCAATCACACTTAGAGGCAGTGTGCATCAGTTATCATTTCTAAAAGGTATTCCACTGGCCTTCATGGTCATAGCTCATTTTGCACCGCTGGATAACTCAGTTTTATTAAACACTAGCTGAAGAGCCGGCGCTGCCCGGGCATAGTAACTAACTACGGTTAGTTATAACAAATTATAATGATTATAAATATAAAGCTGAGTGCAGAGCCCCGCCCACTCCGCATAGCCACATTCACTATAATATCCCACACAATCCCATCAGCCAGAGCCACTGGACTACTACCCCTAATATCCACATCATTCTGTCAGCCAGAGCCACTGGACTACTAATATCCCACATCATCCTGTCAAAGTCACCAGACTGCTACCCCAAATATCCCACATCATCCCGTCAGCCAGAGCCACCGGACTACTAATATCCCACATCATCCCATCAGCCAGAGCCACTGGACTACTACCACTAATATCCCACATCATCCCATCAGCCAGAGACACCGGACTACTAATATCCCACATCATCCTGTCACAGCCGCCAGACTACTACCCCTAATATCCCACATCATCCCGTCAGCCAGAGCCACCGGACTACTAATATCCCACATCATCCCATCAGCCAGAACCACCGGACTACTATATCCCACATCATCCCGTCAGCCAGAGCCACCAGACTACTCCCCCCAATATCCCACATCATCCTGTCAGCCAGAGCCACCAGACTACTACCACTAATATTCCACATCATCCCGTCAGCCAGAGACACAAGACTACTACCCCTAGTTTCTCACATCATCCAGTCACAGCTGCCGGACTACTACCCCTAATATCCCACATCATCCCGTCAGCCAGAGCCACTGGACTACTACTCCTAATATCCCACATCATCCCATCAGCCAGAGCCACCGGACTACTCCCCCTAATATTCCACATCATCCCGTCAGCCTGGGGTCAGAACCAGAGCGCTGAGTGGATTTGCCCTGACTTAAATACCAATGATCCCTTTAATAGAAGCCTGGGGTGAGAATCAGAGCGCTAAGGGATTTACCCTAACTTCCATACCGGAGTTCCCTTTAAGAGAGGCCTGGGGTCAGTACCAAAGCGCAGAGTGGATTTGCCCTCACTTCCGTACCGGGGATCCCTTTAAGAGGGGCCTGGGGTCAGAACCAGAGCGCTTAGTGGAATTGCCCTAACTTCCATACCAATGATCCCTTTAAGAGGCCCTGGGGTCAGAACCACAGGGCTGAGTGGAACGGTCCTAACTTCCATTCTGGGGATCCCTTTAAGAGAGGCCTGGGGTCAAAACCAAAGTGCTGGATGGATTTGCCCTGACTTCCATACCAATGATCCCTTTAATAGAGGCCTGGGGTTAGTACCAGAGCATTTGAAGGCAATTGCCCTGACTTCCATACCGGGGATCCCTTTAAGAGAGGCCTGGCGTCAACCAAATCACTGGATGGATTTGCCCTGACTTCCATACCAATGATCCCTTTAATAGAAGCCTGGGGTGAGAATCAGAGCGCTGAGGGATTTACCCTAACTTCCATACCGGAGATCCCTTTAAGAGGCCCTGGGGTCAGAACCACAGGGCTGAGTGAAACGGTCCTAACTTCCATACTGGGGATCCCTTTAAGAGAGGCCTGTGGTCAGAAACAGAGCGCTTAGTGGAATTGCCCTAACTTCCATACCAATGATCCCTTTAAGAGGCCCTGGGGTCAGAACCACAGCGCTGAGTGAAACGGTCCTAACTTCCATTCTGGGATCCCTTTAAGAGAGGACTAGGGTCAAAACTAAAGCGCTGGATGGATTTGCCCTGACTTCCATACCAATGATCCCTTTAACAGAAGCCTGGGGTGAGAATCAGAGCGCTGATGGATTTACCCTAACTTCCATACCGGAGATCCCTTTAAGAGAGGCCTGGGTCAGTATCAAAGCGCTGGATGGATTTGCCCTGACTTCCATACCAATGATCCCTTTAATAGAAGCCTGGGATCAGAATCAGAGCGCTGAGGGATTTACCCTAACTTCCATACCGGAGATCCCGTTAAGAGAGGCCTGGCATCAGAACCAAATCGCTGGATGGATTTGCCCTGACTTCCATACCAATGATCCCTTTAATAGAAGCCTGGGGTCAGAATCAGAGCGCTGAGGGATTTACCCTAACTTCCATACCGGAGATCCCTTTAAGAGGCCCTGGGGTCAGAACCACAGCACTGAGTGAAACGGTCCTAATTTCCATACTGGGGATCCCTTTAAGAGAGGCCTGTGGTCAGAACCAGAGCGCTTAATGGAATTGCCCTAACTTCCATACCAATGATCCCTATAAGAGGCCCTGGGGTCAGAACCACAGCGCTGAGTAAAACGGCCCTAACTTCCATACTGGGGATCCCTTTAAGAGAGGCCTGGGGTCAAAACCAAAGCGCTGGATGGATTTGCCCTGACTTCCATACCAATGATCCCTTTAATAGAGGCTTGGGGTTAGTACGAGAGCATTTGAAGGCAATTGCTCTGACTTCCATACCGGGGAGTCCTTTAAGAGATGCCTGGGGTCAGTACCAAAGCGCAGAGTGGATTTACCCTGATTTCCATACCGGGGATCCCTTTAAGAGAGACTGGGGTCAGAATCAGAGCGCTGAGGGATTTACCCTAACTTCCATACCGAAGATCCCTTTAAGAGAGGCCTAGGGTCAGAACCAGAGCGCTTAGTGGAATTGCCCTAACTTCCATACCAATGATCCCTTTAAGAGGCCCTGGGGTCAGAACCACAGCGCTGAGTGAAACGCTCCTAACATCCGTACTGGGGATCACTTTAAGAGAGGCCTGGGGTCAAAACCAAAGCGCAGGATGGATTTGCCCTGACTTCCATATCGGAGATCCCTTTAAGAGGGAATATGTGCCTATGGGATGGAGGATGTGTGATGGCGATATGGGCACGGGAGCGGGTGATTCATTACTGTCATGTGCTCACTGCTCCTTTCTGAGGGGCAGACGATGGCTGGGAGCTTATGTTCCCGGGGATGCTATTTCTCCCACCTGGTCAGTGTCAGCTGAGGTGTTGTCGTGGAGTGAGAAAACTGTTGCTCATTACAACCAATCACAACTCAACTTCTATTAAACAGCTCTGGTGAAATGAAAGATGCTTAGGGATTGGTTGCAAGGAAAACTGTTGCTCATAGCAACCAATCACCACTCAGCTTCTTTTAACCCCTTAATGACCAAGCCATTTTGTAGGTTAAAGACCAGGCCAATTTTTACAATTCTGACCACTGTCTCTTTATGAGGTTATAACTCTGGAACGCTTCTACGGATCTTGGCGATTCTGAGATTGTTTTCTCGTGACATATTGTACTTCATGATAGTGGTAAAATTCTTCAATATAACTTGCGTTTTTTTTATGAAAAAAATGGAAATATGGCAAAAATTTTGAAAATTTTGCAATTTTCAAACTTTTAATTTTTATGCCATTAAATCAGAGAGATATGTCACAAAAATTAGTTAATAAATAACATTTCCCACATGTCTACTTTACATCAGCACAATTTTGGAACCAAAATTTTTTTTTGTTACGAAGTTATAAGTGTTAAAAGTTGACCAGCAATTTCTCATTTTTCCAACAAAATTTACAAAACCATTTTTTTAGGGACCACCTCACATTTGAAGTGAATTTGAGGGGTCAATATGACAGAAAATACCCAAAAGTGACACCATTCTAAAAACTGCACCCCTCAACGTGTTCAAAGCCACATTCAAGAAGTTTATTAACCCTTTAGGTACTTCACAAGAATTGAAGCAATGTGGAAGGAAAAAATGAACATTTAACTTTTTTTCCCAAAATTTTTCTTTCGACACAATTTTTTTAAATTTTGTCAAGGGTATCAGGAGAAAATGAACCACAATATTTGTTGTACAATTTCTCCAGAGTACACCGATATACCATGTGTGGGGGTAAACCACTATTTGGGCGCATGGCAGAGCTCGGAATGGAAGCAGCGCCATTTGACTTTTTTGGCTGGAATTGAGATTGGACGCCATGTCGCATTTGGAGAGTCCCTGTGTGCCTAAACAGTGGAAACCCCCCACAAGTGACCCCATTTTGGAAACTAGACCCCCCAAGGAACTTATCTAAATGTGTTGTGAGAGCTTTTAACCCCCAAGCGCTTCACAGAAGGTTATAACGTAGAGCCGTAAATTAAAAAATCATATTTTTTCCACAAAAATGATCTTTTCATCCCAATTTTTATTTTCCAAAGGATAAAAGGACCCCAAAAGTTATTGGGCAATTAGTCCTGAGTACGCTGATACCCCATATGTGGGGGTAAACCACTATTTGGGCGCATGGCAGAGCTCGGAATGGAAGCAGCGCCATTTGACTTTTTTGGCTGGAATTGAGATTGGACGCCATGTCGCATTTGGAGAGTCCCTGTGTGCCTAAACAGTGGAAACCCCCCACAAGTGACCCCATTTTAGAAACTGGACCCCTCAAGGAACTCATCTAAATGTGTTGTGAGAGCTTTTAACCCCCAAGGGCTTCACAGAAGGTTATAACGTAGAGCCGTAAAATTAAAAAAATCATATTTTTTCCACAAAAATGATCTTTTCATCCCAATTATTATTTTCCAAAGGATAAAAGGACCCCAAAAGTTATTGGGCAATTAGTCCTGAGTACGCTGATACCCATATGTGGGGTAAACCACTATTTGGGCGCATGGCAGAGCTCGGAAGGGAAGCAGCGCCATTTGACTTTTTTGGCTGGAATTGAGATTGGCCGCCATGTCGCATTTGGAGAGCCCCTGCTGTGCCTAAACAGTGGAAACCCCCACAAGTGACCCCATTTTGGAAACTAGACCCCCCAAGGAACTTATCTAGATGTGTGGTGAGAGCTTTGAACCCCCAAGGGCTTCACAGAAGGTTATAACGTAGAGCAGTAAAATTAAAAAATCATATCTTTTCCACAAAAATGATCTTTCCACCCCCAATTGTTATTTTGCAAAGGGTAACAGGACCCCAAAAGTTATTGTGCAATTTGTCCTGAGTACGCTGATACCCCATATGTGGGGGGAAACCACTATTTTGACGCATGGCAGAGCTCGAAAGGGAAGTAGCGCCTTTTTCAAATGCAGACTTTGATGGAATGGTCTGTGGGTGTCATGTCACATTTGGATAGCCCCTGATGTGCCTAAACAGTAGAAACCCCCCACAAGTGACTCCATTTTGGAAACTAGACCCCCCAAGGAACTTTTCTAGATGTGTGGTGAGCACTTTGAACCCCAAGTGCTTCACAGAAGTTTATAACGTAGAGCTGTGAAAATAAAAAAATCATATTTTTTTCCACAAAAATAATCTTTTTGCCCCAAATTTTTATTTTTATAATGGTAACAGGAGAAATAGGACCCCAAAAGCTATTGTGCAATTTGTCCTGAGTACGCTGATATCCCATATGTGGGGGGGAACCACTATTTTGATGCATGGCAGAGATCGAAAGGGAAGTAGCGCCTTTTTCAAATGCAGACTTTGATGGAATGGTCTGCGGGTGTCATGTCGCGCTTGTAGAGCCCCTGATGTGCATAAACAGTAGAAACCCCCCACAAATGACCCCATTTTGCAAACTAGACCCCCCAAGGAACTTATCTAGATGTGTGGTCAGCACTTTGAACCCCCAAGGGCTTCACAGAAGTTTATAACGTAGAGCCGTGAAAATAAAAAAAATCATATTTTTTTCCACAAAAATGACCTTTTTGCCCCAAATTTTTATTTTTATAAGGGTAACAGGAGAAATAGGACCCCAAAAGCTATTGTGCATTTTGTCCTGAGTACGCTGATACCCCATATGCGGGGGGGAACCACTGTGATCGCCTTACTGCGATCTTTGGGAGGCACAATGAACAAATCCACAAAAGGTGAAGAATTGGTTTTCTTTTTTACGCCGTTCCTCGTGCGATATTAGTGATTAGGCGACTTTATTCCTCGGATCGGTGCGATTACATCGATACCAGATTTACATCCTTTTTCATGTTTAGCTTCTGTCACACACTAAAAGATGCTTTTTTTTGGAATAATTTTTTGTAAGAATTTTTTGCATCGCCGTATTTTGAGAGCTATAATTTTTCCATATTTCGGCCGACAGAGTTATCTGTGGGCTTATTTTTTGCGGGACGAGCTGACGTTTTTATTGGTCCCATATTCGGGCACATAACGTTTTTTGATCGCTTCCTATTCCGATTTTTGTGGAAGCAGAATGAACAAAAACCAGCAATTCAGGAATTGTTTTTTTTTTTATTTTTTTTCCCTCCGTTCCGCGTGTGGTAAAATTGATAAAGCAGCTTTATTCTTCGGGTCACTACGGTTACGGCGATTCCTCATTTATATATTTTTTTATGTTTTGGCGTTTTGTACACAATAAAGAATTTTATAGAAAAAATAATTATTTTTGCATCAGTTTATTCCGCGAGCTATAACTTTTTTATTTTTTCGCTGATGATGCTGTGTAGCGGCTTGTTTTTTGTGGGACAAGATGACGTTTTCAGCGGTACCATGATTATTTATATCTGACTTTTTGATCGCGTGTTATTGCACTTTTTCCAAGCGGTATAATGATACCGCTTGGAAAAAGTATAATTTACTACTTTTTTGTGTTTTTTTTTTACGGCTTTCACTGAAGGGGTTAACTAGGGTTATGCTTTTATAGATAAATATTTAGAGTTGAGAGTCCTCAGTGGTTGATACCTTTTAATGGCTAACTGAAAAGATGGTAACAAATTGCAAGCTTTCGAGACTACTCAGGTCTCTTCATCAGGCTGAACTAATACAAAATCTGAAGAATCACATATTTATACACAAAAACACAGAAAAAATGCAATAGGTAAGACAAGTGACGTGAAGCAGAATAGTCATTATGGCAGAGGGATGAGCATAAATATTGGAACAATGATGAAGAGACCTGAGTAGTCTCGAAAGCTTGCAATTTGTTACCATCTTTTCAGTTAGCCATTAAAAGGTATCAACCACTGAGGACTCTCAACTCTAAATATTTTTCTATCTACTGGCTAACACGGTACGAAGATATACAGCTTTTATAGATAGGATTTTTACGGACGTGGCGATACCTAACATGTGTATTTTTTTTGTTTTTTATTTTTTTTATTACATAAAAATGTGTATTTTTTAAGGGATTTTTTTTAATTATTTTTAATATTTTTTTTACAATTTTTTTAAAAAAATGATTTTTTTCAACTTGTCCCTTTATGGGACTTTCACTTTTTTACTTTTGATTGCAGTTACAATGCATTGCAATGCTCTGGCATTGCAATGCATTGCAACTATAGTGGAAGCTGCTGTGACATGATCACAGCAGCTTCCCGTAGCTAAATGACCCGGAGGTTGTCATGACAACCCCCGGGTCATCAAGGCAGAGATCGGGCCCTGCGATTACATCGCTGGGACGCTGATCTGAGGCAGAGGGAGCTCCCGACCCTCTGCCTCCCCCCCTGAGCTCTGCGATCGCGCTGGATCGCAGCAGTCAGGGGGTTAACAGCCAGGGGCGGTGGGAGCTCCGTTCCTGGCTGTCAGTGCAGGAAGCCTGGCCACTGCAGCGCCGACTCCTGCACTGATCGCGCTGGGGAAGCTGAAATTTCAGCGTCTCCTGCGCGATCGCTGCTGTGTTTGGTCAGTCAGATTGACTGACCAATCACAGCGCTGTGAGTGCGTGGACCGACGGCAAACGTCCCCGCAGCGCTTGCCATGCCTGTCAGCTGTCTGTGACAGCTGTCGGCACTGATCTAGCAATGCGTGTTTACACGCAGTGGTAGATCAAAGGCATGACGTGCAGAGTCCGTCCTGGTGCCGGAACTGGCACCTTGCCATGACGGACTCTGCACGTCAGTGGACATTAAGGGGTTAAACAGCTCTGGTTAAATATAAGATACACCATGATTGGTTGGTGATACACACATACACACATTCAATTTTATATATATAGATAGTTTAAAATATGACAATTTTTCTGTTTATTTAAACACCTTAGACTGCTTCTTTATACCGTAACCTGGATGATCTTGTATATTGTGAACAATACGACAGAACAACTTCTTGTTGAGAGGACAAGTGGCCACAGCTTTATGTTATTAATTTCCTTAATTAAAAACACCAAAATCACGTGACCCAAATTCTTTAACAACTCCCAACATGTCTGTCACTGTACCACAGGGAGCATGTTATCTCAATGAGTCAAGATTTTCCAAAAGCTGTGACAATAACCGAAACAACCAAAAACAACCGTACAAAGGGGGAGGGATGGTGGGTGGTTTCCTCAGGACAGAGGTAGGAAAAGGGGGGGGGGGGTTCTTCCTGCCCTACAATCTATATGAACCTTTTTGACCCTCTATCTTTCCCTATAACCAATTATCATCCCCATGTACCATATTCTAAAAACATCATCCCCAACACTTATTTAACTTTAAACCTAACTGTCCCTGGCATCATCATTAATTATTGTGGTGCATGAAAGACTGTTTCTATATACCTTAACCTGGATGATCTCATATATCGTGAACAATAACATAGAACAACTTCCTGTTGGGTGGAAAAGTGACCACATGTTTATTGTATTAATTTCCTTAATTGAAAACACCACAATCACTTGAACCAAATTTATTGTTTAACAACTCCCAACATCATGCCTATCACTGTACCACAGTGAGCATGTTATCTTAATGGACCAAAATTTTCTGACAAGGGAGGAGGCTGAAAAACCTCTATGATCCTCCGACCACCGCCACCTAACAAGGATAAAGCATTTTCAACTCCCTCTTGCAAACCAGTTAGCAGAATGTCATTACCGCTAGCATTCAAATGAATGCCATTGGCTAGCAAAATATCTTTATTGTTGCCTTCCAGCATATGATGCCGAAAGGCCACCACTTCTTTAGCATGCACAAAATGGGACACCCTCATATTGAGCAATCTTCAAGCCCTCTCCAGGACCACTAAGTCATGTGCTCTTTTCCAACATCTCTAAGGGACTACCACGGACCAAACCAAAATTTACTTCTGAGTAAACAATTTCTTAAACCTTGTACAATCTGATTTTATTACACCAATCAGTTCAGCCAACTTTATTTTCCCCAAATCATTACACCCTGCATGTATAACGAGCACAACTGGATTAGTGCACATCTTGCTTATTGTCTCAATTCTACCAAGCATCTAAAACCACCACAGACCACAATAACCTTCCCAATGAAAAACGGTATTAACTTGAGCTAGGCTTAGACACAAATGTCACACATTTGCCCGTCTCTCCGCCCAATATAAAAACAAATGACCGATGATCCATATATGAGGCGTTGATGTATCTGAAATGATAAAATCAAAAACAACACATGCTATCTCTCATTTTACAACAGGTCCCATCTCACATACTTAAGGAAAAATGAAGACTTCCATCTACCCAACTTCTTTATTGCTTCGGGTCTGCCCCTATTCTAAAAGAATGGTATACAAGAGTGGTGTGCACTCAGGGTATAGGGGATAAGGTGCTGGTGAATTGGACCGAGATGGTACCAATCAATATAAGTAGAATAAGGTTCACCGCACACAGAGATTTGGTAATCATGCAAAAAGAAGTTTGTTTTATTAGACAATATTCAATCCAAAAAGGGGTAGGTGATAGTGCCATATAAGAAAATTGTACAATATACTGGTACCCAACGTTTCGGCCCTCCCGGGCCTTACTCATGGGTAACTAGAAGAAACAAAGATTTACAATGTGAGACACATATATACAGTGACAAAGTACATTTATATACAATATATACAATATAATGAGAACGGATTGAGGATTGTACAGAAATTGGCTAATATATGCTTAATATTCATATGAAATCTAACCAGAAAATTGAATCTTAGTAAAGGTATCATTGTATTTATCGATATGGAGCTAATTGTTGACTGCATTACACCATATAAAGCACAGTCATTAATAAACAAAGAGAACAAATATCGATTTACCTTAGTAGTATAAGTACAGAAAGAAAACTGGCACAGAAGGATAGTAAAGGATTCTTGATAACGTCCCTTGTGACACAATATGCTGCAGATAGTATTGAAATCAGATATTTAATGATGGAACCGGACAAACTGTCATAGGTATAAACATATCAATTCAGTTTTTACCTGTGTGTAACCAAGGGAAAGTCAGGGTGTATCCTTAATGTGGACAGGAGTAATCCTGAATAGGGTGCCAATCGCCTACATATGAGATATACTATATTATAGTAGTGAAAGATATGTCAAGGGAGATATCAGAGAAAGTGGAGTATGTCATACCTTGGCGTTTAGTCAGTTAGAATGGCGGCGTTCCAAGTATCCTGCCTGATCAGGCAGCTTAATATGTACAGCCTGTTTCAATAATATAGAGGGCTAATTAGGGATCAGATTTGAATTTGAAGGTGCGCTGACATAACCATCTGTCAGGGAGTAGTGAAACATACCTGAAGAGAATGATGTGGTCGGTATACAGGCGGCGCTCCCGCGCTCTGCCGAGTGCTGAATGTCCAGACCACTCTGTGGAGTTATAGGGGATTTTATAAGCGGCGCCGTGTGACGTCGGACCGGATGCGCGTCATCCGGACCGGAAGTGACGCGGCGCACGCTTTATGTCATGCGCAGTAGTGATGTTGGTCGCCATTTTGTTGGTGGGAATGAAGTGACTCACTGTGTGTGAATGATGCGGCCTGGGCATGCGCTGTGGCACAGGCCGTCACCCTATTGTATGTGGAAACATAGAATTAAATGCTAGAAATGATTGAGTTAATGCATTGGCACTGGTAAGTTATCACAAGAGAGGGAGGGAAAAGAGGGGCTATTAACAAGGGAAAGAGGCATGAATATATAGTTTGATATAGATATACCATGGATGTGTAGGGAGTATGGATAAAGTTGCTGGCAAGTTAAAAATAAAGTACAAAAATATACAGTTTGATATAGATATATCATGGATGTGTAGGAGTATGGATGAAGTTGCTGGCAAGTTGAAATAAAGTACAAAAAAAAAAAACTATGAACCAATCAGAAAAGTTATTGGCGAAAAATGAAAAATTAAAGAAAAAGAATATTTTACATATTTTAAGATAAAAACAAAAGATGAAAGTAAAAAAATAAAAAATAAAAATAAAATTAAAAATTAAAATTAAAAAATAATAAAAATAGAAAATGCAAAATAAATAAAAAATAATAAATATGAAAAAATATGAAAAATCAGGAAAATACTGGAAGACTGAACGTAAAAAATAAAAAAATATAAAAAAATAATAAAAAATAAAAATAACAATTAAAAAATAAAAAATTAGAAGAAATATAAAAAACAGAGGCGAGAAAGGAGAAGTGACTTACCAATGATAGGGGAAAGTCAGCGTGTCTGCAAGAGAATGGTATATATATTAGAAAAAATATATAATGTACTATAAGAGCCAATCCATCTCCCTATTGAGACCACGTGGAGCCAGTGTGTCCAACTTGTGGATCCAGTAACTTTCTCGTAACTTCAGATGTCTCACACGATCCCCACCCCTCCGGGACCTAGGAACATGTTCAATGATTTGGAACTTTAATTGAGCCACGGTATGTTTGAATCTGGAGAAGTGATCCGGTAATGGCAGCCAATTCTTGCCACATCGAATCGTCGATTTGTGACTTGCAATTCTGTCTTTTACATGTTGGGTTGTCTCGCCCACGTATAGGAGGCCACACGGACATTTAATTACATATACGACATAATTCGAATTGCAGGTGTGGTATCCATGAATCGGAAATGACTTTCCCGTACGTGGGTGAGTGACAGCATCTGATCTGATGACATTGGAACAACATGCACAGTTCAAACATGGGAAGGTGCCTTGACGACGTGTGGCAAGTTGGCTCTGTATTAGAGTAGGACGGGAACTCCCAATGTCAGCACGTACTAGTTTATCTTTTAAGTTAGGGGCTCGTCTACTACACATCAGGGTAGGTGCCTTGAATGCCTCAATAGAGGGATATGCCCTAGATAACAAAGACCAATGTTTACGTATCACAAAGTGTATCTTGCTCATTAGTGGATGGTACGTGTGTACAAAGGGTACTCTCTCAGTTTTGACCAAAGAGGGATTATCTGATGGTGGGTTTGTTTAGGGTACGTATTTTCTCGAGTTCCAGCAGTCTGGACGGATAGTCTCTCTCCCTAAATTTCTGAACTGTTTCATCTAAGCGTACCGAGAGTAAATCTGGATTAGTGACAATCCTGGAGATACGTGTGAACTGAGACCGGGGTAGACTCTCTTTGGTTGCCCTAGGATGGCTACTAGAATAATGTAGCAGGCTGTTGCAGTCAGTTGGTTTACTATATAGATCCGTTGTTAGATTGCCCATCGAATCTTTTTGTATAAGTGTATCGAGGAAGGGGATACTGTTGATGTCATGCTGCATGGTAAATTGTAGGTCCACATCAAGAGAATTTAAATAAGAATAGAATGATTTTAATGAATCAGCAGTACCCGACCAGATAAAGAAGATGTCGTCAATATACCTGTGATAACAATGAATTGATTCTATGTATGCTGTGGTTGGATATATAAAACTAGACTCAAATGCATGCATGAATGCATTCGCATAGGCTGGCGCTACGTTACTACCCATGGCAGTGCCACGTAGCTGCAAGTAGAAAGTATCCTCGAATAGGAAGTAATTATCTTGCAATACCATAGTGAGAAGGTCAAGGTAGAATTGAATGGACTCCGGTGACATCGTAGAAGTCTCCAATAGTGCTTTAGTAGCCTGTATGCCTTTGGTGTGCGAGATAGAAGTGTACAGACTATTGATATCCATAGTCACCAGTATGCTGTCTGGTGAGGCAATTTTGAAATTCCTGATGATGCTAAGAAAATGTCCAGTGTCCAATAAGAAAGATGGAGTTGTCCTCACTAATGGTGTTAGAATCTTCTCAAGGAAGATTGAAAGTGGTGATAATATCGAGTCCGTAGATGCTACGATGGGTCTACCAGGGGGATTTATGAGAGACTTGTGTATTTTTGGTAGGACGTAGAATACCGGTATACTAGGATGTGCTTTGGTTAGGAAAGTCATTGTTTTTTTATCTATAACTTGTTTGTCAAGGTACGTACTGAGGAGAGATTGAACTCTACGATTGATTTCTAGAGTGGGATCACCTGGGAGTATTTGATAGGTACTAGAATCTGAAAGTTGGCGCTTCACCTCACTGACATAGAGGGAGCGTTCCAAGATGACGGTAGCTCCCCCCTTGTCAGCGGGTTTAACGACAATGTTTTTATTGTTATGTAATGCCATTAGTGCCTGATTCTCAAGGGGTGTCAGATTCTTGTGATGGGGGAAGAAACCTAACCGCTGTTCGTGTATCAAGGACTTAACATCGCGATCTACAAAAGAAATAAACGTTTCGGCGGCATGTGCAGTCTGAGGCGGGTTAAACGAACTTGGATTACGTAGACCCAGGTTGTCAATGGAACACTCTGCCATGGAGACGTCCTCCTGGGCGGGCGCTCCAATGCCAGAGGTATCCACCTTGGTACCGAAGTACGCTTTGAGTCTTATGGTACGGTAGAACCGCTGGAGATCTTTCTCCAATTGGAAGGCGTCCCAATTGGGAGTGGGACAAAAGGATAGCCCTTTCTGCAATACACTCAGTTCCGCTGGGACAATGTGTGATTGGAAATATTAATCACTAAGTTCGATGCGGTCCTACCTGTGACCTTGTCGCCATTCTTTCGCCTCGATCGTCTCGTTTGTCGTTGCGATTTAGTCCTCCCTTGCGACCCTGTCCTAAAAAATGGGATCTCGTAGAACCGGTGGAAGAGTCGCTTTCCGTGCTGAAAGATCCTTGTCTCCGATTCGGTTGACGACGCCAAGTATTCGGACCGGAGTAGTCGTTCCATCTATACACTCTGTTGTTCGTGTAGTCGTCGGCGTCCCTCTGAAATTTTTGTCGCTTTCTTTCTTGTAGGAATTTTTGCTGTTCGGCTATGATTTTTTCGGTTTTCTCTTTCAGGTTCAACCAATCGGAGGACGAAAGTGTAGAGGAGAGTTGAGTTTCCACCGCTTTAATTTTTTCTTTGGTCTCAGTTATAGCCTTCTGTAAATATTCAACAGTTAGAATTATAATATCTAATGAGCATTTGTTGAGTATCTTCTTATATTTATCACAGAATTCTTCATTCTCCTTAAATAGAGTAGGGTGTAGATTGCATCTCAGGCCCCTAGGAATCCTCCCTTGCCTGTGATATTCGGCCAGTGTGATGCAGTGTAAATCGTACGAGAGTAATCTGCGTCTCTCTTTCTCATAGTCTCTTGTTCTTAATTCATGTGCAGGTGTTAATAAGAACTCATTATTGTTACAAACTTGTGATAGGATGCCTGAGCTAGTGGTGGCGTCATATGCAAAGGTGTCTGTCGACATCTGGTAACCCGGTGCAGAAACCAATAAAGACTAATGGTATACAAGAGTGGTGTGCACTCAGGGTATAGGGGATAAGGTGCTGGTGAATTGGACCGAGATGGTACCAATCAATATAAGTAGAATAAGGTTCACCGCACACAGAGATTTGGTAATCATGCAAAAAGAAGTTTGTTTTATTAGACAATATTCAATCCAAAAAGGGGTAGGTGATAGTGCCATATAAGAAAATTGTACAATATACTGGTACCCAACGTTTCGGCCCCTCCCGGGCCTTACTCATGGGTAACTAGAAGAAACAAAGATTTACAATGTGAGACACATATATACAGTGACAAAGTACATTTATATACAATATATACAATATAATGAGAACGGATTGAGGATTGTACAGAAATTGGCTAATATATGCTTAATATTCATATGAAATCTAACCAAAAATTGAATCTTAGTAAAGTATCATTGTATTTATCGATATGGAGCTAATTGTTGACTGCATTACACCATATAAAGCACAGTCATTAATAAACAAAGAGAACAAATATCGATTTACCTTAGTAGTATAAGTACAGAAAGAAAACTGGCACAGAAGGATAGTAAAGGATTCTTGATAACGTCCCTTGTGACACAATATGCTGCAGATAGTATTGAAATCAGATATTTAATGATGGAACCGGACAAACTGTCATAGGTATAAACATATCAATTCAGTTTTTACCTGTGTGTAACCAAGGGAAAGTCAGGGTGTATCCTTAATGTGGACGAAAGTGTAGAGGAGAGTTGAGTTTCCACCGCTTTAATTTTTTCTTTGGTCTCAGTTATAGCCTTCTGTAAATATTCAACAGTTAGAATTATAATATCTAATGAGCATTTGTTGAGTATCTTCTTATATTTATCACAGAATTCTTCATTCTCCTTAAATAGAGTAGGGTGTAGATTGCATCTCAGGCCCCTAGGAATCCTCCCTTGCCTGTGATATTCGGCCAGTGTGATGCAGTGTAAATCGTACGAGAGTAATCTGCTTCTCTCTTTCTCGTAGTCTCTTGTTCTTAATTCATGTGCAGGTGTTAATAAGAACTCATTATTGTTAGAGACTTGTGATAGGATGCCTGAGCTAGTGGTGGCGTCCACAGAGTGGTCTGGACATTCAGCACTCGGCAGAGCGCGGGAGCGCCGCCTGTATACCGACCACATCATTCTCTTCAGGTATGTTTCACTACTCCCTGACAGATGGTTATGTCAGCGCACCTTCAAATTCAAATCTGATCCCTAATTAGCCCTCTATATTATTGAAACAGGCTGTACATATTAAGCTGCCTGATCAGGCAGGATACTTGGAACGCCGCCATTCTAACTGACTAAACGCCAAGGTATGACATACTCCACTTTCTCTGATATCTCCCTTGACATATCTTTCACTACTATAATATAGTATATCTCATATGTAGGCGATTGGCACCCTATTCAGGATTACTCCTGTCCACATTAAGGATACACCCTGACTTTCCCTTGGTTACACACAGGTAAAAACTGAATTGATATGTTTATACCTATGACAGTTTGACCGGTTCCATCATTAAATATCTGATTTCAATACTATCTGCAGCATATTGTGTCACAAGGGACGTTATCAAGAATCCTTTACTATCCTTCTGTGCCAGTTTTCTTTCTGTACTTATACTACTAAGGTAAATCGATATTTGTTCTCTTTGTTTATTAATGACTGTGCTTTATATGGTGTAATGCAGTCAACAATTAGCTCCATATCGATAAATACAATGATACCTTTACTAAGATTCAATTTTCTGGTTAGATTTCATATGAATATTAAGCATATATTATCCAATTTCTGTACAATCCTCAATCCGTTCTCATTATATTGTATATATAGTATATAAATGTACTTTGTCACTGTATATATGTGTCTCACATTGTAAATCTTTGTTTCTTCTAGTTACCCATGAGTAAGGCCCGGGAGGGGCCGAAACGTTGGGTACCAGTATATTGTACAATTTTCTTATATGGCACTATCACCTACCCCTTTTTGGATTGAATATTGTCTAATAAAACAAACTTCTTTTTGCATGATTACCAAATCTCTGTGTGCGGTGAACCTTATTCTACTCCTATTCTAAAAGAATGCATCCCGAACTGTGACGCATCCTTACCCACCTGTTTTAAGCATGCCTTGAACATTGCTTTAAACTGATACAATGTCAACGAAGCACCAGATTCATGAACCAAAAATTTCCCAAATGCAGGCCGCCTTAACGTACTGTCTAATGATTGAAATAGGCAAAATAAGCCATCTAATACTTTTATTGTGAGCCAAAACCATTTTCCCTCTTAACCCGTTTTGACCGGCATAGACAAACATTCAAACAACCCTGTCGTATGATAACATCACCTGCTGTCAAACTGCCCACACCCTTTGCGCTCGGGCCCACCAGCTCACTGATGTGCAATGCAGAAAAAAATCCAACTAAAAAGCCGATGAAACAAGCATGATTCAAAGGAGCTATGAGTAACCACCCTTAACCAACTAATGAGCTGTGTCATTAAAGCCAAAGACACTGGACTTCCAACCTTTCACAATCTGCCTGATCATAAATTCCTTTGTTACATTTTTACAACCCCAAAGCTTTAGCATGAAGGCAATGCCAGCTAGCCTTTTTTTGCATGCTAAAACCCAACAGACCTCTTTTCCTCCAAACTTTCAACAATGACAAAGTAGCTTCTAGGTGATACCCATCACTCACAGTAAAATTCCCCCTGGCGAACATCAACCATTGCTTCCATGCCATACCATGACTCTGCCATTTCGATTGAGCCACGGAGGTCTCAACTAAGCTCGACTCTACGATGATGCACAAGTGGTCCAGGCAGATGAAACCTATTTCTTCCACCCATGGATAAAGATCCCTGAAAATTTCCAGCTACGAATGAGACAAAGCATCCACAATTTTATTATCCGCTCCATTCACATAGAATCTAAATCATAGAATGGTACAGTTGGAAGGGACCTCCTGGGCCTTCTGGTCCAACCCCCTGCTCAAAGCATCATGCGCTCTTAACCATATATTCAGCTGGAGGCACCTAATCGTGAAATATCTTAGCAAAACTAACACTGGCAGAGAAGAAGATGGAAATGAATTAACAATTAATAGCATTAACTACAGAGAGATTATCAGGCCAGAAAGAATTACATTGATTCCTTAAGACATGATCCCAAATCTCAGTAGCCAAAATGATGGGAAACAGTTACAACAAAGTAACATTCTTTATTAGAGGTAAGTCATGCCATGCATGTGGCCAATCCGACCTTCACCACTGCGAGCCAAAAACGGCACCAAACCAGCAATGACCCGATGCATCTGAAGCTAAATGCAAGTCAAAATTCGACACTTCGTACTCTTGAGAAATCGCTTTACCATCAAACAAGTGTAAAAAGATTTGCTATACTAACAAATGGGATCCGTCGCAACCATGCCGGATGGGGTCTGTGTTATGTTTCGGTAGCTGAGGAGTGCAGGTAAAAAAAGCAATACACCAGAGCAGTTGGAATCTATGAGATTGCAGTACCCTGACTAACCACCACAACTAGAGGCAGCCGTGGAGCGTTCCTACGTTGGTCCTAGACGCCTCGTCACAGCCTGAGAAACTAACTACACCTAAAGATAGATATAGGAAAGCTATCTGCCCCGGAGCAGAACCCCAAAGATAATAGAAAGCCCCCAAAAATGTAATGGCGGTTAGACAAGATGAAATACTGACACAGAAAGAAAATAGTATGAGCAAACGCTGGGGCCCAAACTAACTAAATAGAAAAGGATAGGAAGGGTACTTACTGCAATCCCAGAAAACCCTGAAAAGCACCAACTCTACTAATTTCAAAAATACCTGAGATCACACGACCTCTTCCACCTAAATTAGTTCTCTGGTGTAACAAAATCAAAACAGCAGCCACTGAAAAAACTGGAAAAAGCAAAAGTACAAACATCAGTGGCTGAACAAAACTGAGAGGGCAGAAGCCCCCGGAGGGGACCCTGAAGGCCCCCACAGAAGTGCAGGACAAAATGCATAAATATAGCACAAACACAAAAGAAGAAAATGTCTTATCTGTTAGCAGGAGATGCAGACACGACACAGCAGGCTACAAGGGAAACTGGAATAAAGGATTCAGACCAGAACAATTGATCACCGACAACCCTGATGGGAAGGTGACTACCTTATATAAGACCAGTCAGCAACACCTGATTCCCAGTCCTCACAATCTTCACTGGACAGACTAGCACCGCTTGTAACCACCAGAGGGAGCCTCTGCTCAGAACCCATCCCAAACCCATTCACAACAGTACCCCCCCCTTGAGGAGGGGTCACCGAACCCTCATTTGAGCAACCAGGTCGGTCAGGATGAGTTCTATGATACGCACGGATAAGTCTCCTAGCATGGATGTCCGAAGCAAACACCCAAGAATTGTCTTCCTGACCATAACCTCTCCATTTAACCAAATACTGGAGTTTCCGTCTAGAAAAACGAGAATCTAATATTTTCTCAACCACATACTCCAGATTGCCCTCAACCAAAACAGGGTCAGGAGGCACAGCAGCAGGAACCACTGGCTCAACAAACCTCTTCAACAAGGACTTGTGGAACACGTTATGGATCTTAAATGTCCCTGGAAGAAGCAAACGAAAAGAAACAGGATTAATAATCTCCATGATCTTATAAGGTCCAATGAACCTAGGCTTAAATTTAGGAGATGCTACTCTCATAGGAATATTCTTTGAGGACAACCAGACCAAGTCCCCCACTTTAAACCGAGGACCATCAGTCCTATGCCGGTTAGCAAACCGCTGGGCCCTCTCCTGAGAGAGGGACAACCTCTCCACTACCTGGTCCCAAATCAGCTGCATACGCTCCACAACAGAGTCAACACCTGGACAGACAGAAGCCTCCGTCTGTCCTGAAGAAAATCGAGGGTGAAACCCAGAATTACAGAAAAACGGAGACATCAAAGTAGCAGAGCTAGCCCTATTATTAAGAGCAAACTCAGCCAAAGGCAAAAAAGAGACCCAGTCATCCTGATCAGCAGACACAAAGCATCTTAGATAAGTCTCCAATGTCTGGTTTGTTCTCTCAGTTTGACCATTGGTCTGAGGATGAAATGCCGAGGAGAAAGACAATTGAACACCCAGTTTAGAACAAAAAGTCCTCCAAAATCTGGAAACAAACTGGACTCCTCTGTCAGACACAATGTTCTCAGGAATGCCGTGTAAACGAACCACGTGCTGAAGGAACAACGGCACCAATTCAGAGGAGGAAGGCAACTTAGGTAATGGCACAAGATGTATCATCTTGGAAAACCTATCACAAATTACCCAGATGGTGGTCATTCTCTGAGAAACAGGAAGGTCGGAAATGAAATCAATAGAGATATGGGTCCATGGTCTCTTGGGCACAGGCAATGGCATCAACAAACCACTAGAGCGAGAGCAAGGCTTGGAGCGAGAGCAAGTCCCACAGGACTGCACAAATTCCCTGACATCACGAGACAAGGTAGGCCACCAAAAGGACCGACTAACCAAGTCTCTGGTACCAAAAATTCCGGGATGCCCAGCCAACGCGGAACAATGAATCTCAGACATCACACTCTTTTTCCACTGGTCCGGGACAAACAATTTTCCAACAGGGCAGCACTCGGACCTATCCTCCTGACACCCCTCCAGAGCAAGTCTCAAATTGGGCGAGATGGCGGAAAGAACTACACCCTCTTTCAAAATAACAGAAGGATCAGATAACTCAGGAGAGTCCGCAAGGAAACTCCTCGAGAGGGCATCCGCCTTAACATTCTTAGTGCCAGGAAGAAAGGAAACCACAAAATTAAAACGTGTGAAAAACAAGGCCCACCTGGCCTGTCTAGGATTGAGTCGCTTGGCAGATTCCAGATAGACCAGATTCTTATGGTCCGTAAGGACCACCACCTGATGTTTGGCTCCCTCCAGCCAATGTCTCCACTCTTCAAAAGCCCACTTCATGGCCAATAACTCCCGATTACCCACGTCATAATTACGTTCAGTAGGAGAAAATTTTCGAGAGAAAAAGGCACAAGGGTTACTTTTAGAGGTCTCTGGATCTTTTTGGGACAAAACGGCACCTGCCCCAATTTCAGAGGCATCAACCTCCACCTGAAATGGCAGAGAAACATCAGGCTGCAGTAGAACAGGAGCAGAAGTGAATCTCTGCTTAAGTTCCTGAAATGCAGAGACTGCTTCAGGAGGCCAATTCACCACATCAGAACCCTTTCTGGTCAAATCAGTTAATGGTTTAACAATAACCGAGAAATTACCAATAAATTGACGATAAAAATTGGCAAAACCCAAAAATCTCTGAAGAGCCTTTAATGAAGTAGGTTGGACCCAATCACAGATGGCCTGAACCTTGACCGGGTCCATTTCAATAACAGATGGGGACAAAATGAATCCCAGAAATGAGATCCTCTGTACGCCAAAAAGACACTTTGATCCCTTCACATACAGAGCATTCTCTCTCAAAATCTGGAATACAGTTCGAACATGTTTCACATGAGAGTCCCAGTCATTAGAAAAAATCAAGATATCATCCAAATAAACAATCAGAAATCTGTCCACAAAATCCCTGAAAATGTCGTTCATGAAGGACTGGAAGACGGAAGGAGCATTAGTGAGCCCAAAGGGCATCACCAGGTACTCAAAATGCCCTTCAGGGTATTGAATGCCGTCTTCCATTCATCCCCGTGCTTAATGCGAATAAGGTTATACGCCCCCCTGAGGTCAAGCTTGGTAAACCAAGTAGCGTTTTTCACCCTGGAAAACAGGTCAGAAATCAAGGGTAACGGGTATTGATATTTCACAGTAATATTGTTCAAGAGACGATAATCAATACACGGCCTTAATGAACCATCCTTTTTGGCCACAAAGAAAAAAACCGGCACCTAAGGGTGAAGAGGATGGTCTGATATGACCCTTCTCCAATGACTCCTTGATATAAGACCGCATAGCGTCATGTTCAGGTACAGACAAGTTAAAAAGGCGACCTTTAGGGAATTTACTACCCGGCACTAATTCAATAGCGCAGTCATAGCTCCTATGGGGAGGCAAGGATGCAGATTTCCTTTCGCTAAACACATCAGAAAAATCAACAAAAAGTCAGGAACATCCTGAGCCTGGGGGGAGGCAGAAAAAACAGGAGTGTTGGTATTAACACATTGGCAGCCCCAACTGGTTACAGACACAGATTTCCAATCCAAAACAGGATTATGAGACTGTAACCAAGGGAAACCCAGTACGATAATGTCATGCAGATTATACAGAACCAAAAATTTGCAGCTCTCCTGATGATCAGGTTCAACCCTCATTATCACCTGAGTAGAGAACTGGGTTTATTCTCAGCCAAAGGGGTAGAATCGATCCCCAGTAGGGGAATAGACTTCTGTAGGGGTATCAAGGGAAATCCACAACGTTTAGCAAAATCATAATCCATCAGGTTAATAGCTGCTCCAGAATCAACGAAAGCCTGAGCAGAAAATGAGGACAGAGAGCATATCAGAGTGACAGTTAATAAAAACTTAGTCTGAACACTACCCAAGACAACTGAGCGTGCAAAACGTCTTCCCCGCTTAGGACAGACTGAAATAGCATGAGAGCCATCACCACAGTAGAAACATAACCCATTGCGCTTTCGAAACTCATGACGCTGTGTCCCAGACACCACTCTATTACACTGCATGGGTTCAGAAGCTGGTTCACAAGGCAACACCATTCCACGCATACTTCTCCGCTCACGCAAACGTCTGTCAATTTAAATCGCTAATGACATAGAATCATTGAGACCAGAGGGGACAGGGAATCCCACCATAACATCCTTTACATTATCTGACAGACCCTTCCGGAAAAGGGCTGCCAAAGCGTCGTCATTCCATTTGGTCAGGACTGCCCACCTACGGAATCTCTGACAGTATAACTCAGCGTCATCAAGCCCCTGATTTAATGCCAACAAGGCTTTCTCAGCTTGATCAGTGACATTAGGCTCATCGTACAATAACCCCAAGGCCTGAAAAAATGCATCAACATCACTCAAAACAGGATCCCCAGGTATCAGGGAAAAAGCCCAATCCTGAGGATCGCCGCGCAGGAGAGAGATGATAATTTGAACCTGCTGCGCTGCAATCCCTGAGGACTTAGATTTTAAGGCAAAAAACAATTTACAATTATTTTTCAAAATTTTTAAACTTAGCTCGATCCCCTAAAAACAAATCTGGCATGGGAATCCTAGGTTCCACAACAGGCAACCCAGCAAGATAGATAGCAATACTCCGAACCTCAGTGGCAAGCTGATCCACACGGCCAGACAAATGTGCAAACTCCATTGAGAGAAAAGATCCTCCCCAGCACCCAGTGATACAGAGGGAAAAAAAAAAAAAAATGCAACAAACAGAAAAATATCTCTGACAACTCTGACAATATTTTTTCCCTTCTGTGAGTACCATACAATTTTCAATTTTTAGGCCGGTGATACTGTTATGTTTCGGTAGCTGAGGAGTGCAGGTAAAAAAAGCAATACACCAGAGCAGTTGGAATCTATGAGATTGCAGTACCCTGACTAACCACCACAACTAGAGGCAGCCGTGGAGCGTTCCTACGTTGGTCCTAGACGCCTCGTCACAGCCTGAGAAACTAACTACACCTAAAGATAGATATAGGAAAGCTATCTGCCCCGGAGCAGAACCCCAAAGATAATAGAAAGCCCCCAAAAATGTAATGGCGGTTAGACAAGATGAAATACTGACACAGAAAGAAAATAGTATGAGCAAACGCTGGGGCCCAAACTAACTAAATAGAAAAGGATAGGAAGGGTACTTACTGCAATCCCAGAAAACCCTGAAAAGCACCAACTCTACTAATTTCAAAAATACCTGAGATCACACGACCTCTTCCACCTAAATTAGTTCTCTGGTGTAACAAAATCAAAACAGCAGCCACTGAAAAAACTGGAAAAAGCAAAAGTACAAACATCAGTGGCTGAACAAAACTGAGAGGGCAGAAGCCCCCGGAGGGGACCCTGAAGGCCCCCACAGAAGTGCAGGAAAAATGCAAAAATATAGCACAAACACAAAAGAAGAAAATGTCTTATCTGTTAGCAGGAGATGCAGACACGACACAGCAGGCTACAAGGGAAACTGGAATAAAGGATTCAGACCAGAACAATTGATCACCGGCAACCCTGATGGGAAGGTGACTCCCTTATATAAGACCAGTCAGCAACACCTGATTCCCAGTCCTCACAATCTTCACTGGACAGACTAGCACCGCTTGTAACCACCAGAGGGAGCCTCTGCTCAGAACCCATCCCAAACCCATTCACAACAGGTCTGTCACACTCTGCTGCTGGGTCCACACCAACACATCCAGGAGCCAGTATGAACCTTGCTGTGCCAACAGGTCAGTACCATTTTTTCAAGGGCATCAAGCCATTGTTGTGCCCGCTCTGCTCCTGGTGGTTTCCTCAGGACAGAGGTAGGAAAGAGGGGGTTTTCTTCCGCCCTTAACCTACTGTATGTACAGTACCCCTTTTTGACCCCCCTCTTTCCCTATAACCAATAATCATCCCTCAAGTACCATATTCAAAAGACATCAACCCAAGCACTTATTTAACCCTCGCAGTCCCTTGCATCTTCATTAATTATTGTGGTGCCTGCAAAGAATCTTATTTCTATTTTATATGATATACTACACACTACGCTATACATCTGGACAACATTGTTGGTATCCTTCTGTTAAAGAAAGGAAAACCCACAATGGTCATTAAAATTACATGAATACATATTCAATTTGCATTCACTGAATATCAACTAATGAAAATTAGACATTGCTTTTGAATTGTGGCTCAACAGAAAAAAAATAACTAATGAAAATGGCCAGGACAAAAAGATGATTGTACCCTTAGAAAAGATTGAAAATAATTTGACCATAAGGGCATGTTACACTAAGGTGTATCCTGTAATTAGCATCATAAGTGTCTACCAAATTGTAATCAGTCTGCCCATCTAAAACACTACTTCAATGCTTTTGATTATTTTCATTTCAGCGCTGGAGTGGTGTCAATAATGTAAGTTCTCTGCCCCTAGTAATACACTTCTCAGCTACCGTCTTCTTCTGTTCTCATCACTATTCATGTCGTCTACTGCAGTTTTTTGCTTGCCAGATCTCTCCAGTGTTTGGCGAACCATAAGTCGCTTCACAATATTAGTCTATGATAGCCAGAATTAGAGCAGAATGAGGGTCTCATAGACTTACATTGAGAGCTTGTCACCATTACCGCTGACTTATAGTCAATCAGAAGATGTGGTGTCTGGAGCACTACTGGATATGAAAGGCAGTTGCATGCTATTTAACTTCATTCCCTAATTACTGTATATCAAACGTACCATATATACTCATGTATAAGCCGAGATTTTCAGCCCATTTTTTAGGGCTGAAAGTCCCCCTCTCGGCTTATACGCGGGTCATATACGGGGGTCGGTGGGGGAGGGGGAGCGGGGGTGTCAGATCATACTCACCCATCCGCCGGCGCAGTCTCTGCAGCCCCCCTGCTTCTCCCACGATCTCCGGCTCCTTCCTGCAGGGGTCACATGGCACCGCTCATTAAAGTCATGAATATGCACATATTCATGACTTTAATGAGCGGTACCATGTGACCGCTGTAGGAAGGAAGCGCTGAGGAGAGCGCCGGGAGAAGAGGCTGCTGAGACCGTGCCGGCGGAGGGGTGAGTATAGCGATATTTACCTGTCCCGTTCCACCGCTGCGCTGCTCTCTCGTCCGACTCCTCTGGCTGTGAATGATCAGGCAGAGATGACGTTGTTACTGCGCGCCGCGCCCCCTGCCAGATCATTCACTGCCGAGGACCCGGAAGAGGACGCAGCGTGCAGCGGTGCAGAAAGGACAGGTAAATATCGCAGGTGCCATGGTCCTGAGCGAGCGGTGACACCTGCACCTGTCCCCCATGGCGCGCCGGTGTCACCGCCTGCTCAGGACACCGGCACCTGGCCCCCAGCGACGAGAGGTGAGTATGTCATTTTTTTTGCAGCAGCAGCATATGGGGCATAATTGTGCAGCATATGGAGGCATAATCTGGAGCATATGGGGTATAATCTGGAGCATATGGGGGCATAATATGGAGCATATGAGGGCATAATATGGAGCATATGGGGGCATAATATGGAGCATATGGGGGCATAATCTGGAGCATATGGGGGCATAATATGGAGCATATGGGGGCATAATATGGAGCATATGGTGCATAAGCTGTGGAACATATGGGGGCATAATATGGAGCATATGGGGGCATAATATGGAGCATATGGGACATAAGCTGTGGAACATATGGGGGCATAATCTGAAGCATATGGGGGCATAATTTGTGGATCATACGGGGGCATAATCTGTGGAATATATGGGGGCATAATCTGGAGCATGTGGGGGCATAATCTCAAGCATATTGGGCATAATCTGGAGCATATGGGGGCATAATCTGGAGCATATAGGGGCATAATCTGTAGAGCATATTGGGCATAATCTGTGCAGCATATGGGGGCATAATCTGTGGAGCATCATATGGGGGCATAATCATTTTTCACCCTAGGCTTATACGCGAGTCAATAAGTTTTCCCAGTTTTTTGTGGCAAAATTAGGGGGTCGGCTTATACACAGTTCGGCTTATACATGAGTATATAGGGTAATTTTTTAAACTATCCGTCGGTTTTACTTAAACACCTTAAGATTGCTGTATGTATTTTAAAAGATTTACTACACATGGACAACATTGTTGATACCCTTCTGTTAAAGTAAGAAACACCCACCATGGTCATTGAAATGACATGACATTGATAAAAGTAATTTTCAATTTACATTTACTGAACAAAGAAAATCTGACATTGCTTTTTAATTGTGGTACAACAGAAAAAAAGTAATGAAGCAGCTGGTAAGTGTCATGATTCTACCACTCTTTGTGACTTTGGAAGACTGGCCTGTCACTCACTGACTCAATCTGGGGGAGGGATGAGCTGAGCTCTGAGTATTTTGATTCAAAGCTAGGCTGTCCAATATGGGTCTGGAGCATGTTGAACTTTTAGCATTGTGAGTGACAGTCCAGCTGTTCAATCAGGATCGGGGTGTGCTGGATTTCCTACAGGTGTCTCACGTCCTGGGTTATTACCTTGATATTTAGCTGGCTGTTTGTATCTGATTGCTGCCAGTTGTAGCTTAGCTCAAGTGATAGGTATTTACTCTGTGCTCTGAAGTCTTAAATTCTGATATTTGTAGCCAGACTTTGTATTTGTCTTTTACCATCAGTTTGCATAGCCCTTTTGTTTTGACTTGCTTTCTTCCTGGAATTTTGATCTTGGTCAATGAAATGACAACGTCTCTGTCTTTCCACTTTGTTTATGCAAGCTTTCTTGGCATCTGACCCTGTACCTGTTGACTACCCTGCCTGGAATGTACAAGTGCTTCTCACAAAATTAGAATATTATCAAAAAGTTCATTTATATCAGTTCTTTTGTTCAAATTGCAGCAATAAGAAGGTACCAAAAAAACTGGGAACTATTAAATCGTGCTCTAGTGCAAAAAAGTGAAATAGGTGAAAAAATGGAACCTGCCCAGGTCTTGTTCAAAAACCTGGGCAGGTAACTGATGCTGCCCCTTTTTCTGCTGTATTTTTGAATTTTTGAGGACTTTTAGTCCTCTTTTGTGGCATTGCTAATAGTTTAGATAGGACTCACAAGCTGGGGACCCTTGACGTTGGGTTGTGAGTAAACATCCAGCTGGTATGAATAAGGAAGAGAGGGATGCTGGGCAGTCAAATAGCCATATGGAGATAAAATGCCTTGTGAAGCCTGGGGAGCAGGTGTTCCACGTGTATTGACACACTCCAGTGTCTTCCTTGTGTCACCTGGAAACTGCTCTAATTTCTTAAAAAGGCATATTTTCTTTGCTCTTTACCTCCCTTTATTTACATGGGGATTGTGACTTTAATGGGGCTGGCAGTACATCATTGTACTTTTTGGTCTGGAGTTTAGCATCATGGTTTTAGCATAAATTTGTATATGTGATTGTGTGTACTACACTATTTATGTATGTCCCTATATTGTATCATATTATTGGTCATTGTATACTTCTTTATCTGACCGTGCTATGTGATCTGTGCCTTAGAGAGGAACTCATTTGGTCTGTGTTTGTTAGCCTTTTGGCATTTTAAGTGTTTTTATTGTGGTGTGTATTTGTCCTTCGTGTTGTCCCATTCAAATAAAATTTATTTTTAAGATGATCCCTGTTGATGTCCATACTCCTTTCCTTCTCATGTTTCGTCAGTTTCAAGCTGTTTAACTACAGAAAACTTGCAAAAACAGCTTGATGATTGGGCCCTTTGTTTACATTCCTATCAAAAAGGCATAAATGCTGGAGTCTGCACTTTTACAGAAGATGCACACTACTGTTTTTTCTCCATCTAAGAAAAATTGTCCAGTCTTTCTGATCGAGAAAAATTGATTCATCTCTGAAGAGAGTCTGGAGGTGGAAAGAAAAAAAAATTTCTCCATCATCTCCATTATGTCAGTCTATGAGAATAGCTTTTTTTTCCACAGACCCAAAAACCTGCCTTGCCAATTTTGATCCAACAGTTGGACATGTGCACAGCGGCATAGAATATCATGGATATTAGCGCTATCAGTGAAAACCATGGATAACACTCATCCAATATAATCGGTCGTGTGCACAAGCCCTTCAAGTCAGATTCCCTTCAATCTCCAGTGAAAAATCTGTAACTGAGCTCCCTAATTACTATGTGCTGTTACCAATTCTAGTACAGTCATGGCCAAAAGTTTTGAGAATGACACAAATATTATATTTTCACATGATCTGCTGCCCTCTGGTTTTTATGTGTGTTTGACAGATGTTTTTATCACAGACAGAAATATAATAATTGCAAACATATGAGTAACAAAAGCTTATATTGACAATTAGAATGAGTTAATGCAGCAAGTCAATATTTGCAGTGTTGACCCTTCTTCTTCAGGACCTCTGCAATTCTCCCTGGCATGTTCTCAATCAACTTCAGGACCAAATCCTGACTGATAGCAGTCCATTCTTGCACAATTAATGCTTTCATTTTGTCAGAATTTTTAGGTTTTTGTTTGTCCACCCGTCTCTTGATGATTGACCACAAGTTCTCAATGGGATTAAGATCTGGGGAGTTTCCAGGCCATGGACCCAAAATCTCTATGTTTTGTTCCCTGAGCCATTTAGTTATCACCTTTGCTTTATGGCAAGGTGCTCCATCATGCTGGAAAAGGCATTGTTGATCGCCAAACTGCTCTTGGAGGGTTGGGAGAAGTTGCTCTTGGAGGACATTCTGGTACCATTCTTTATTCATGGCTGTGTTTTTAGGCAAGACTGTGAGAGAGCCGATTCCCTTGGCTGAGAAGCAACCCCACACATGAATGCTTTCAGGATGCTTAACAGTTGGCATGAGACAAGACTGGTGGTAGCGCTCACCTTGTCTTCTCCGAATGAGGCGTTTTCCTGATGTCCCAAACAATCGAAAAGGGGATTCATCAGAGAAAATAACTTTACCCCAGTCCTCAGCAGTCCACTGCCTGTACCTTTTGCAGAATATCAGTCTGTCCATGATGTTTTTTCTGGAGAGAAGTGGCTTCTTTGCTGCCCTTCTTGAGACTAGGCCTTGCTCCAAGAGTCTCCGCCTCACAGTGCGTGCAGATGCACTCACACCTACCTGCTGCCATTCCTGAGCAAACTCTGTACTGCTGGTAGCCCGATCCCGCAGCTGATACACTTTTAAGAGACGGTCCTGGCGCTTGCTGGTCTTTCTTGGGCGCCCTGGAGCCTTTTTGGCAACAATGGAACCTCTCTCCTTGAAGTTCTTGATGATGCGATAGATTGTTGACTGAGGTGCAATCTTTCTAGCTGCGATACTCTTCCCTGTTAGGCCATTTTTGTGCATTGCAATGATGACTGCACATGTTTCTTTAGAGATAACCATGGTTAACAGAAGAGAAACAGTGATGCCAAGCACCAGCCTCCTTTTAAAGTGTCCAGTGGTGTCATTCTTACTTAATCATGACAGATTGATCTCCAGCCATGTCCTCATCAACACCCACACCTGTGTTAATGGAGCAATCACTGAAAAGAGGTTAGCTGGTCCTTTTAAGGCAGGGCTGCAATGATGTTGAAATGTGTTTTGGGGGATATAGTTCATTTTCTAGCCAAATATTGACTTTGCAAGTAATTGCTGTTAAGCTGATCACTCTTTATAGCATTCTGGACTATATGCAAATTGCCATTAGAAAAAGCGAAGCAGTAGACTTTGTAAAAATTAATATTTGTGTCATTCTCAAAACTTTTGGCCATGACTGTATATTTTTGAACCAGAGAGTCTCCTGAAGAACCATGGTCTAGTAAGCTCTGAAACCTATATAGCTTTGCTCTGGAAATCATTGTAGCTATGAGAGTCAATCCTAGGCATGATTCTATCTCAAACAGAATGAAATAATGGAAACAAATCAACTTGTAAGGAAATAAGCCAACTATAAAGTGTTAGTGAATCAGGAATCATAGGAAGCTGATTTAAAGCTTTAGATAATAAACCAACCGGGTTTGCAATGAGCTGCTTCTGAGTTTGATTTATTTGGACAGATTTGGAGACAGAGCAGTCCCTGAGCAATGAAACTAAATACATTTTAAATCACTTTACATCCACAGCAAAACAAACTGAATCTCACATTTAGACTAAGGGAATTCAACTCAATAAATGCATCATTATTTGTAGTCACTCAGAATGGAAGGCAAACCTCGTAATGTAGAGATATATTCTGTGCTGTTGTGTGTTACTATAAAATAACCTTCAGCCTTTTATTTTTCAGATTAAATGAGCATTCTTATAATAAAGGGCCTACTCTATACAGAAAAGACATTATTGAGCTTATCTTGCTGGTAAGCAATATCCTTGATGTTGTTAATATTTTTAAAGGGAGGTTTCGAGTATGTTCCTGCTTTTCATTTGTCTTGTGTGCTGGCCAATATGACTTAGTTCAAAAATACATCAAATGTTGCTTTAAAATCCAGTTATTTTTGGAAGATGAGTGAAAGTGAACATAATAGGTGTTATGATTTGGTAGCTGAGGAGAGCAGGCAAAAAAGGAAATACACCAGAGAGGTTGGAATCTATGGGATTGCAGTACCCTGACTAACCACCACAACTAAAGGCAGCCGTGGAGCGTACCTACGTTGGTCCTAGACGCCTCGTCACAACCTGAGAAGCTAACTACACCTAAAGACAGAAAGAGGAAAACTATCTGCCCCGGAGCAGATCCCCAAAGAACATAGAAAGCCCCCAAACATGTAATGGCGGTTAGACAAGAGGAAATACAGACACAGACAGAAAATAGTATGAGCAAACATTGGGGCCCAAACTTCCTAAATAGAAAAGGATAGGAAGGACACTTACTGCAATCCCAAAAAAACCTGAAAAGTACCAACTCTACTAATTACAAAAACACCTGAGATCACACGACCTCTACCACATAAATTAGTTCTCTGGTGTAACAAAACTAAACAGCAGCCACTGAAAATACTGGAAAAGGCAAATGAACAAACAACAGTGGCTGAACTAAACTGAGAGGAGCACAAGCCCCCGGAAAGGACCCGGCAGACCCCCACAGAAGTGCAGGACAAAATGCAAAAAGCAAGCACAAAAAACTAAAAGAAGAAAATGTCTTATCTGTTAGCAGAAGATGCAGGCACGAAACAGCAAGCTACAAAGTGAACAGGAATCAAAGATGAGACCAGAACAATTGATCACCGGCAACCCTGATGGGAGGGAACCTCCCTTATATAAGACCAGTCAGTAACACCTGATCGCCAATCTTCACAATCTTCATTGGATAGTTCAGTACTGTTTGTAACCACCAGAGGGAGCTTCTGCTCAGAATTCATTTCTAGCACATTCACCACAAATATCATTTTCTCAAAATACTATTATTTCTTAGCATTACTATTAACAATATATTGTTTGCCCTTTGCGATGCAGCAGGGTCCAGTGTTTATCTGGTGTTCTTTGTGGAGAATAGATTAAATTATTTTGTGGGTCTCGACAATCATTTATGTATACAGAACATGTGCACATCCTCTTGTACTTGCATAATAAACTTTACTGTTATAAATCCACACTCAGGACATTATTGAAATGAAATATATACAGTCCTATGCAAGAGTTTTAAGTGTAACACCTCTTTAAGATGCCTTCGTGGGCAGGGTGTCTAGTAGTTCTTTTATCAGTATGGTACAGTGCCTTCAGCCAAATCATGATGGGAGCTCTGGGGAATGCAGGAGGGTCTTCCTTTTATGCAAGTGGTTAATTCAGAAAACTCTTGCCCATGTTCCGTACACAGTCACAAGAGATGAGATTTAAAAAACGCAACAGGTTTATTGTACAGGGGTAAAATGGTGTAAAAGGCAGGGGTCATAACAAGGAACAACAAAACAAATGATATACCACAAACACAACAGATATGTGACACTCTTAGAGGTTGTGCTTTGCAGAGAACCTGGATGTTGTGATAGCACAGGGAAATCCCTAGTGGGTACAATAGTACAGGTATCACACTATAAGTTCATCAGTTGTACCTATGCTGCTAGTCAACAATTAAGGATGATACTTTCTATTGAAGTGGCTTGAAACACACTACTAAAACACTTATATTGGATATGGCTGCAGCAGTTCAAGTAGCACAGTCCAACAATGGGGCACAGGTGCTCTGAATTTTGGCGCGTGTAAAGGAACAGCTGGTGCAATGTAAAAATAAAAAGTGAAAAATCCAGCAACCGCAAAATTCATTAAAATGTCACATTTATTTGTAGATTAAAACATGAAAAAGTAAAGTTTAAAAAACACGTTAGCGCACTGGTCGATGCGTTTTGAGCTATACTAGCTCTTAAAAATGCAGGAGCTATGAAAATATATAGCATAGAAAGTGGATGTGGAATAGATAAATCATTGTTCACTTATAGATTCCATAGTTAGTGGCCTACAACTTTATGCAGGATTTACTCACTCCTTGATGCAACAAGTCTTTGGTCACACTGGTCTCCAGCATGTGGCTAAAGCATTCAGAAACCAGTGAACAAATTCAGTGCAGGCAGCATCCTTCTTGGGCATAGACCAAGCGGTGGTGGATATCTCCTGGTAAACTGGCTGGTCTGCAGATGTGGTTAAGTTCCAGGATTATCTTCACCTCTCACACACAGAGTAGCTGGGCTATCAGTACTCATTCTGTGCCTTTTACTCTGCTTTCTAGTGTCAGTATCTCATCAGTCTACAATTGAGGATCACACTCATGTCCACCTACTTCCTCCGTTCTTCTCCAACTTGATCAGCAATCAGTCTCTTCCTCTACTACTCCTCCTCTCCCAGGATGTAAAACAAAGCAAAATCTGATTGTGGTTGTAGTCCAGGATAGTGCAGCAAAAGAAGCATTAATATCTGCTGTTGTGAATGTCAGCTTATTCCCAGCAGCAGTACTTTCTATACACACAGCTTCCAATGTGGAAAATATTGTATGCTTTAAAAAGAAGCGTTAATAAGTTTATTTTTATCTGTTAACAAAATTCAAAGTAATTTAACAAAAGAGAAATGTAAATCAAATTAATATTTGGTGTGACCGCTTTTTGCAATTAATGCAGCACTAATTCTTCTAAGTATACTTGTGCCGTTTTAAAGAAACTCAACCTGCACAATAATGATTGTTTGAAGGCAGCAGTGAAAAACTGGAGATTTCTTACAAGTTTGCATTTCAGCAAATGGAGTTAGGAATTTGGTAAGGATTAATGGCGTCCATCAAGGCTAAAAAATAATAGCAGGCACCAATCCATCATACAATATAATCAGGGAGGTGTCTGTTTGGCTCCAAATTTATTCTGCAGCAGAATAACAATCCAAAACAAACAGTCAATGTCATCAACAACTTTTTTCAGCATAAAGAAGATAAAGTAGTCCTGGAAAGGATTATATTGTTCTCTTGACTTCCATGTCGATGTCTGACCCATCTATTTGTACTTCTGTCACCAATTGGCATTGTGCTTTCATTGCTGGCAGCAGTGAAATAGTCCGGTGTATTTGATGGGACTTCAGTGTTACTGTCCAGGTAGGGAGCTTGGGGTTAACGTCTGTCTGAGCTGACCTATTCCTGCTGAGATTTTCAGTCTCTGCTTTTCTTAGTTGATTACTGTTATTTGACATCAGCCATATTTTGACCACTTTTTTGCATATTTATTATCCTATTCAGGTACTTCCTCGTACTGACACGACTTACTGACTGTCCTTAGCCTGCCCTCTCAACTACCCTCTCTACTCAGTAGTCCAGACCCAGTGACAACTGTGTAAGTTCAGATCTCTGTACAGGGGTTAAAGTGTAAAGCTCTTGTAGACAGAGTGAACAGTGCTAAGCATGTTTATTGAAGCATTATTAACAGCTGTCTGGCCACAATGCAGAGCATCTCTTTTACAACATAAATGGCCTAAACATTATGGATCACCATCACATGGTGGTTGTTCAAGTGCAGGGCCTTATCCAGTATCTTCAGGACTTATCAGCTCAGATTTATTATTATGAAACTGCTCAGGGCCAAGATGCTATACCACCATTAGCTACTTATGAACCAAAGGTGAAGAGCGTTTCTGATTATCTAATTTTTTTTTACATTTAGGAAAAGTTATCGGCTGTGTTTCACACTTCTTCAGAATAATCTGGTACTGAAATCCAGTATGTGGGACTCATAATTTTCCTGAATACATTCCAGAGCATGGGTCTTTTCCTTATTTCCTTATTCGCCAGAAATATCTTCAGCTGACTTGTTGTTTGAGGCTTTTGTATGATGATCCTGACCTTATTGTGTTGTCAGGAAGTCAGTTAACAGTCCTACAGCCAGGGCAATGCACTTATGAGGTGTACAGTGCTGCATGGGAGCACTGGATCCAATGACTCACAATGGATTGATCAAACCCTTTTCCATTGGTTTCATACTGGACTTTAAGTGAAGGACATGTTAGTACAATTCCCACCTCTTGACTGCCTTGACAATGCCGTGTTCCTAACAATATATTTTGATAGGCATTTGTATGAATGCAGTCTGGAGCGCACCCCAGACTCTGCACATCGGTCTAACAATCTTGACACCACTGCAATAACTGAGGTGCCAATGCAGATTGGGATGATCCAGTCCCAACAGGGGCCATGCTACTCAACATGGATCACTAGAACTACTTTAGAGAATCTGCTCTATAAAATTGTTGCTCCATGTTTGTTTGTCTTATCTATAAAAACTTGTGTGGCTTAATAACTTAATTAATTGAAGCATAATAGAAAACGTAGTTGATTCCAAAGTGGCTAAGATCTTGGTTTACCATGGCTAGAACTACGTTTTCTAGAGCTCAGCGGAGTGATGCAGGTAGGACCACATTCAAATCGAATTTCCTGAAATCTCTGTTTACACGCAAATTTGAACAATCTGAGATTCAATTTGTGAGAATGGTAATTTCACACATACTGAAATCAACATAAACCTGAAATGTAAACACAAGTGTTTGCCTTGTTGGTACCAGTCATCCAAATCCTGGATGATGATGATGATGATGATGATAATGATGATTCTGTTTTGTCAACACCTGGGAACCAAAATGGGGTGACAAGGAGTTATGGTCATCAGAGGAGGAGATTGCAGGCCTCAGCGATACAATGCACTGGCGATGTTCATCAAAAACATCAAATCTTTTCGCTGCTATGCAAAATTACATGAACTTGCTTGCTAATGTTTCAGCAGTGTAGGAAATGGTGATGAGGTAGTTTTTTTTATCTTTTAAAACCACAAATCAAATCTCAGAATTATTGAATTCACCTGAAAATATTAATTTCAGGAAATTTGACTAAAACATAATCCTCTGCAAATTGACTTGCTTATCTCTAGTGCTGGATGAATCCATAAAAAGACCCAAGAAGCATGTTCATGCAGCTGGCAGTGCCATTTACATGATATTTTAAATGTCATTTTCTATTAACAGATTCACGGTTATTTTTTAATTTGCAATCATCTCTTTATTATTTTTCAATGAATGGTATAAAAATAGGTATCTAAAAAGTTAAAAGGAATGTGCCATAATCATAGCAAAAAAGAATGACAAACATATTCCTATTGTTGTATTTTTTAGATTTGAAAGTCTAAGTCACATCACTATTTGCTCTTTAAAGACCTTTTGTGAATGAGATTGAATTCCTCCTCTCTAGCTATGCCGAATAATTAGTTTTTAGCAGGTAAGCTACAGCTTAGCTCAGGCACACAACTAGATTTTCATATGTCAGGTTGTAAATATAGTAGATTACTCCAGCATACATCAGCACATCTGTATTCTGTGTTACATTACTTCCACTCCAGTGCCTATAGATAGATTCGCAATGTGCTCTTTGGAATTGAGAATGTAGTGCCTCCTGAAAGGAGAACTATAATTACAACCTAGCACAATGCTAATGTTAACTTCAAATAATCAGAGAAAGAGAGGCGTAAGAAATTAATGCCATGTATCAGGGCATATACCTGACAGCACCTTAAGAGTGAATGTGCAGGATTTCTTGTAATTATCTTTCTTCACATGGAAATTTGTGTGTAAGAAGTAAACAACTTTGCAGGTTAAAAAAAAAAAAATATCACCCAACAAAAGGTTGATTATAACTACAATATATTTTAAAGAGAATTAAGCATAAAATCAATAAAATTATTAGTAAGTCACAAAATTGAGCACTTAGGTTAGAAAGCACAAACTCTGTTAAACCTTATAGGGGGATTTACATTGCAATTTAGCAACTATCAGGCTTACATCTATAGCCCTGGAAAACTGAATTCGAACATTTGCACTAATGGAGCTATGAAGTTAAGAGATGCAGATGGAGTCAGTGTGACCTTTGTCAGTTATAATATTCCCCAGTATCCACCTATTTGAGTCAAACACAAAGACAAGGTCGATTGCATCTTGGTGCCTGTCTCAAAGAGGTAAACACTGCCAAAATTTATGTTTATCAGAGCACAAAGTAACTCCATTGGAATCACAAAAGTCAATGACCTCGTCAGAGCAAATATCTAAATCCAATTTTTCTGGTCTTCAGAAGTAATCGGTGTAAGGCTACTTTCACACATCCGTTTTTTGCCATCAGTAAACCAAAGAAGAGAAAGGCACATACTAAACACCAGGGAACTCCAAAATCATAATATTAAATAATTGTTTATTAGAGAACTGCAACAACAACCAAAAATTTGAAAACACTTAAAATATAGACAAAAATGCCTGACAGATAAGGGTACATGGACCCCCCTTACACCCCTCAAATAATACACAATAATCAAAGAAACAAATAATGCACAATATAATACAGAAATAAATGTGTCTCCCCCAATGGCCAGACAGCTGCGAGGAAATGTGTAATACTTAGAATATAGAAATATGTATACACTCCTAAATGCAAATGAGTATACATATATAAAGTATACACAAATTAACCAAGAAATAAACAGTTGATATAAATGTGGAAATCAGCTGAAACAGTTTAGTACACATGGAAAATATAAGAGTCCTGACCCCTATGAGAACACTAAATGCTCAGAGTAAAGAAGTCACCCACGACACCAATGTTACCAATGAGACCAATATTACCAAGCCAGCCGGGGGAAGAAAAAGAAACCAAGAGGGGTGGGGGGGGCCCACAGCCCAACGCGTGTCGCCACCTAGAGTGGCTTCGTCAGGGGCAAGTGTGGCTAAAGACGCAGCACTATCAATATTTATGGACACGTAATAACAGATACTCACAACAGCTGAGCGTTGTTAAGGTGACGCCGTGGCAGAGAGCGCACGCTACCGGAAATGAAGAGAACAGGAAGTAAGTAAGAGGTATACCAATATGGGCGAAGTTAGTCGAAACTGCGCATGCGTTAATGATCAGCCGCATCCTGTTGTGTAGTTAGAACAGCAGGTACCAGAGATTCGGGCACAGAAATCAATACTGCGCATGCGTAACTGGTGTACAAATATGGCCGAAAACCAAAAGACTGCGCATGCGTTACGGCCAGTCTATACTCACTGCATGAATGAATAAACCCCGAATACTGAAAAGCCAAAATTAGATACAAAAAATAGTCAAAAGACGGCGCAGCTTCACATGCATTTGGAGTTAACAGTCTGCCTAAAATAACTATGTACATAGACACAACAGGCTGAAAAAATTACACATGATGTAAGCAAGAGCTTAGGATCTATATATAACACATGCGCTAAAGAAATGGCTAGAAGTTAGACACAAAGTGGATGCCGCAGACAATTGATGGTTCAATATGCGCAATAAAACCCCAATGGTAAAAAAACAAAAATAATGTGTAAAAAAGGTTGAGGGGCAACAGGACTTATAAAAAACAGCGCCCTGCCAACAATATTTGAACTGAACTATTAACGTGATACGATATTAATGCTACAGGCTATACCACCACACAATGTGAGTGTGAGACTAAGATCTATACATAACCTACGCAATGAGGAGTCTTTTTTAACTATGTATGTATGTATCAAACCTTGGTGGTAAAAAGACCATAGGTACCTAATATGACCATAGTGGTAAAGTGCCAGAGTTCATATCCAAGAAACAGCATAGCCATGCAAACATATAGAGTCACTACTTTATCACAAAGTACATTCAAATGAGCCCAACTCCCTGCATATCATAGCATGGTATAGGCATTAATGTTGTTTTTCTGTTCTTTTGCCTTTCTCTTTCTGGCCTCTGAACGACATGTGTCTATAAGATATGTTGGCATCTATGTGACATGTTGCACTATTAGTCCTATTTGTATATGTATATAGGCAACTTTTTGAGATATGGTGGCATCTATGTGATATGTTGCTAACATCGGCCCGTATTTAATCTCATTAAAAGTTTGTGGCCCTATTTTGACCATTGTTTCCATATACTTGCCTCCTTTACAGGTTTGACTGATGTGTGTATGTGTGTATATACATATATATAATATATATATATATACATTTTTTCTAATTCTTTACCGGTATGCTCCTCGCCCTCATGTATATATAGGTTACCTATTCTTTAATTGTCATCAATTTAAATATGCAATTTTTTCGGGGGCGTTCTGAATATCTGCGAGTGTACCAGTTTCGTTTATATTAATGGTCTCAATCATGAAGTTGTCATGGTAGAACATATATTCTGTTTTGAATAAATATAGGAGTAAATCTGGCTATCATGACGGTTTATGGTTTATTACTATCTTCTTATACATATTATCTATATTACTGTCACTAGTGCTATTAACTGCCTATCCTTCTACAGCAGTAATACTGGGGCCACCTTTTAGATCTATTTTGGGCTGGTTTAAATATATGGGTGACTGAGTGGACATGCCTATACCATGCTATGATATGCAGGGAGTTGGGCTCATTTGAATGTACTTTGTGATAAAGTAGTGACTCTATATGTTTGCATGGCTATGCTGTTTCTTGGATATGAACTCTGGCACTTTACCACTATGGTCATATTAGGTACCTATGGTCTTTTTACCACCAAGGTTTGATACATACATACATAGTTAAAAAAGACTCCTCATTGCGTAGGTTATGTATAGATCTTAGTCTCACACTCACATCGTGTGGTGGTATAGCCTGTAGCATTAATATCGTATCACGTTAATAGTTCAGTTCAAATATTGTTGGCAGGGCGCTGTTTTTTATAAGTCCTGTTGCCCCTCAACCTTTTTTACACATTATTTTTGTTTTTTTACCATTGGGTTTTATTGCGCATATTGAACCATCAATTGTCTGCGGCATCCACTTTGTGTCTAACTTCTAGCCATTTCTTTAGCGCATGTGTTATATATAGATCCTAAGCTCTTGCTTACATCATGTGTAATTTTTCAGCCTGTTGTGTCTATGTACATAGTTATTTTTAGGCAGACTGTTAACTCCAAATGCATGTGAAGCTGCGCCGTCTTTTGACTATTTTTTGTATCTAATTTTGGCTTTTCAGTATTCGGGGTTTATTCATTCATGCAGTGAGTATAGACTGGCCGTAACGCATGCGCAGTCTTTTGGTTTTCGGCCATATTTGTACACCAGTTACGCATGCGCAGTATTGATTTCTGTGCCCGAATCTCTGGTACCTGCTGTTCTAACTACACAACAGGATGCGGCTGATCATTAACGCATGCGCAGTTTCGACTAACTTCGCCCATATTGGTATACCTCTTACTTACTTCCTGTTCTCTTCATTTCCGGTAGCGTGCGCTCTCTGCCATGGCGTCGCCTAAACAACGCTCAGCTGTTGTCAGTATCTGTTATTACGTGTCCATAAATATTGATAGTGCTGCGTCTTTAGCCACACTTGCCCCTGACGAAGCCACTCTAGGTGGCGACACGCGTTGGGCTGTGGGCCCCCCCCACCCCTCTTGGTTTCTTTTTCTTCCCCCGGCTGGCTTGGTAATATTGGTCTCATTGGTAACATTGGTGTCGTGGGTGACTTCTTTACTCTGAGCATTTAGTGTTCTCATAGGGGTCAGGACTCTTATATTTTCCACGTGTACTAAACTGTTCCAGCTGATTTCCACATTTATATCAACTGTTTATTTCTTGGTTAATTTGTGTATACTTTATATATGTATACTCATTTGCATTTAGGAGTGTATACATATTTCTATATTCTAAGTATTACACATTTCCTCGCAGCTGTCTGGCCATTGGGGGAGACACATTTATTTCTGTATTATATTGTGCATTATTTGTTTCTTTGATTATTGTGTATTATTTGAGGGGTGTAAGGGGGGTCCATGTACCCTTATCTGTCAGGCATTTTTGTCTATATTTTAAGTGTTTTTAAATTTTTGGTTGTTGTTGCAGTTCTCTAATAAACAATTATTTAATATTATGATTTTGGAGTTCCCTGGTGTTTAGTATGTGCCTTTCTCTTCTTTGGTTTACTTATGTGATTCCACATACTCCAGGTTGATACCCTTGTCTTTAAAATATTTGCAAGGTGGTGCCCTCCTAGTTTCTGTTTTAGCTTGATTGTCCTTTTTTG
>JARQOD010000008.1:83956128-83991836 GCA_033576555.1 Oophaga sylvatica | reverse complement strand
GCAAAAATAGCTAACCTGTATAATCACCATTACTCAATAAGAGCAGGCTATACTAGCAAAATAAAGTAATGATTACAAAATAAGAAGCCCTCTTACAATTAAGAATGTAGGAAAAGTGTTTATGCTTCCTTTTAAATAATTTTGAGTTAGTCACTATATATGCACGCCATCAGATCCATGAACACACCTTTTTATTCTCAGATAAAAACTATTTTTTTCCAAATTGCGGTATTAGTCACACAAGGAGTCATGTAATAGATTTGATTTAGTAGCACCCACATCTATTCAATCATGAAGAACAAAAAAAGATTACGTCACATTGTTAATTTCAACATGAAGTGTTACAGAGAAGATATTTTGCATATTATTCATTATGACAGATAGGCAGCTGCACATTGTTCTTAATACTGGCATGATGAAATATCTATAGTCAGAATATTTATTTATTCATATATACAGTACAGACCAAATGTTTGGACACACCTTCTCATTTAAAGATTTTTCTGTATTTTCATGACTATGAAAATTGTACATTCACACTGAAGGCATCAAAACTATGAATTAACACATGTGGAATTATATACTAAACAAAAAAGTCTGAAACAACTGAAATTATGTCTATATTCTAGGTTCTTCAAAGTAGCCACCTTTTGCATTGATGACTGCTTTGCACACTCTTGGCATTCTCTTGATGAGGTTCAAGAGGTAGGCACCGGAAATGGTCTTCCAACAGTCTTGAAGGAGTTCCCAGAGATGCTTAGCACTTGTTGGCCCTTTTGCCTTCACTCTGCGGTCCAGCTCACCCCAAAACCATCTTGATTGCGTTCAGGTCTGGTGACTGTGGAGGCCAGGTCATCTGGCGTAGCACCCCATCACTCTCCTTCTTGGTCAAATAGCCCTTACACAGCCTGGAGGTGTGTTTGGGGTCATTGTCCTGTTGAAAAATAAATGATGGTCCAACTAAACGCAAACCGGATGGAATAGCATGCCGCTGCAAGATGCTGTGGTAGCCATGCTGGTTCAGTATGCCTTCAATTTTGAATAAATCCCCAACAGTGTCACCAGCAAAGCACCCCTACACCATCACACCTCCTTCTCCATACTTCACGGTGGGATCCAGGCATGTAGAGTCCATTCGTTCACCTTTTCTGCGTCGAACAAAGACACGGTGGTTGGAACCAAAGATCTCAAATTTGGACTCATCAGACCAAAGCACAGATTTCCACTGGTCTAATGTCCATTCCTTGTGTTCTTTAGCCCAAATGAGTCTCTTCTGCTAGTTGCCAGTCCTTAGCAGTGGTTTCCTAGCAGCTATTTTACCATGAAGGCATGCTGCACAAAGTCTCCTCTTAACAGTTGTTGTAGAGATGAGTCTGCTGATTTAACTCTGTGTGACATTGACCTGGTCTCTAATCTGAGCTGCTGTTAACCTGAGAATTCTGAGGCTGGTGACTCGGATAAACTTATCCTCAGAAGCAGAGGTGACTCTTGGTCTACCTTTCCTGGGGCGGTCCTCATGTGAGCTAGTTTCTTTGTAGCGCTTGATGGTTTTTGCAACTGCACTTGGGGACACTTTCAAAGTTTTCCCAATTTTTCGGAATGACTGACCATCATTTCTTAAAGTAATGATGGCCACTCGTTTTTCTTTATTTAGCTGCTTTTTTCTTGCCATAATACAAATTTTAACAGTCTATTCAGTAGGACTATCAGCTGTGTATCCACCAGACTTCTGCACAACACAACTGATGGTCCCAACCCCATTTATAAGGCAAGAAATCCCACTTATTAAACCTGACAGGGCACAAATGTGAAGTGAAAACCATTCCCGGTGCCTACCTCTTGAAGCTCATCAAGAGTATGGCAAGAGTGTGCAAAGCAGTCATCAATGCAAAAGGTGGCTACTTTGAAGAACCTAGAATATAAGACATAATTTCAGTTGTTTCAGACTTTTTTGTTAAGTATATAATTCCACATGTGTTAATTCATAGTTTTGATGCCTTCAGTGTGAATGTACAATTTTCATAGTCATGAAAATCCAGAAAAATCTTTAAATGAGAAGGTGTGTCCAAACTTTTGGTCTGTACTGTACATTTTTAGCTTACTTTATAAAAAAAAATCTATTTTGTACCTATCTAACTTACTAAATAAATGTGCACTTAAAGGGGCTTTTCCAAAATGGATATTTATGACTTTTCTTGGATAGGTGATAAATGTCTAACTGCTGCAAACGCCACCATTGGGGCCACCAGCAAGCGTAATGGTGCTTGGGAGCTCCAATCTAGCCAATGCCACAATTATTCAACTCCAAATTACCACGCTCCGTGAATGTTTTCAGGAGTCTAGAAGAGCAGACAAGGCACATTTCAATTTCCTAAGAGGAAATATGGAGTAATATCACAGGAAAACTGTATCTACAGTTTACCTGGCTTTGATTGCAACTACAGGAAAATGATATCTCCTGCCACCAAAATTGCTTTATTTTGTAAAAGAAGCAGTTTTCATAAAAACAATATGTCATCTGATTGTTATATATGTAATTCTCTGACTCAGAGTTCATTTTGACCTTGTTTTTATAAGCCATGCTGATATAAATGGTAGTGATAGGCTGAAATAAATAGTTTTGGGCACCACATTTTAAAAAAAACATCAACAAACTGGAGCAAGTTCAGAGAAGAGCCACCAGAATGGTGACCGGTCTGCAAACCATGTCCTATGAGGAACGGTTGCAGGATTTGGGAATGTTTAGCTTGCAAAAAAGAAGACTGAGAGGAGACTTAATAGCTGTCTACAAATATCTCAAGGGCTGTCACATTGTAGAAGGATCATCTTTATTCTCATTTGCACAAGGAAAGACTAGAAGCAATGGGATGAAACTGAATGGGAGGAGACACAGATTAGATATTAGAAAAAACTTTTTGACAGTTAGGGTGATCAATGAGTGGAACAGGCTGCCACGAGAGGTGGTGAGTTCTCCTTCAATGGAAGTCTTCAGAGGCTGGAAAGACATCTGTCTGGGATGATTTAAAGAATCCTGCTTTGAGCAGGGGGTTGGACCAGATGGCCCAGGAGGTCCCTTCCAACTCTACTATTCTATTCTATTCTATTCTATAAATGATCTTGATGTATCCAATAATCTTAGCAATCAATGTAAAAACTTTTATGACTTTCATTACAGAAACTACATGTAGATGCGGGAAGTAATACATTTCACTGAGTTTTTTTTCACTTGCCAATCAACCCTTGTCATCTTCATATATCTGTTAACGTTCTAATTTTATACATGCATCTAATAATATTCTTTGTTCAAACTCACAGCTTGAACATTCCCAAGCTAAGTTGCTATAAGCAAAAGAACACTTTTTAAAAATTGAGAAGATAATTTATAATTGAACACATTGTCTCGCAATACACAATGCTGTCAAGAAATGAGCAATGTACATCGAATGACAGTCTTTTAATAAGTTAGTACAAAAACATATACAGTGAATAGTGGCAGAGGTGAATTGTACTGATAGACTCTCTGCTAATTTACCCAATGTCCTGTATATTGTGATTCCATACTTTAATCACATCTTTTCAAAAAAGGTACAATCAAATTCAGAACTATGTATAGTACTAACAGTTAATCCTTTCAGTATAAGAAAAAAGCTGTAAAGTTATTGCCAAAATATATTAAATATTTCAATGATAGTAAGGGTCATTTATGAGACTGGAAATATTAACTTTGCAATGCCAAGCCCCTCATACACCACATTGTATACATATAGTTGCAAAACATTTGTCATATGGTACAATATAGCGATAGGTTTATGTATTATGACTGCTTTTATAAATAAAGCATACAGCCATACAATCTCCACAGAAAGCATTGAAGAGCTCAGTAAATATAAAAGTGACATTCTCATTACCTATTTATTTAATGGCCTTTCGTTCTATCTCAAGATATCGCAACTTGATGGATGAACACTCTGTAGGAAGATCAATCTTTGGCAAGCCGAGATAGGTCCACCAGTTTTATGGGAAGATACAATGATAGTATCAAGCCATTGGGTTGCTTGTCTTCCTCTTTGTCTTTTTCCTTCTATTCTTCCAATCATGATGTACTTCTCCAATGATTGCTCTCTTCGTATTATGTGTCCTAAGTAGGCAAGTTGTAGCCTGATAATTCTTTTTACGAGTGACATGTCTGGCTTGATTTGATCCAAAATTGATTTGTTTGTTCTTTTGCCATTCATGTAATTGATAACATCCTTCTCCATCACCACGTTTTGAAGGTGCCAATATTTCTTCTGTCTTGTTTCTGTATTTCCCAGGTTTCACATCTGTATGTTACCACAAAAAAGACCAAACTATGTACAAGCCATGTCTTCATTGCCAGTGAAATGTGCCTCAATTTTAAGACCTTGTCCAGGGACTTCAATGTTGGTTTGCCCATAGCAAATCTCCAATTGACTTCCAGTGTCACAACTGTATCTTGACATCAGTCAATAAGTTGAAGTCCTTCAAAACTTCCAGTTCATCGCTGTCCAACTCAAATATGTCCCAACTGTACCTGGCAGCAGCAAACATCTTTATATTCTTTGTGTTGAGTCCCATGTTTGAACTTTTCATCTTGACACTCATTCCATTCATTCCATCTACACTTGTTGCTATCAATGTTGTACCATCCGTGTATTTAAGATTGTTGATAATTCATCCAGCAATTTTGATTCCTTTTTCTTTTTCAGCAAGTCCAGCTTTCCTGAAAATAACTTCTCCATATAAATTGAAAGAAATGGAGACATGATGCAGCCTTGCATGATGCCTTACTCTGCTTTGAACAATGCTGTGCTGACACATTTTTACTGTTGCTTCTTGGTCAATGTAAAATCTCCCAATGAGGCTGATCAAATAGTTTGGCACACCCATATTCTTCATGGTATTGCAATGTTTCTGGTGAGCAACACAGTTAAAGGCTTTGTTGTAGTCAATGAAGCAAAAATAGATCTCCTTGTTGTAATATCCTTTTGCCGTTTTCATTATCCATCTAATGTTAGTAATCACAACTCTAGTTCCTTTGTCTTTTCTGACTCCTGCTTATTCTTCTGTCAGGGAACAATTTTTTCGATAAGTCAGGTAATTCAATTTTTCTATCCTAGATCTACTAAAAAAACCTGTAATTGCTGTTGTAGAAAAGTGAAAGTATTTACGAATAAGAATATCTCAAACCCCAAGCTGCAGGCCTCTCAAACTCAATGTATGGTGGTCCTTGAGTACCCAAGCACTGAAGCCCTTGCTTTAATGCTAGACCACGATACCAATAATTAACTTGAGTGGTGGAGTTATGTCACAGCTAGAAGCTATGGAGCAATGTGAACCTTCTGAGGAATGATAAATCCTTTATCAACTGGAAGTATAATGGACAAATCAGAGTATCGATTATGCACAGAAAATATGATACCTATTGTAATATACATTCCTTACTGTAAAATTTGTTGCAGCCTAAAAATATATTTTACACAGTTGTATGTTTCAAACTTTGAGGAATTTGAATTCTTCTTCCAGCATAAGTGTGTTCACTAATGAACCAAGTAAGATCTTAATGTTTTTGTAATGTATGGTTGTGAAGATCATATACAATAGATATAATGGTCAGTTGTTCTCCTACTTTAAAAGGAACCTGCACAAAGAAAACAAAACGATCAAATAGATCCCAAACAACAGTTATAAAGTATCAAAATACTTTATTAAATAATTAAGATACAGGGGAGCACTGTATGAAAAACTCCATGCCAATTAGCACACGTGGGAGATAAAGAGGACACACATGGGAGGAATCTATGAAGAGAATTGAATGTAATCCATCATTCTCTATGAGTCTATGTGTCTCTATTTTTGATAATTATCTTACTGGCCAATTGGGATGATGCAACACATAATATAAATTTAAGTCTGTACTTGCAGCCAATTGCTCTGAATGATGGATTACATTCAATTCTCTTCATAGATTCCTCTCATGTGTGTCCTCTTTATCTCCCACATGTGCTAATTGGCATGGAGTTTTTCCTACAGTGTTCCCCTGTATCTCAATTATTTAATAAAGTTTTTTAATACTTTATAACTGTTGCTTGGGATCTATTTGATCATTTTGTTTTCTGTGTGTATACTAATTTAGCGATTATCCCATTGATTGATTCCATGTTATTAAGCCAATTATACTTAGTCTTGTGATATTTGACTATTATTAATGATTTGAGATTTGTGGGCATGTGTTCTTTGAAGTATGTTTGCTTTAAAAGGAACCTGTCACCAGATTCATGCTGCCTGATCCATGGACAGTATTGATCATGATCTGAATGTACGACTGCAACAAAATATATTTTATTCTGGAACTTTTTGGCATTTCAGAGGAAACATAGTTTGAGAAGGAGGTGAGGGAGATCTGACAAGTCCGTTGTGCCCATCTAGAAGCTTATTTCCACTACACTCCAGTTAAATGACAGTTCTCTCTAGAGATGACCAAACATTTTGAATTAAAATTTGCTAGGTTCAGCAAATTTTCTCGAAATATTCATTTTCTCAAGAATCTCAAGAAATCCAATGACTTGGAAAGGTATGTAGAACATTTTGCTGTCCCTCAATGATACTGTATCTAATTTATTTAATTTTTAATTCTAAAAGTGAATGATTCCAAAGTTTTGTCCTACATGTACCATAAGAAATGTTTGTCCTTTGACCACTCTGTGACTTTAAGCAGTGTATGAATTGGTGCAGAACATTTTCTTTGTCTGATCAATCGCAAACTGTTAAAATTTGCAGGGACTTGTGAATTTCAGAAAATTTGACTCAAATTTGAATGACTGCAAATTGATCTGATCATCTTTAGTCTCTACCCAAGCACACATGAGCTTGTGTAAGTATTGGGACATGTGCTATGCCATACCAGAAACTTTAAGATTTTTTTTCAGTCTGCAGTAATGAATCTATATTTTTCATCATATACCGTAATTTAGATGGAAAGTAAACCAGTTGTGTTGCCAGCAGTTTGAGAACACTGTGTGTTTAACAATGTGGAAGGTAATAAATTAAATCCTTCCAGTAGATTATTTTGAAAAATGTTGCAAATGTTTTAATCATAGTTTGTTTAGACAGTTCAATTAATTTTACTTTTAAAATGGATGTAAAATCATGCAAGCATCATTTAGCACAGTGCACATTTAATCCACTCATTAATCTTTCTGCAAGTGCCCCGAAAAATAGAAATCCAGGTGGGAATGAAAAAAGTGGGTTTTTTTGTGAATTCCTGTTATCGTAAATTAGAAAGTAGCTGAACATGGTTAAAATGATAAAAAGGCATAACATTTGAACAAAATAAGCTAGACTACACTAATAATACATCAACTATAATACATCAAAACAGAGAAACACTCTAACATTACGATAATAATGAGTGTTACATAAAGTTATTAAAGTTTTGTTACCATCAATTAATAAGTCATATAACTAGAATATATCATAACCCCATGGACTACTGGAATTAAAATGTAAAGGTTCTTATGACTTGATATTGGCTATCTTTCTCAATTGACATCAATCTGCCTTGTTCTCTATCTGAACGTCTGCTAATTAACATCTAGTTTCCTTTACTCCACTTATACGATCTTGTGATGTTTTTAATTTGCACCAAATTCAGCATAAACCAATTAAGTTTGACACAAAGGCCAAAAAGCACCAAAAGTGACATCAAATTTTTGCCTGATAACTAGTGTTGAGTGATACTGCTCGATATCTAAAAATATCGGATCGGAATGGTATCGCCGATATCACTAAATATCGGCGATATCCGATTCCGACACCGGAAGTCCCATGTAAGTCTATGGGAACAAAATATCGCAACTAAAAAAAACCTTTATTTCCTTGTAAACACTAAATATACACACATAGAATACATATATATATATATATATATATATATATATATATATATATACACATGTCATTGTGACATATATATATACATATATGTATAGTTTATACACTTCTACATAGTAAAATATTCTCTGATTCAATTGCCGGGTAAAGCCGGCTTCTGTGAAAAGACAGAAGCACCCGACATGAAATGACACTTGGTGTACATAGGGTTAACCATGTATTTTCATGTCGTTTGCAATCTGATTTTCACAAACAATTACATCAGTCTATGTGTGCAAAATTCACACCTGTAGGGGTTAATTAAAGGTGTAAATTCGTTGTAAAAAAAATGGACTTTTTTGCTACGAATTTACACCTTTAATTAATCCCTACAGGTGTGAAATTTTGCACACATAGACTGATGTAATTGTTTGTGCAAATCAGATAGCAAAGGACATGAAAAGACATGGTTAACCCTATGTACACCAAGTGTCATTTCATGTCGGGTTCTGCATTTTCACAAAAGCCGTCAATTGAATTAGCGGCTATTATACTATTTAGAAGTGTATGAACTATAAATATAAATATATATATATAATATATATATATGTGTCACAAATTCAATGACATGTATATATATATATATATATATATGAGGTGTAAAATTGTTTAAAAAAAATGCGTGGGCTCCCGCCCTATTTTCGCAACCAGACAGACAAAGCCAGCGAATGGGGGCAGATAATAATAGCCCAGAGAGGGACCATTATTTTTGGCCCCCCCTGGCTACTAACATCTGCCCCCAGACACCCCAGAAAAGACAAATCTATAATTAGATTTGCCCTTTCTGGCACTTTGCCTGTCTATTCCCATTGCCCTGTAGCGGTGGCGAATGGGTTAATATGGGGTTAAAGCCACATTGCAATTGAAAGGTGACCTTAAGCCAGGTTAATAATTGAGAGCTGTCAATTAGACAACTATCAATTATGAATCCTATTGCATGAAATAAAAATAAAACACACACACTTTAATTAAAAATCATTTTAATGAAATAAAGACACATGTTTTTGACCATCTTTTATTTGACTGCAAAAACCATTTCCTGTAATAAAAATAAAATAAAAAAGCAAAATTATTCTTACCTATCCCATGCACAGTCAGGTCCCACGGTGTAATCCTTCAGAAAGGGTTAATGTTTACTGCAGGGACCGCAGCTAATGCTGCAGCCTCACAGTAAACCCCCAAATGAATGAGTTCCTCTCCTGGCTGACAGGAGAGGAAGTGGAAAGCTTAATTGATTGCTTTCCACTTTCACTTCAGGTCAGCCAGGGACACAATCAGTGATGTCAGAGGGAACTGATTAACAAAAATAGGGGTTCCCTTCGAATAAAAAATGGCGTCGGGTCCCCCCTATTTTTGTTAACCAGCCTGATGAAGCAGACCGCTGAGGCCTGGATTTTCAGGCTGTTAAGGAGCCAAGATACATGGACCTTGCCAGCCTGATAATACCAGGCCACAGCAGTCTGCATATCTTGGCTGATTAACAAAAATAGGGGATCCCCTTGAAAAAAATTGGCGTGGGGTCCCCCCTATTTTTGTTAACCAGCCAGATGAAGCAGACCGCTGAGGCCTGGTTTTTCAGGCTGGTAAGGATCCAATATCCATGGACCTTGCAAGCCTGATAATACCAGGCCACAGCAGTCTGCTTAGCTTGGCTGGTTAACAAAAATAGGGGATCCCCTCAAAAAAAAACTGCGTGGGGGTCCCCCTATTTTTGTTAACCAGCCAAGTAAAATGCAGACTGCTGCGGCCTGGTATTAAAAGACTGTCAAGGCCCATGGATTTTGGCCCTCAACAGCCTGATAATACCAGGCTACAGCAGCCCCACATTTGGCGCATCAAAAGATGTGCCAATTGTGGCACTTTACCGGCTCTTCCCACTGCCCTGTAGCAGTGGCAAGTGGGGTAATAAGGGGTTAATGTCACCGTTGATTGCACGGTGACAATAAGCCCGATTAATAATGGAGAGGTGTCAATAAGACACCGATCCATTATTAATCCCAAAGTTATTAAATGTATAAAAAAAAGACAAAGCAAGAAAAAAGTCTTTTAATGAAATAAAAGAGACAACACAGTTTTCATTAATTTTATTATACACTCATTCCTGCGACGCCATCGATCTCCTGTAAAAAAAGAAAAAAACAAACCAACAGTATACCACCTGTCCGACGCAGTCCATAGTAACGACAGTCCCACGACGATCCAGCTCTGCTACATCGCAATGACAGGCAGAGCCTGTCATCGCAACGCAGCACAGCTGATTACCTGCTTCCCCGGCGGTGACGTCATCGGACTGACTGCTTTACGGCCGGGATTACCCAGCAGTCACTGCAGTTATCGCGAGAAACTGCATGTGACCGCCGGGGAAAGATGATGGCGGCCATGAAGCAGTCCAGCCCGTGACCGCCGGAGATCTTCTGCCAGGTAAGTGCCGCTGACTCCTGACAGACCCGACCGACGGACACTCACAGTGACAGTGACAAATCCGATTCCGGTATCCGATATGACGAAAATATCGGTACTCGGAATCGAAAGCCCGATACAGCTAATATCGGCGATACCCGATATTTGCAGTATCGTATCGCTCAACACTACTGATAACACTTTACCAGATTTTGCTAATTTTGCATTATAAAAGCATTTGCTAAAAAAAATGGTAGACATCAGAAGAGGGAATTTACAAAGACTGATGCCCTATATGTCAGTCTTAAAGAAGCCCTCCCATCAAAGTTTTTATCCTCTTAATGTATTGAAATCATATAATATAGCACTGTGTACTTACAATTGCTCATATTGGCTTTCTACCCAATAAATTCTTCTCTTTTCTCTCATCTATGTAGAAACAGGAAGTCTCTATTCCCTGCATGAGTCATTCCCCTGTTCAAGTCCTGACCCAGCTGCTCCCTCCTACCTTTACCACAGACTACATTGAGCTTAGAAGGATTCAGCTAGTCAGATTTTAATCATGTAATGCCATAGATTTAATGGAAAAGAGAAGAATTGACTGGGTAGAAGGGTAAAATTAACAATAGTAAGTACACTGTGCTATATAACATTATGATTGCAATATATTAAGATGATAAAAACTATGATGGAATTATTCATTAATTAGAAGCCTGCTAGAGTAATATTCATCAATTGTGAAGGTTAGTGTCACAAACTCAAGGCCACAATTTCTGCTGGCATTTGCTTCAATTTCTAAAGTAAATTAGAATAAATGTTGGCCTCTGGATCACCTAGCCAAAATCGGTTATATCTTACCAATTTTTAAATTAAAATTTGCACGAGCATCATAAAATAAAAAACACATGATTACTAGAGTTGAGCGATACTTTCCGATATCCAAAAATATCGGATCGGAATGGTATCGACGATATCCACAAAATATCGGCGATACCCGATACCGATACCGGAAATCCAATGTAAGTCTATGGGAACAAAATATCGTAATTAAAAAAAAAACATTCTTGGCTTGTTGGATAATTGTACATGAAGGAAAACAACAAAGAGTAATGTAGAATGTATTGGGGGAGGTTGAGGAGACATTAAAGGCATAGATGTTTAACCCAATCCAATGGAATAGCATTAATAATTTTTTTTTTAAAGACGTTCGGATTGACGAAGAAATTGACAATGTTGTTAACCTTTTTTCTATTTTGGCAAATATGTATGTTTCACAACCTCCATGCTCTTGACCTTTTTAACTTTTGCCACACTTTCACCTTCATAATCTTCAGCAGCATCATCTTGTCATCTAATTATTCTTCATCTTCACCTTCTTTATCTTCCTCTTAAACTTCTTGTTATTCATCTTTTTGTTAACATTACTCATATTGTTCTTATTAAACTATTATTCTTCTTCATATTCCACTTCTTCATCTTCTTCCTCTTCATCTTCTTCATCATATTCTTATTTGTGACAGAGATTCCTGTACTTGTAATCTGTAAAAGTATGAATTTTTCTTCCTTCCGTTCTTGCTGTCACAAAAGATTTAAATTACAACAGTATTTGTCCGTGTTCAGTTTAGCCTGCAGCAGCAGGCATTTTCCAGGGGCACCACGAGGAGGAACGGACTCACCCCCATACACTGCTTAGTCTTCTTCTGCTTATAATTTACAGCATATATTTTGCTCTTCATTTTGGTCTTATTTTTCATGTTCTTCTGCTTTTTGATCTTCTGCTTATTGTTCTTCTGTCTCTTGTTCTGTATCTTGTAGTTTGTCTTAACCTTCTTTGTCCTGTTGGTGATCTTCTTCTGGGTAATCTTTTATTTCCTCTTTGTGATGGTGTTCAGGCTGGTTGGCTTGATGCTCGTCGTCCTTGGGGTTGTCATCTTCTTCGGGGTGGTCTTTACGGTTGTCTTACTTCCGAGAACCAGCTGATGTTACTGGAACCCGGACGGGTATCAGATGGTACAAGAGACAATGGAAGTAACGAGGACCAGCTGACTGTGCTGGAACCCAGAGGGGCAGCAGAAGGAAAAGAGCCAATGGCACAACCGAGGACCAGCTGACGTTACTGGGACACGGTTACTAAGCAGGAGGTACCTGTGCTCAAAAGCACTACCAAGGACCAGCAGACGTTGCTGGAACTCAGATACCGAACTGGAGGCACCGAGGCCAAAGGCACTGCGGAGAACCAGTTGACGGTACTGGAACCCGGACGGGTAGCAGAAGGTGCAAGAGCCAATGCAAGTAACGAGGACCAGCTGACTGTGCTGGAACCCGGAGGGGCAGCAGAAGGAAAAGAGCCAATGGCACAACCGAGGACCAGCTGACGTTACTGGGACACGGTTACTAAGCAGGAGGTACCTGTGCTCAAAATCACTACCAAGGACCATCAGACGTTGCTGGAACTCGGATACCGACATGGAGGCACCGAGGCCAAAGGCACTTCGGAGAACCAGCTGACGGTACTGGAACCCGGACGGTTACCATAAGGCACCCATGAAAATGTAAGTTGACAGGCCGAAGCTGTCCGCAGTTACCGAATCACACAGTCCTACAGTGGGTGCTTGTCCTATTGTCACAACGGAAACAGACTTTATTTAGATATCCCACAGCACACATAGGAATCACCTAAACTGCAGGTACCATAGAGTCGGCTAACCCGAATGCAACACGACAGGACAACTTATTGGAGGCTAATTAACGTTGACACTGCCAGTAAACAGCTGTCGTGCTGTAACCAGGCTGGGCAGGAGTCAGTACCCGTGCCAATTACTTCCGAGCAACAACTGGTGGTGTTGGAGCCCAGGGATGAGAGGAGGACAGGGTGGAGGCAGCATGACTTTTTGGCGTACACACAGCAGGGGAACAGCTGACATTTCTGAACCCCAGTAACACAGGAGCAAGTGTTGACTGTGCTAACAGCACTTCCGAGCGTTCCTTTATGTGCACTTTAGTAGGAGGTCGGCGTACCCCCCTGCTGCGGGAAGAACAAATTGAAGCCGTTGTTGCTTGGATGGCAGCCAATGCATCGACTTCAATTGCTTCCACCTCCTCTCAGGAACACAGCACTGTTGAGCAACCATCTGTCTCTTCACCGCCTGCCAAATTGCCCAGGCAGTCAGACAGTTCTGTACAGGATCCAGCTGAGTCTCTGCTTCTGTTCTCAGAATCTGTTGGCTTGCAAACAGGGGCCCAGCCAAGCAGCATTCTGGAATGTGAAGAAGAGGGAGTATGCAGTGACAAACACTCAGCAGAGTACACGCAGCGGTGGTTGAAGTAAGTGGAGCGGGATCTACACTCCTACCAAAAATTTAAACCTCAGACTAGAGTGAACACTGAACACAACTGTTCACTTGCTGTGAAAGGCCTTTTTGTGGACTTCTATTATGTTTGCAAGCAATGTATTGTATTTTGATGGAAGAGCGTCACACTAATAGATTTTAGTAAATTTAAAATAGAATAAAGCAGCACCAATTTAGAAAAATGACAAGGATGAGCCAGTGACAGACACTCAGCAGAGTACACGCAGCAGTGGTTGAAGTAAGTGGAGCGGGATCTACACTCCTACCAAAATTTAAACCTCAGACTAGAGTGAACACTGAACACAACTGTTCACTTGCTGTTAAAGGCCTTTTTGTGGACTTCTATTATGTTTGCAAGCAATGTATTGTATTTTGATGGAAGAGCGTCACACTAATAGATTTTAGTAAACTTAAAATAGAATAAAGCAGCACCAATTTTAGAAAAATGACAAGGATGAGCCAGTGACAGACACTCAGCAGAGTACACGCAGCCGTGGTTGAAGTAAGTGGAGCGGGATCTACACTCCTACCAAAAATTTAAACCTCAGACTAGAGTGAACACTGAACACAACTGTTCACTTGCTGTGAAAGGCCTTTTGTGGACTTCTATTATGTTTCCAAGCAATTTATTGTATTTTGATGGAAGAGCGTCACACTAATAGATTTTAGTAAATTTAAAATAGAATAAAGCAGCACCAATTTTAGAAAAATGACAAGGATGAGCCAGTGACAGACACTCAGCAGAGTACATGCAGCGGTGGTTGAAGTAAGTGGAGCGGGATCTACACTCCTACCAAAAATTTAAACCTCAGACTAGAGTGAACACTGAACACAACTGTTCACTTGCTGTGAAAGGCCTTTTTGTGGACTTCTATTATGTTTGCAAGCAATGTATTGTATTTTATGGAAGAGCGTCACACTAATAGATTTTAGTAAATTTAAAATAGAATAAAGCAGCACCAATTTTAGAAAAATACAAGGATGAGTCATTGACAGACGCTCAGCAGAGTACACGCAGCATTGTTGAAGAAGTTGGAGCGGGATCTCACTCAAAAAAATAAAAAAACCTCAGACTGAGTGAACACTGAACACAACTGTTCACTATCTGTGAAAGGCCTTTTGTACTTCTTTTATGTTTGCAAGCAATGTATTGTAAAACTAGATGAGTAAATGACAAGTTCACACTGAATAGATTTTGTGTATATTTAAAATATGGGATGAAGCAGTCACACCAATTTTAGCAAAAATGGAGCAGAACAATGTAGAAAGCAGAGTACACGCAGCATTAGTTGAAAAGTAACTGGAGCGTGATCTGCACTCAAAAAATAAAAAAACCTCACAGACTGCAGTGAACACTGAAACACAACTGTTCACTATCTGTGAAAGGCTCCTTTGTGTACTTCTATAGTGTTTGCAAGCAATGTATTGTATCAGGATGGAAGCACGTCACACTCATAGATTTTAGTTTTTTTCAATAGAATGGAGCAGCAACAATTTTAGAAAAATGACAAGGATGAGGCAGTGACACACGCTCAGCAGAGTACACGCAGCATTAGTTGAAGAAGTAACTGGAGCGTGATCTGCATTTAAAAAAAAAAAAATACCTCAACAGTGACTGCAACCATTGTAATCTGGATACTGGATGGAAAGCACGTCACACTATAATTTCAATTGAATGGAGCAGCAAGAATTACACTAAAGAAAAAAATAAGTCTGTGAGTGACACGTGCAGATGCCTACAAACAGCTTTGGATGCAGAGCAAACTGCAGCGTCACCTGCACGCACACACACATCTTGCAGAGCTGTGAAAACAACACTGCAAGGCAAAAGGAAACTTTACACAGCGGTTGGTAAACTAGCCTGCCTAAAGCACAGTACACAAAATCGCAATCTCTAACTGTCCCTCAGAGTCATCAGAGCAGCGTTCTGTCCCTATCTGAATTCACAGCACAGTGACGCTAAAATGGCGGCGGCGCCTTTTATAGTGCATTCTGACATCATTTCAGCATCCAATCACAGCCATTCCATTAGTTAACATGACCGCAGCAGTACAGGATGTGCCCACACTTCTTAGGATTCCTCATTGGCTGACTAAAATCACATTGCCTCTCAAAGAATTATGGGAACTTCCGATTCCGGTATACGATATATGGAAAATATCGGAACTAAGTATCTAAAGTCCGATACAGCGAATATCGGCCGATACCCGATACTTGCGGTATCGGAATGCTCAACTCTAATGATTACTGAAAGTAAATTTCCAACAAAATTGTAGTGTTTTTTGTCTTAAATAAAACAGAGTCAATACAATATAGGTCCAACTATATGTCTTTGCACCATTGTTAACTTGCAGTTATCTGAATGCTGAGCTCTACATAGAATCGACTACACTACTAATTGACAACTGTTTATACTATATGCATAGGCAAAAAGCTGTTTATCAGTGGTTTGGGTGGGGTTATACGGAACTCTTCAATAGAGAGGTCTACATGGCAGCAGGTTTAAAAGTCCTATTGTGATAAACTCTTGCTGATAAAACAGTGATTTTACCAAAACTACAGCAAGCATTCCAATAAAAGACACATCACTAGAATCAAGGTATTTGTCTCTACATGATCCTGCTCTCAAATTAGGTGTAAAACAACTAGTATTAATTTCTGTTGTGAATTCGCTGGATTCTGAGTTCGGGCTCCCTCTTGTGGCTGTTGATATTAATGAACCAGTCTTGACTGAGAGAGACCTTTCAGCTGCTGACGATTGGCAATCTGGGAGTCATGACTGAGGGATTTAAGGGAGTAACTTTCCCATGATCCTCTCCGGTGATTAACTTCTCTTCCTGGTCTAGTTTGGAAGTCAGCTGGTTTTCTGTTGTCTCCTGCAAAAATTCAGATGTTATTTTCTGCTTGCTTCTGTGGTTTTGATTTTCTGTGTGTGGTCAGCTGGGTCCCCTTGCTGGAGCCTGTGCTGGTCTCTGTTTCTCATTTATTTCTGTTCAATTGCTCTATCCCTGTTATTTCAGTGGCTGCGGGGTAGCTGCTTGTTCACACCAGAGATCTGATTTAGCGTGGGCGAGATCGTATGGTCTCAGCATTTTTGGAATCAGAAGTGTTGGAAGTTTTCCTAGGGTGTTGCTGGGTTGCAGACAGTATTCTTTCCTGTCCTATCTAGACATTTTTTGGCCCCAGCGTTTGCTTACTCTATTTTCTGCATGCGTTTGTATTTCATCTTGTCTAACCGCCATTATATGTGTGGGGGCTACCTATTCCTTTGGGGCGCTACTCCAGGGCAGTTAGCTTTCCTATTTCTATCTTTAGCCTTAGCTAACTTTTTAGGCTGTGTCGAGGCGTCTGAGTCACCGTAGGTACATCCCATGGCTGCTTCTAGTTGTGCGGTTAGTTTAGGGGTCTGCAACCCATTGGTTCAAAACCTCTCTGGGTGTTTTGCTGCCTTGGCTGTTTTTTTTCCTCGGCTACCAAAATCATAACAGAATCACCGGCCCACTGTAATCTTAGGTTACTCAAAGGAAGGAAAAAATAGTAAAAAAAAAAAGTTGTCAGAAATTTTTATTTATTTTTTCCTCTTTTTCTCTGGAGGACTTTTTCTTCAATGGAAATTAAGCATTTGTCCGATCGTGTTGAGAAGCTTGCTGCTGAAGTTCTGAGTATTTCTGTCTATCTCACTCAATCGTTTGCTGCAGAACCTAAGATCCCTATTCCTGATTTATTTTTTGGGGATCGGTCTAAATTCTTGAACTTTAAGAACAATTGTAAATTGTTTTTTGACTTGAAACCTAATTCCTCAGGGAACTCGGTACTGCAGGTTAAAATTGTAATCTCCCTGTTGCGCGGTGACCCTCAGGATTGGGCGTTTCACTGACACCTGGGGATCCTGTTTTGGCTAATGTTGATGTGTTTTTTCAGGCTCTGGGCTTATTGTATGATGAACCTAATGTGATTGATCAAGCTGAGAAAACCTTATTGGCATTGAACCAGGGTCAGGAAACAGCAGAGTTATATTGTCAGAAATTACAAAAATGGGCAGTTCTTACTAAATGGAACGATAATGCACTTGCGGCTTTTTTTCGGAAAGGGCTGGCAGAGACCGTGAAGGATGTTATGGTGGGATTTTCTGTCCCCTCGGGCTCAACTATTCTATGTCATTGGCTATTCAAGTTGACCGACGCTTGCGTGAACGTGGAGCTATGCAGGAGGTTGTGTTGCCTTTCGAGCGGGCCCCTGAGCCCATGCAATGTGATGGGGTTGTTTCTGGGGCTCAGCGTCGAGAATTTCGAAAGCGTAATAAGTTGTGTTTTTATTGTGGAGACGCTTCTCATGCTATTTCTGTCTGCCCTAAGCGGGAAGACTTTTTCGCGCTCATTTGTTTTGGGCAATGTACAGTCTAAATTTCTCTTGACTGTTACCGTGATCTGCTCCTTGTCCACATTTTCTGCTCAGGCTTTTGTGGATTCAGGAGCAGCCCTGTACCTGATGGATTTTGATTTTGCCAAATGTTGTGGTTTTCCCATGGTACCTCTGCGGACTCCTATTCCTTTGCTGGGCATTGATTCAACCCCGAGTATTTGGACCCAGGTGATATTGCTGGTTGCCCTGGACCACCAAGAGAATTGTAAATTTTTAGTGTTGCATAATTTGCATGACATTATTGTATTGGGTTTTCCTTGGTTGCAGACCCATAATCCTGTTTTGGATTGGAAATCTGTGTCTGTGGCCAGTTGGAGTTGTTAATGTGTTCATGGTGACACTCCTGTGTTTTCTACATCTCCCCAGCTTTAGGAGATCCCTGGCTATTTGGCTGATTATTCTGATGTGTTTAGTGAAAGTAAGTCTGCCTCCTTGCTTCCTCACAGGAGTTATGATTGCGCAATTGAGTTGGTGCCCGGTTGTAAATTTCCCAAGGGTTGATTTGTCTGTACCTGAGCATGATGCTATGCGATCTTATATCAAGGAGTCATTGGAGAAGGGTCATTTTAGACCATCCTCTTCACCCTTGGATGCCGGCTTTTTCTTTTTGGCCAAAAAATATTGGTTCATTGAGACCATGAATTGACTATCGTCTCCTTAATAAGATCACTGTTAAATATCAGTATCCATTACCCCTGATTTCCGATTTGTTCTCCCGAGTGAAAGGTGCTAGTTGGTTTACCAAGCTTGACCTTAGGGGGGCGTATAATCTTATTTGCATTAAGCACAGGGATGAATGGAAGACGGTGTTTAAAACCCCTGAGGGGCATTTTGAGTACCTAGTGATGCCCTTTGGGCTCACTAATGCCCCCTCCATCTTCCAATCTTTCATGGATTATATTTTCCGGGATTTTGTGGATAAGTTTCTGATCATCTATCTGGACAATATTTTGATTTTTTCTAATGACTGGGATTCTCATGTGGAGCATGTTCGGATGGTTTTCCGTATTTTGAGAGAAAACACTTTGTATGTCAAGGGATCAAAATGTCTCTTTGGCGTGCAGAAGGTTTCGTTTTTGGGATTTATTTTGTCTCCGTCTGCTATTGAAATGGACCCAGTCAAGGTTCAGGCCATTTCTGATTGGGTTCAGCCCACTTCATTGAAGGCTCTTCAGAGATTTTTGGGTTTTGCTAATATTTACCTTAAATTTATAAGTAATTTTTCTGGTATTGTGAAACCACTTACTGATTTGACCAAAAAGGGCTCTGATGTTGTAAATTGGTCTCCAGAGGCAGTTTTGGCTTTTCAGGAGCTTAAGCGGAGATTCACTTTTGCTCCGATTCTGCGGCAACCTGATGTTTTTCTCCCATTTCAGGTGCAAATAGATGCTTCTGAGATTGGGGCAGAAGCCGTTTTGTCCCAAAGGGATCCTGTAACTTCTAAGATTAAACCTTGTGCCTTCTTCTCCCGAAAGTTTTCCCCAGCTGAACGTAATTATGATGTGGGGAATTGGGAATTATTGGCTATAAAATGGGCATTCGAAGACTGGAGACATTGGTTATAGGGAGCCAAACATCAAGTTGTAGTCCTCACTGACCACAAAAACTTGATATATCTCGAATCAGCCAAGCGATTGAATCCTAGACAGGCCAGGTGGCCTTGTTTTTCACGTGTTTTAACATAGTGGTCTCCTTTCTCCCAGGTTCTAAGAATGTTAAGGCGGATGCCCTATCTAGGAGTTTCCTTGCGGATTCTCTTGATGTGACTGAGCCTACTGCCATTCTTGAGGGTGTCGTTCTTTCTGCTATCTCACCAGATTTGAGACTGGCCCTGGAGCAATTTCAGGGGGATAAACCTGAACATTGCCCTGCGGGGAAATTGTATGTCCCAGACCAATGGAGGGAAAAAGTTATGTCTGAAGTTCATTGATCTGTGTTGGCTGGTCATCCCAGTATTTTTGGTGCTAGAGATTTGGTGAGTCAGTCCTTTTGGTGGCCTACCTTAACTCGTGACGTCAGGAACTTTATGCAGTCCTGTGGGACTTGTTCTCATTCCAAACCTTGCTCTCGCGCTAGTGGATTGTTAATGCCATTGCCTGTGCCCAGGAGGCCATGGACCCATATGTCTATGGATTTTATTTCCGACCTCCTTGTCTCTCAGAGAATGACCGTTATCTGGGTGATCTGTGATAGGTATTCCAAGATGATTCATCTTGTGCCACTGCCAAAGTTGCCATCCTCTTTCGAGTTTGTGCCCTTGTTTTTTCAGCAGGTGGTTTGGTTGCACGGCATTCCAGAGAACATTGTGTCTGACAGAGGAGTCCAGTTTGTTTCCAGATTTTGGAGGACCTTTTGTTCTAAACTGGGAGTTCAGCTGTCTTTCTCCTCTGCGTTTCACCCTCAGACCAATGGGCAGACAGAGAACAAACCAGACCTTGGAAACTTATTTGAAATGTTTTGTGTCTGCTGATCAGGATGACTGGGTCTCTTTTTTGCCTCTGGCAGAATTTGCTCTAAATAATATGGCTAGTTCTACCACTTTGATGTTCCTTTTTTCTGCAATTTCGGGTTTCATCCTCGATTTTCTTCGGGGCAGGTGGAGGCTTCTGTCTGTCTGGGTGTTGACTCTATTGTGGAGAGAATGCAGCAGATTTGGGATCAATTATTTATGCAGCAGTAGTTATAACAAAAAATAAAAATTATTAAGACACAAATATCTATATGTTACTGCTGAAGAATGAATGGCAGACCATTCGGAAAAAGTACTAAAAAGCAAGTGCTGGAAAAAATGAATCTAAAACATATATATACGTGATAAGAGGGTACAAAAATATATTCTTTATTAGATTTAATATAATAACATAAAAAATGGAGTATACAACAATTATTAAAACACTGCCAACAAGGAGTGTATAAAGCCACAGCACTATAATCTTTCAAAATGATTTTTTATGAGACCAAAATTTCATATTTAATATTAATTTTTATGAGACCAAAATTTCATATTTAAATATTAATAATATTAATATTAAAAATGAAATTTTGGTCTCATAAAAAATCATTTTGAAAGATTATAGTGCTGTGGCTTTATACACTCCTTGTTGGCAGTGTTTTAATAATTGTTGTATACTCCATTTTTTATGTTATTATATTAAATCTAATAAAGAATATATTTGTGTGCCCTCTTGTCACGTGTATATAAGTTTTAGATTCATTTTTTCCAGCACTTGCTTTTTAGATTTGGGATCAAGTAGTGGATAAGTTGTCTCTCTCTCAGGAGAAGGCCCAACGGTTTGCCAACCGGCAGAGGACTGATGGTCCTCGGTTTAAAGTGGGTGACATGGTTTGATTGTCCTCAAGAAATATCCCTATGAAGGTTGCATCTCCAAAATTTAAGCCAAGGTTCATTGGACCTTATAAGATCTTGGAAATTCTTAATCCTATTTCCTTCCTTTTGGCTCTTCCAGGGACATTTAAGATTCACAATGTCTTCCACGAATCTTCATTGACAAGGTTTGTTGAGCCAGTGGTTCCTATGGCTGTGCCCCCTGAGCCTGTTTTGATTGAGGGCAATTTGGAGTATGAAGTAGAGAAGATATTGGATTCTCATCTGGCTAGTCGGAGACTCCAGTACTTGGTTAAGTGGAAAGGTTATGGTCAGGAGGAAAATTCTTGGGTGTTTGCTTCTGACATTCATGCGGAGAGATTGGTTCGCGCCTTTCACCGGGCTCACCCTGATTGACCTGGTGGCGCAGGTGAGGGTTCAGTGACCCCTCCTGAAGGGGGGGTACTGTTGTGAATTCGCTGGATTCTGAGTTGGGGCTCCCTCTGGTTGCTGTTGATATTAATGAACCAGTCTTGACTGACAGAGACCTTTCAGCCGCTGACAATTGGCAATCTGGGAGTCATGACTGGGGGATTTAAGGGAGTAACTTTCCCATGATCCTCGCCGGTGATTAGTTTCTCTTCCTGGTCCAGTTTGGAAGTCAGCTGGTTTTCTGCTGTCTCCTGCGAAAATTCAGATAAGTTATTTTCTGCTTGCTTCTGTGGTTTTGTTTATCTTTGTTTTTGCTACCTTTCTGTGTGTTGTCAGCCAGGTAACCCTGTTGGGGCCTGCACTGGTCTCTGTTTCTCATTTATTTCTGTTCAATTGCTCTGTCCCTGTTATTTCAGTGGCTGTGGGGTAGCTGCTTGTTCACACCAGAGATCTGATTTAGCGTGGGCGAGATCGTGTGGTCTCAGAATTTTTGGAATCAGAAGTGTTGGAATTTTTCCTAGGGTTCTGCTGGGTTGCAGACAGTATTCTTTCCTGTCCTGTCCTATCTAGACAGTTTTTGGCCCCAGCGTTTGCTTACTTTATTTTCTGCCTGTGTTTGTATTTCATTTTGTCTAACCGCCATTATATGTGTGGGGGCTACCTATTCCTTTTGGGGCGTTACTCCGGGGCAGTTAGCTTTCCTCTTTCTATTTTTAGGCTTAGCTAACTCTCCGGCTGTGTCGAGGCATCTAGGTCACCGTAGGTATGTCCCACGGCTGCTTCTAGTTGTGCCGTTAGTTTAGGGGTCTGCAACCCATTAGTTCCCAACTTCTCTAGGTGTTTTGCTGCCTTGGCTGTTTTTGCTCCTGTCCTCCTTGGCTACCAAAATCATAACAAATTTCCCTTTAAATTAGTTAACCCTGAATTTCATTGAGTATGTTAAATATTATGAACAATGCTAAATTAGACTAGAAAAGAAATATACCTAACCTTGTTATTTAATTTTAAGAATAATGAATTTCAAATCCAATTGAAAAAGAAATCTGCAATATCTATTATCCTGAGTTATGCTGTGAGACAATTACTTGAATTAAAACTAAACATTTCTAAATCCTTCATTTAACTTTGGAGCCACACACTTTTCTAAGGTTTGTAACCTTGAATAGACAAGGACATCAACTGTTTTCAGTCAGATGAGTTAATCAAAATTAAATTACAAAGGAGAGATTGGGGACAGGAAGAAAACATAAATTAGTGAATTATGCTTGACTCAAATGATTTGCAAGCGGCTAAATTAAATGACAGTGGCTTGCAGACAAAGTTGTCAAGTGATGGAAAATCTGACATACTTCTAGCCAGTCCACTGGCAAAAAATATTATGTACAGAAGTCATGTATGTGATATGCAAAAAGTAGCAAGGACAATGTGCATGTTAAAATGTTTCTTTAGGCTGCTCTATTGAAGAAAATATAGTAAGGCTATACTTTTCCCAATTTTTAGCTTTTCACAATTTATACTGTACCTCTCACAAAGGCACCCCTTCAGCAGAGATCAAATGATTTGGTCTTTTGCTCTCTGTCTAGCATGTATGCATCTGTATACTTTTTTTACTGTTTAGGAATGTGTTGCAGATTGTGCTGTCCTTAGATGGCCATATTAGAGGGCCACTTCAAAGATATATGACATGCTCACCAGGGCTGTGGAGTACTAGTAACTGGGTCGGACAGTTCTTTGGGGAAGTCACGGGGCAGTGACCGACTCTGTAGCCCTGGCTGCGCCGTAAAATTGGGAATATGTATATGGGATTTAACATGACGCCACCTGTGGTGTTTTGCAACAGATGGCTGATGCTTTGAAAGGAGACTGCTGGGGCTGATGGTGACACAGCTGGGATGGTTCTGCTCCCCACAGGTGGAGTGAGGCCCCAGGCAGGGCCAGCTCCAGGTTTTTATGGGCCCCGGGGGATAGAGTCTCAGTGGGCCCCTTTAACACAGACTACGATTCATGATGCACAGATACTGCAGAGAAATATAGGTACAGTACAATGCCAAACACTTCACTTCTTCCATTACATGACTGATATCTATTGTAAATTGTACAATAGCTCAAAAACTGCCAAATCCTCACAGCGCACAGTACAGACTGGACAGTGCAGTCCTCCATACAATATTATGGGCACCACATAGTCCTCCATACAGTATTAGGGGCCAAATATAATGCTCCATAAAGAATATTGGACCCCAAATAATGCTCCATACAGGATACTGGTCTCCATATAATGCTCCATACAAAATATGGAGCTCTCCTCTGCACTGTGCTGCGATCTGCGCTGTTACGGCTCAGGAAATGGCGCTGTGGAAAAACTCCCTATCATCATCATCATTGACTCCCCATCATCATCACCTCCCCATCATCATTGCCTCCCTATCATCATCATCTCCCCATCATCATTGCCTCCCCATTATCATCACCTCCCCATCATCATTACCTCTCCATCATCATTACCTCCCCATCATCATTGCCTCCCATCATCATCGCCTCCCCATCATCATCATCATTGCCTCCCTATCATCATCGCCTCCCCATCATCATCACCTCCCCATCATCATCATCATTGCCTCCGGGCCCCAGCTCAACACCATCACTGCCTCTTCCCCACCATCATCACACATACAGCACCAGACACAGACAGCACCGCAGCACTCTCTCACATACACACACACTGATACACACACACACATCTCACCTGTCCGGCGTCCGCACTCTCTCTGCCACACAGTCGGCCGCTGAATAATGACGTCATTCAGCGGCGCTGCTGTGAGAGGAAGCGCCGGCGCCCTGCAGGCGCCCCCTGGAGCCCAGAGCTGCGGCATCGGAGGCACGGGGAGAGGTGAGTATTATGCCAGCTGCTGCCGGGGCCCTGAGCAAGCGGGGGGCCCAGTGGCGGCACTGGTACCGCTCTCCTCCGATGATGGGCGCTGGGGTGCCCGACGGCGAGTGGGCCCCCGCCTGCTCAGGGCCCCGGCACTTGCCCGGGTATGCCAGGTGCTGACACCGGCCCTGGCCCCAGGGCTACCGGTTCTGTTTATGTCAGGCTTCATGTACCTTGTGGTGCAGGACTCAGGACACAAGAGATCACTGGAGGACACAAGGATGGTAGTTTTCTTTTCCTTAAATTGATGGTTGATAGTACAGACCGGGGCACTGGCAACAGATCGTGATGAAGAGCCGGGCAGCCTGGAAGCAATTTTGGATACACCTGGCCAGGTAGGTACAGAGCCCTTCCTTCTGCGCTGTCCTCCCTTTTTTTCTCCTCACTGCTTAACAGCTCATCCTCCTGCTGCTAACTGTCTCTCTCTTAAAAACAAACCATTGCACACATGGCAGGCAGCTCAAGCCTATCACAGGTGCCGCTCTTTGTGTCGGCTCCAGGCTCTGGTATGCTGCTGTGCCACCGGGTATTAGATCGGGCCAGGAGACCTGCAGTCACCTGCCCTCCGGATTTAGCTGCCAGGACTTCAGTACCCGCGCAACTGCGGACTCCGGTATCCGATCCCTAGCGCTCTGCTCTGGGGTGAGTTTAATCACAGTTTCACTCTCCAGGTTCTGCTCGACTTCTTTCCTACTGACACCTGGTAAAGGGACCCCTCCTTGCTTCCAGGCATGACATTCCTTCCTGTGAGAGAGGCAATGTCACTGTGGCAATCGGACCGCTGGGGTGCCACACATATATATTTTTTAGGTGGGAGACCCCAGAAAAAGTGGTGGAGAATGAAAGGGCTAAAATCCTGTCGGACTATAAGATCCAGACGGATAAGCAGGTGTTGACTAACCAACTAGACATTGTCATAGTAAACAAGGATCAGAAGACAGCAATGGTAATAGATGTGGTAGTGCCAAGTGAGAGCAACATCAGAAATAAGGAATATGAGAAGCTGGAGAAATACCAGGGCCTCAAAGGAGAACTGGAAAAGATATGGAAGGTGAAGGCAACAGTGATTCCAGTGGTGATAGGAGCCAATAGTATATAGAAGGTATGGGGCACAGAGCCCCTGCCAGCTCACCCAACTTTCACCGGAGCACGGAGCCACAAAGTCTTGACCAGGACATGGAATCATAGAGGAAAAAGCAGTTGCAGTCCAACTTCTTAGAAGTGAAATTCTTTATTTCCAATATGATAAAACATCACAGACGGTATCCTCCAAAAGTGTACATCAAACAGGGAGGGTGGCACCTGATAAAACAGCGACGCTCTGACAAAGACCCTTGGGGGTCGAAACGCGTCGCTGTTTTATCAGGTGCCACCCTCTCTGTTTGATGTACACTTTTGGAGGATACCGTCTGTGATGTTTTATCATATTGGAAATAAAGAATTTCACTTCTAAGAAGCTGGACTGCAACTGCTTTTTCCTCGGTGATAGGAGCACTTGGAGCAGTAACCCCTAAGTTGAAAGAATGGCTACAACAGATCCCACGAGAAACATCTGAGCTCTCTGTCCAGAAAAGCTCAATGCTGGAAACAGCTAAGATCCTGCGCAGAACCCTCAAACTCCAGGACTCTGGTAGAGGACCCAAGAATGGAAAGGACAACAAAGATCACCCCAGTGGGGGTGAGAAGGAAGTTATTATATTTATATATATATATATATATATATATTTGTGTGTTTACACAATATATACGTTGTTAAAAATAAGTACCGTATATACTCGAGTATAACAAGCAAAATCTTTAAGACAGCATGCATATTAAATAAAGGTGGTCTTAGACCAAACTAATCAGACCACCAATTGCAATAGCCATGAAATGCTCCCAATAATATTGTATACATAAATAAAAATAGAGCATAAATACCACCACAAAAATAATAATAAAGTTAAAAAATATAGCTTTATTTCAATCATGTACAAGCATATAGATCATGAAAAAACAATACTAAGACGTCATTGCAGAGTTCCAATAGGACAAGGACTCAGATGCAGCAAAACCACATGAGGCACAACAGACAAAATGGGTATAAAGTCAATAATAGGATAACCATATCCCAAGTCCTTGTCCTCTTTATGTATACAATACTCGAGTATAAGCTGACCCGACTGAGTATAAGCCGAGGCCCCTAATTTTGCCACGAAAACTGGGAAAACTTATTGACTCGAGTATAAGCCTTGGGTGGGAAATGCAGCAGCTACTGGTAAATTTAAAAAATAAAAATAGATACCGTATATACTTGTGTATAAGCCGAGATTTTCAGCACCTTTTTTTGTGCTGAAAATGCCCCTCGGCTTATACACGAGTCATAGGGCAGAAACCAGCGAGGGAGGGGATGGGCGGCAGGAGCCGGTGGCTGGGACATCATACTCACCCTCTCCGTGCCATCGCTGAACGTCCCTGCAATCCTGCGTTCTCCCCGGCTTCCTGCAGCTCTCCAGCGCTGAGCGTGACGTAATAACCGCTCATTAAGGTCATGTAATATGGACGCGACGCCACTCCCATGGGAGTGGCCTCCATATTCATGGTCTTAATGAGCGGTATTACGTCACCGCTCAGCGCTGGAGAGCTGCAGGAAGCCAGGGAGAACGCAGGATTGCCACCGGGACGTTCAGCGATGGCACGGGGAGGGTGAGTATGATGGAGGAGCATGGAGGAGGACAAGGAGCACGGAGCAGGACATGGGGGGAGGACGGAGAGCACGGAGCAGAACGGGGGGAGGACGGAGAGCACAGAGCAGAACGGGGGAGGACGGAGAGCACGGAGCAGGACGGGGGGAGGACGGAGAGCACAGAGCAGAACGGGGGAGGACGGAGAGCATGGAGCAGAACGGGGGAGGACGGGTGAGCACGGAGCAGAACGGGGGGAGGATGAGAGCACGGAGCAGGACGGGGGGGAGGACGGATAGCACGGAGCAGAACGGGGGAGGACGGAGAGCACGGAGCAGGACGGGGGTGGGCACAGAGGAGAATGGGGGAGTGCAGAGCTGGATGGGGGAGCACGGAGCAGGACGGGGGAGGATGGAAAGCACGGAGCAGGACAGGATAATGGAGCAGGAGGAGGGGAGCACAGAGGAGAATGGGGCGCACAGAGCTGGATGGGGGAGCACAGAGCAGGACTGCAACTTATACACCTGGCTTATACGCGAGTCAATAAGTTTTCCAAGTTTTTTGTGGCAAAATTAGGGGGGTCAGCTTATACACGAGTCAGCTTATACATGAGTATATACGGTACTAATAAAAGTAAAATTAATTGAGACGTCAGTAATTTAAATGTTTTTGAATATCCATATTGAATCAGGAGCCCCATATAATGCTCCATATAGTTCATGATGGGCCTCATAAGATGCTCCATATGAAATATGCCCCATATAATGCTGCACAAAGGTTAATAATGTCCCCATAAGATGCTCCATATTAAAATATGCCCCATACAATGCTGCATAAAAGGCTAATGACGGCCCCATAAGATGTTCCATAGAATAATATGCCCCATATTCTGCTCCATAAAGGTTGATGGCCCCATAAGATGCTCCATAAATATATATGCCCCATATGCTGCCCCATAAAATGTTCCATAGAATAATATGCCCCATATGCTGCCCCATAAAAGTGGATGGCCCCATAAGCTGCTCCATAGATATATATGCCCCATATGCTGCTCCATAAAGGTTGATGGCCCTATAAGATGCTCCATAGATATATATGCCCCATATGCTGCTCCATAAAGGTTGATGGCCCCATAAGATGCTCCATAGAGATATATGCCCCATATGCTGCTCCATAAAGGTTGATGGCCCCATAAGATGCTCCATAGATATATATGCCCCATATGCTGCTCAATTAAGGCTGATGGCCCCATAAGATGCTCCATAGATATACAGTATATGCCCCATATGCTGCCCCATAAGATGTCCCATAGAATAATATGCCCCATATGCTGCCCCATAAAGGTTGATGGCCCATAAGATGCTCAATAGATATATATATATATATGCCCCATAAGCTGCTCCATAGATATATATGCCCCATATGCTGCTCCATAAGGTTATGGCCCCATAAGATGCTCATAGATATATATGCCCATGCTGCTCCTAAAGGTTGATGGCCCATAAGATGCTTCTAAATAATGCCCCAATGCTGCTCCATAAAGGTTGAAGCCCATGAGATGCTCCATAGATATATATGCCCATAAGCTGCTCCATAAAGGTTCATGGCCCCATAAGATGCTCATAGATATATGCCCCATATGCGCTCCATAAGTTTATGTCCCCATAAGATGCTCCATAGGTATATATGCCCCATATGCTGCCCATAAAGGTTGATGGCCCCATAAGATGCTCATTAGATATATATATATTATTATGCCCCAATTTACTGCCCCATAAGCTGCTCCATAGATATATATGCCCCATATGCTGCTCCATAAAGGTTGATGGCCCATAGATGCTTCATAGATATATATGCCCCATATGCTGCTCCGTAAAGGTTATGGCCCCATAAGATGCTTCATAGAATATATGCCCCAATGCTGCTCCATAAAGGTTGATGGCCCCATGAGATGCTCCATAGATATATGCCCCATAAGCTGCTCCTAAAGTTCATGGCCCATAAGATGCTCCATAGAACATATGCCCCATATGCTGCTCCAAAAGTTTGATGTCCCCATAAGATGCTCCATAGGTATATATGCCCCATATGCTGCTCCGTAAAGATTGATGGTCCCATAAGATGCTCTTAGATATATATGCCCCATATGCTGCTCCATAAAGGTTGATGTCCCCATAAGATGCTCCATAGATATATATGCCCCATATGCTGCTCCATAAAGGTTGATGGTCCCATAAGATGCTCCATAGATATATATGCCCCATATGCTGCTCCATAAAGGTTGATGGCCCCATAAGATGCTCCATAGAATATGCCCCATATGCTGCTCCATAAAGGTTGATGGCCCCGTAAGATGCTCCATAGAATATGCCCCATATGCTGCTCCATAAAGGTTGATGGCCCCATAAGATGCTCCATAGAATATGCCCCATATGCTGCTCCATAAAGTTTGATGGCCCATAAGATGCTCCATAGAATATGCCCCATATGCTGCTCCATAAAGGTTGATGGCCCAATAAGATGCTCCATAGAATATGCCCCATATGCTGTTCCATAAAGGTTGATGGCCCCATAAGATGCTCCTTAGAATATGCCCCATATGCTGTTCCATAAAGGTTGATAGCCCCATATGATGCTCCATAGAATATGCCCCATATGCTGCTCCATAAAGGTTGATGGCCTCATAAGATGCTCCATAGATATATATGCCCCATATGCTGCCCCATAAGATGCTCCATAGAATAATATGCCCCATATGCTGCTCCATAAAGGTTAATGGCCCCATAAGATGCTCCATAGATATATATGTGCCATATAATGCTGCCTGCCATTAAAAAAAAATGACATACTCATATCTCGTCGCTGGGGACCAGGTGCCGGTGTCCTGAGCAGGCAGGGAAACCGGCGCTCTTTGGGGGCCAGGTGTTAGTGTCGCCACTGGCTCAGGACCACGGCACCTGCAATATTCACCTGTCCCTTGCTCTGTCTTCCAGGTCTCTGCAGTGACTGTTCAGACAGAGGGCGCGCACTAACCACGTTATCGCGCCTTCTGACCTGAATGTCACAGCCAGAGGACGTGGAAGACAGAGCGGAGCGCAGCAGTGGAACAGGAAGAGGTGAACAATCACATGGCCTCCCCGTCATACTCACCCCCTCATGGCGCGGTGTCTGCACTTCTTGCTTCTCGGCAGCTTCTTCCAGTGTTCAGCGGTCACGTGGTACCACTCATTAAAATAATGAATATGCGCTCCACGCCTATGGGAGTGGAGACATGTGCATATTCATTACTTTAATAAGCGGTACCACGTGACTGCTGAACACAGGAAGAGCTACAGTGCCGGAGACCATTTTAGAAGCAGGGAAGTGCAGAGACCACACCAGGAGGGGTGAGTATGATCTGACAGCCACCGGCTCCTGCGCTCCCACTCCCCTGCCTACACCTTGGGACAATGACTCGAGTATAAGCCGAGAGTGGCACTTTCAGCCTAAAAAAATGGGCTGAAAATCTTGGCTTATACTCGAGTATATACGGTATTTGATACATTGCCAATTTTTAAATGTTTCCCACCTAAAAATAATGGAGAGTCTGATATTTATCGTAGGTACACTTCAACTGTGAAAGACAGAATCTGAAAACAAATTCCACAAAATCTCATTGTATGATTTTTACATAATTAGTTTGCATTTTATTGCATGACATAAGTATTTGATACAATATAAAAACAGAACTTAATATTTGGTGCAGAAATCTTTGTTTGTAATTGCAGAGGTCAGATATTTCCTGTAGTTCTTGACCTAGTTTGCGGACACTGCAGCAGGGATTTTGGCCCACTCCTCCATACAGATCTTCTCCAAATCTTTCAGGTTTCAGGGCTGCTGCTAGGCAACAATGAGTTTCAGCTTGTTCCAAAGATTTTCTTTTGGGTTTAGGTCTGGAGACTGGCTAAGCAACTCCAGGACCTTGTAAAATCTTCTTACATAGCCATTTCTTTAGTTGCCCTGGATGTGTATTTTAGGTCATTGTCTAGATGGAAGACCTAGTCATGACCTATCTTCAATGCTGTTACTGAGTGAAGGAGGTTGTTTTCCAAAATCTTGCCAGGCATGACCACATCCATCCTCTCTTCAATATTGTAAAGTCAAACTCTCCCCTTTGCAGAAAAGAACCCCCAAAGTATGATGTTTCTCCCACCAGACTTCAAGGTTGAGATGGTGTTCTTGGGATTGTACTTATCCTTCTTTTTCCTCCAAACATGAAAAGTGCAGTTGATATCAAAAAGTTCTATTTTGGTCTCATCTGACTATATGACCTATTGGACATATGCTGGCGTAAGCTGGGGGACCTTGTGTGCCCTGCAGGATTTCAATCCATGACGATGTAGTCTCTTACTAGCTGTTATATTTGAGACTGTGGTCCCAGCTCTCTTCAGGTCATTGAACAGGTCCTTCCATGTAGTTTTGGGCTGATTCCTGACCTTTTCAGAAGAATCCTTACCCCACAAGCTGAGATCCTGCATGGAGCCCAAGTCCAAGGAAGATTGACAGTCATCTTGTGTATTTCCATTTTCTAATAATTGTGCTGCAGCCCATCCCAGCCTTTACTGCATTTCCAAGACTCTCCTCACATGATATCACCTCTAAACAAACCACAACTTGTGCAGCTTTATAATAATTTGCCTGTGCCTCCTTACAGCACCAAACAGTAGTAATGTCCTTTGTGCTACCTTATAATAATTCCCCTCTGCCTCCTTTTATAATATTCCACCTTGACCCCTTTTAATATTGACACAGCAACTATTTATAACAATACAAGTACAAATGCTGTACTGTTTTATAATAATAATGACTCCTTTCTTCCCCATAATGATATTGACCGCCCCATTGTTGCCCCGTATAAGGATACGATCACACTGGTATCTAACTAGGACAAAGGTAATCTGATAAAAAATTGGATTGCACTCGGACCAATGTTATTCAGTGAGGCAGTGTAGATATGCATATTTTTTCTCAGCTGTATTCAGCATCAGAAAAAAAATCACAGCATGCTGTAATTTCACTCTGAAATTTAGTGGGTGTGAGAAAAATATTGCATGCCATGCGGAACATCAGTACAAGAATGACAGGTGAGAAAAATTTGTCCAACATTTTTTAATACACTAGTGTGGGCATACCCCAATAATAACCCTCAGTGCCTCTTTATTGTAATAAGGCTCCTGAGCAGGGGTGAACATAGAAATAACAGGCCCCATTGAAAAACTTCTATCATGTCACAGGAGGCTCATTATTCTGTATGGAGCACTATATGGTGCCCATAATACTGTATGGAGGACTAGACTGTGGTTTTCTGAGCTATTGTAGAATTTACAATAGGTATCACTCATGGAATGTAAGAAGTAAGTGAAATCTTTGGCATTGTACTATACCTATATTTCTCTGCCATATTTGTGCATCATGAATTGTAGTATGTCTGCTTGCTTGCCCCTTCATTTTTCATACAGTGCGGCTTATGGTACGAGCACTGCACAGCCACTCCAGCCACATATCTTCTGGCTACACACTTTGTTTTATCATTCTGTACTGTACTGATGGAACTGCTGTTGCTGATCTTACACTGCCAGATTTCTATTTGCATGCCCTGCCATGTTCAGCTTCTGCCATTGCTGCTAGACGTCCACACTCTTCTGTACTTGTGTAATATGCTGTATTCTTATACTATACTGCTGCTGGAAAGTGTTATTCACTTTTAAAACAACTATAATGTTCTGGATGTCTAAATAAAGTGTTAATTTTTGGAAGACTGGTGAAAATGCCATCAATTTTTCAATTAGAGTTGTTGATGCTGCCCAGAGATAATTTTTGCCTTACCCTTTGTGAAAAAAAGATCAGTTTTACAATTTAAATAGCCTAAACAGACTTTTAGTGAAGAGTGTTGTGAAATATGTTGTGACCAATTCAAATCTATGGGTGAAAATAAATTTGATGAAGAGCCACAGTATTGCATCTGATTTTTATGGATATATTGCAATTTTATAACATAGGAAACTGTAAATAGTCTTTTCAATTATTTAAAGATGTTGCTGAAAAAAATGGATAGCATATAGACCGCAAATGTATGACAAGTGATAAAAAAATGTCTAAGTTTTCAGGATGAAACTCTGAATTATTTCTTAATATGCTTGTGTGAACGTACCGTGACCTGAAGAATTATATTGCCGGGGCATTTGAACCACACAATAAATGCCAAAACACAAAAAATAATGGCAGAACTGCATTTTATTTTAATAGTTTTTCTTGGCACTTGGAATTTTTTTTCCATTCTCTAGTTAATTGTGTGGTAATAAAATGGTATGTTTTTAAACTACAACTTTTCCTGCATAAAATAAGCCCTTACATTGCTTTGTTGATGAAAAAAAAATATATGGCTGTCGGAAGAGGAGAAAATAATCACTGAAAATGTAAAAGTCGCATGATTATAAAATGATTAAGTGTTTTGAAACTTAAATCATAATAAATGTGAGTATTTGCTAAAAATAAACATTGTCAAGAGAACTGACTGGTCGAAATTTGCCATAAATAAAATAAAGCTTTGTTCACTTTGACATTCAGATTTCAGCTTTTAATCTATGACTTATATTTCCTCGACTTTTACAGCATGCAGTGCTATTTGTGTTGTTAAAATGATGGAAACCGTAACAGGATTTCAACAGACTTCATTAGAACTTAATGTCGTCCCTTGGATGCCAATTGGTTTCGTCAAATTATCGATTTGACGTAATATATTGGACATTGCGGATTCAGATCAAATAGTTATATGAATGTTATGTAATATATATTGGTCCAAACTTGAAATTTGGTCACAAATCGAACTTAACTACACGTTTTCTGCTTCTGGGTGCCTTCGATGTGTTGAAAGCATATTTTTATGCTGTTGATGAATGGCTTGTGACATCTCTAGTTCAAGTGCTACAGAGGACAAAAGCATAGCAGGCTGCATGTTAATATTTTCATTTCCTTGTGAGAATGAGCACCTGTCCAGAAAAGATTAATGAAAATAGAAGTGGCTTTGTTTAGATCTTGGTTTTTAAAGTACCGTCCTTTTTTCACCTACTCGATCAAAAAGAATAATATGAATTGGGTGCGTGGCTGTTTATGTCACTTTTTTACACTGACCTTCATTCTTAGCTATTTACCTTGAGATTGTTTTCTGAATAAATATGATATTTGACGTAAAGTTTGATGTATGCTTCTTCAGATGACACCTATTACATCGTATTTATTATGAAGCAAGCACTTACATACAAAAGTCATTCGATTTACTTCCTTTCTTTAAAGAAGCACTCCCATCAGTTTTATCCTTTTAATATATTGCAGTAATCATATATTATAATACTGTGTACTTACAATTGCTTATTTTACCTTTCTACCCAGCTAACGCTTCTCTTTTCTCTATGTGCAGAAACAGGAAGTCTCTTTTCCCTGCAGAAATTATTCCCCTCTTGAACTCCTGCTTCCTTTTCCACTCTGCCAGGGACTTTTGCAGTGACTCATGAGTCATGTAGGGAATAGAGATTTTCTGTTTCTACATAGAGCTTAGAATGATTAATCTAGTAAGTTTTTAATCATGTGAAGTCATGGACCTAATTGAAAACTGAAGAATAAGTTGATTAGATCGACAAATCAGCAATGGTAAGTACATAAGGTCATATAATATGATGATCGCAATGTGTTAAGAGGATAAAAACTTTGATGGGAGTGCTTCTTTTATATTCAAGTGTTTTCAGACTTACAATAGAAAACTTGTGAAATGATCAAAATCTCCATGGCGTAAATGAAAACACAAGCTCACCATTCAAAAAAACAAGCCTTTACACAGCTCCATTTGACTGAAAAATAAAGTTACTAGATTCAAAAAATGGTGACACAAAGTAAATAATTTTATTTCGCAAATTCTCCATGTCAATAAAAGAAAAAATATATTTCTTATCAATATCATCATGCTGACCTCGGAAATCATGTTTCCAGGTCATTTTCACTACATAATGAACATCGTAAAAAAAAAAAATAAAAAAAATAATCGCAGAATCACCTTTTAATACCTACTTACACATTCCCTGCTCTCTTGGACACTGTATTTTAAATAAAATACAATTCATCCTGCTCTAAGAAAGTCTTCATATAATTATGTTCTCGTAAAAATATAAATGTTTCGGATCTTGGAAGAAGAGGAGTAAAAA
>JARQOD010000008.1:83910297-83956028 GCA_033576555.1 Oophaga sylvatica | reverse complement strand
ATAAAAAATGACTAAAAGTATTTCGGGACTTATTTATTAATGTTGGCTTACAAATTTTTAATGTTCACAATTTACTGTGCGGGAGCAGTGAACAGAATTTGTCTCTTTTTAGCCCCTTTTTTGGGTTTTAGCCCAAATTTTATAAATGTGTTGTATGCTTTTGTTTGGTCCCAATTCCTTGCCCTTAAATGTTTGTTTTGACCCCTTCTTTATATTAGTCCCCTTTTATACTCTCTTGTCTCTATTTTTGTAAATTTTTTATTCAGTTTTGTGTTTGTAAAAATTAAAAAAAAAATTTTTTTAATTTTCTTTAAGGGCCATCTTGAATTTTTTATATTATACCCTATTTAGAGGTCTATTGACAAATATTGTTGGCCTATAGTAAATTATAGCCCCCTTTCTTTACAATTTATAGGTTTTTTCTTGTATATTTTTAAAAAGCTTAGTAAAACCTGATGTCACTATATACAGGAGGTCTGTACTGAATTTGTTTGTATATTGATTACTCCCCCTTACTAGAGCTGAAAAACTGATTTTTTGGGAATTATGGCTGTGGGACCTCTGCGATCTAATTAAAGGATTTTTCTTGATGATCCTTTAAAGGGGTTTTTTTTTTTGTCAAATTTTAAATGAAAATATTAGAAACCTTCAAAAAACCTAAAATAAAAACCAAAACTATTTTGAAAATTGATAAAAGTGCTTGCAATCCTCAATATCCCCTATACTGTATATTCATATAAAATTTATTTTTTTTCTTTGTTTTGTTCTAAAACAGTGATTTATTTAAAACCCTAAACTAAAAAAACATTTTTGTCTTTGACTATAATCTACTATTGCGTTAATACTTTTTAATTTAATTTTCTTCCCCTTTTGTTTTTAAATTGAGTTTTATTATTGGCTTTTTGACGGGGTTAAGGGGGGCAACAAGGACAATGTTAGATTGTATAAAAAAGATAAAGATGATTCAAAAAAGAGCATCGACCACAACACAAATTAAGAAGCCCCCGATTTTTGTTTATTTGATTAAATATTGTCTATGTTTTTTAATTGAGGGAATGTTTTCCCTATCGTGCTTTTGTGCCACTGTGCTTCTTTTTTGAGTGACATCATTGCTTTGGGATAGTGGCCAGTCAATTCCGTGCGTGAGCTGAAAGCTTTTTTAAAATAAATTCGGACTTTTTGAGCTCCAATTTTAATTGTAAAGCAATTTCGGGGTCACGCAGGACAGTACATTCGTACAAACCAAATTTAATAAAAAAAATTAAAGATTTCTTCTTTAACCCCTATCTATCACTGATTTCTTACCTTGCTGCTGTTTTATCAGAGTTGTGTTTTTTTGGGATTATTTTCAAAAAAGAATTATCCCTATCTTCTTAAATGTGTAATGGCTAATGATAAGTAAACTTCAATCGCTGTGATTGACTGTTCAATTCTGAACGGCCACTCACAACGAATTCAGTGTTTCAAGCAATGAAATATCTTGAAACATTGATGTCCAGACTATGATTGGTGCTGTAACACCACCGATCAAAGGCTGGAGCCCAGCAATTCCAGTGTCACCAAGCCCATTACTGATTAGGGTCTGTGCTCACCTTTGACGAGGACTCTTTTATTCCTGTTTATTTTTTTTAGCACTTTTTACTCCACATCCATGCGTCCTTGCATCCTACAGCCATCGAGCCCTGATCGGTCTCTGGTTGTTGTGTTATTTTTGTGTAAAAATGAAAAATTAATAAAAAAAGTACTTTAGATTAGTTGATAGGACTAGATTAAAGACAGTAAAAATGTACCACAGTAATCTGTGTTTACTACAGTATTTTTTTACTGAATTTAGTTAGGGTTAGTGTCAGGTATCAAAGCATAAAAAATGAATCATATACATGGATGAGTCCTACAGTCATCAAGCGCTGATGACTGGTGCACATCACTGATCAGTTTGTTGTTGTTGTTGTTTTTTTGTGTGTGAAAAACAAATACAAAAAATTTAGATTAGTTGAATGGACTGCATTAGGGATAGTAAAAATATACTGCAGTAATCTACATCTAGTACAGTATTTTTTACTGAATATAGTTAGGGTTAATGTCAGTTGTGGGTGATCAGTTTTTTTTTTTACTGTCATCCGTTTAGTAAGTTTGTTTTTTTTATCAACAAATTTTTACATTCTTTTATCTTATATCTCTTTATTTCAAGATTCTTTATTCTTTTTTCTCTACTAAATACTTTTTTTACACCAAATACACACACAGACCTGAATAAAATTTGGTACACACACAAACACCGCATACATAAAAATAGCCCTTCTGGTCTCAGTCACAGTACTTAGAGGAGGAGGCATACGCCTTCCTTGCCTCTGACACTGATCGTGAGTAGAGGATGCCATCTTCCTTTATTTTACATCTTTTTCAAGTGATACCAGCCACCACATAGATTCCCTAGGACAGAAAATGATCCAGCGCCCACTGTTACTGACCCTGTATGGACCTCATCCCCCCAAGGACTGTCAGCCACAAAGTCCTGATTTTGTGGCGTAATCAGGAATTGAATTTGACACCACGGGCCTCACAGAAATAGACTTTTTCAAAGTCTTTGTCTCTGAGGATTATGTAAACCTCATGGTGGCTGAGGTAAATTTGGGCGCCCAGAAATTTTTGCCCTTCATCATTTTCTAACTGGACCCCTCGAGACACAGTAAAAATGATGATGTTTTGGGATTAGTCCTTCACATGGGGTTAGTGAAGAAGCCAGAGCTTTGGCAATATTGGAGTGTTGATATTTTATACAATACTTCACTGTTCCGCATGGCTATGACATGACCCATAAATGATTTGAGGCCATCCAAAAATTTTTGCATTACAATGATAGTGCACTGGGTCATTATTGAGAAGACCCCAAGATTGACTGACTTTTCAAGGTATGGCTGGTCTTTGATCAATTCGGCAACAAGTTTGAGTGTACAGTACCCAATGGGATATCTGTGTGGATGAGTACCTAATATATTTCAAGGGGATGCTGAAGTTCCAGCAATACCTGCCCAATAAGAGGGCTAGGTATGGAATTAAACTCTACAAGCTGTGTGAAAGTATCTCAGGGTATACCCATAGGTCTAGAGTTTATGAAGGGTAGAACACACAGACTGAAACCCCTGAATAATTCCCTGGCCTGAGAGTGAGTGGGAAAATTGCGTAGAATTTGGTGCACCAACTGATGAATCAAGGTTATCACATCGAAGTAGATAACTTTTATAACAGCATGCCACTCTTTAAGTCACTCTCTGAATGAGCTAACACAGCATGCGTTACTGTCCACAAAATTCAGAGGGCCTTCAATAAGACACTAATTGGGCAGCTGGTCATAAAGAGTGAGAGCACAGCTCAATGTAGCCACAGCATGCTGGTGGTCGAGTACAAGGACAAAAGGGATGTCCTTTTGTTGACCATCATACATGATAATGACAGCACCCCGACCACTGTACATGGTACCTCTACAAAGGACACCAAACCAGACTGTCCTGTGGTACAACAAGAACATGTGGGGAGATGATCTCTCTCATCAAGTTCCCTAGCCATAGAGTGCCGTGAGAAAAACCAAGGCATGGTAAAAGAAGCTGGCTGTGCACATCATACAGATTACAATGTATATCCATTACATGCTCTCAGGATGTGCAAGCCTTACTGGAATGTAGAAAAGGAGAAATCCAGCTCCGGAAATGGTATAAAAATATCCTTTTATTGAACAAGTTTAAAATTGAAACATGGCTGCTGTACTTGTCTCAGCGGTAAATGATATAAATACACGGCCACACACAGGCGATTCTAAGAGCACTTGGTGCGCGAAGCGCGTCCAGACTTCAGTGGGCAATCACTGTGTGTGGCGGTGTATTTATATCATTTACAGCTGAGACAAGTACAGCAGCCTTGTTTCAATTTTAAACTTGTTCAATAAAAGGATATTTTTATACCATTTCCGGAGCTGGATTTCTCCTTTTCTACATGAATTGCAACGTCTGGCAGTGACGTATCCTTGCTCGGATGGACTAAGGGAGGTGAGCTGAACTAAAGATTTTTTTCTCTACTTACTGGAATGTACCTTTAGTTCTCGGAGGTAGTGATCAAGGCCCTAATTTTTGAACGTCAGGAACAAGAGGGCCCCAGTACTTCTGGAACTAAACATGCTCGTATTGTACAAGGCCAACATTTCCCCAGTAAGGTCTCTCAAACCACAAAGAAAGGAAGGTCGCAAAAGAGGTACCAAGTTTGTTACACAAGGGGGATACACAAGAACACTACTAATATATGCCACACCTGTCTTAAACATACCTGGCCTGTGTGTAAAAGAATGCTTCAAACTGTACTACACATCCATGGACTACTAAATAAATTTCTGTGTTACACAACTCACATATGCCAACTTGATGTACACTACACAACTCATGTATGGCAACCTGATGTACACTACATAACTCATGTTTGACAACCTGATGCATTCCACACAACTCATACATGCCAACTTGATGCACTCTACACAACTCACTTATGCCAACCTCATGCTCTCTACAGAACTGACGTATGTCAAACTGATGAACTCTATACAACTCATCTATGCTAACCTTTTACACGCTACACTACACATATATGCCAACCTGATGCACGCTACACAACTCATGCATGCCAATCTGATGCACTCTACACTACTCACAAATGCCAACCTGATCAATTTACACAACTTACGTATGGCACTATTCACATACCTCTCTCGAATCCAGCCTATTTTGTATTCAAAAAGTCAAACTTTGCTCCTTCCCTTTAGAGCTCTGCTGTGCACCAAAATGGTAGTTTTTTCCCCAGATATAGGGTATTGGCCTACTCAGGAGAAATTGCAAAACAAATTTTGGGGTCAAATTTTTTCTCCTACCCTTGAGAACGTAAAAGAAAATTTGTAAAGAACAGATAAATGTTAATTTATTCCTACCACATTGCATTAATTCCTGTGAACCACATGAAAAGTTAATAAACTTCTTAATGTGATTTTGAGCACCTTGAGGATGAAGTTTTTTGAATAGTGTCACTTTTTGGTATTTTTTGGCATATAAACGCCTCAAAATCTCTTCAAATGTGATGTGACCACTAAAATAATTGGTTTTGTAAATTTTTTTGATAAAAATGAGAAATCGCTGGTCAACTTTTAACCCTTATAACTTCCTAACAAATAAAATAGTTTAAAAAATTGCACTGGTGTAATGTAGACATATGGCAAATATCATTTATTATCTTTTTTATGTAACATACCTCTATGGTTTAAGAGCAAAAAAAGTCACCAAATTTAGCCAAATTTCTCAATTTTCCCACAATTAAATGGAAGTCATATCAAACAAATATTAACACTATGTTGAATTACAATATGTCACGAAAAAATAATCTCAGAATCAGTGGGATCCATTGAAGTGTTCCAGAGTTATTACCATATAAATTGACACTAGTCATAATTGTAAAATTTGGCTTGGTCATGAAGGTGAAAACATACTTGGGGGTTGAAGGGATTAAAGTTAATTGAATTAGACACCAACCACTAGTGCTTGCTACAGAGCAGAACTTGTCCAGTGGTCACAAGCTTTATTTCCATTGAGCTTATAAGAACTGGCTAGGATTGTTGGTGCAAACTATTACAGAGTAATACAGCTGCAGTGCGCCACTTACAAACTGGTCAGCAGCAATAGTCAGTTTCCTAGGTAACGAACTGTAAACAAAATAAAAGAGTTAATATTTCAAGAATGGTTGGAAAAATGGTTGTTTTTCATCCACACAATGTTTAGCATTATGGAAGGTACTTTTTATGCAAGATGATCCCTTATTGTTTGAAAATAAATTATAAAAAGCGGTTATAGGACATAAATAGAGGACAACTATGACAATAATATGAAGAATTGGTTCCAATTAAATCTGCCTGCAAACAATTCAATAAGTCAAACATATATTAAGAACTACTTAACCTTAGGCTGAACAATACCAATCAAGATAATAAAGCTAAAATGTACGTTAAAGAAGCAAATAAAAATAAAGTTATGTATGTTGATGGCGACACGTTTTGACATCACTTTGGCATTACACTATAGCCTTGTATTATAAAATAATAGTCATGAAGTGACTTTTCAGATGGGAAACAGCAGAAACTACAAATGTTGTTTTCCTCTTTTGCAGCACTCATGTTGCCTTTAGCAATGAACTTGACCTTTAGTAAAATAATTAAGAAAGTAACAGAATGCAAACTTTAGAACATATTAACCAGGGAATCTAATTTCCTGTACGATACTCACTATTATGCTTTGTAAAATAATATTAAATAGAGATGAGTGGATAAGACAAAATTTAAATTTACCTGGTCATACAATTTTCCCAAGAAATATGATTTGCAGAAAAGTTTTTTTCCATGAATTTAATGTCCCTTATTATGTATGGAGTCACTCCAGATCCCAGAGCTTAAAAAAAACAATATATAAAAAAATTCTTATACTACTCTTACTGCTCATCTCTCCAGTGACTTCTCAGTCATCTGTCCGGATTACATTTGGGGTAGAGGTCACTCCCTGTGGACTATGTAACTGGTCTACCTAGCTTTCCACAGGCAGGTACCACACAAGACTGGTACACTTGTGGTAGGGAGCCACTCGCTTCCAGGCTGTGGATCTTGCCTCTCTAACTTTCTATCTTAAGGGCCCGTCTCACATAGCGATATCGCTACCGAGATCGGTGCTGAGTCACTAGTTTTGTGACGCAGCACCGAGCTCACCAGCGAAATCGTTGTGTGTGACATTCAGCGACGATCAGCGCCCCTGCTGGGTATCGCTGATCGTCGCTGAAATGTCAGGACATTTTTTTGATCGCTGGTCTCCCCGCTGACAGGCACGCATCGCTGCGTGTGACAGGCGGGAGACCAGCGATCCGCTGGTAACCAAGGTACACAGCGGGTTTCCAGGCACCGCGCAGCGCTTGGAAACCCGCTGTGTACCTTGGATACCAGCTCCCTGCATCAGCACTCTGGTATCCAAGGTACACTGCGGGTAACTAAGCGATGTTACCCGCAGTGTCGCTGTCCCAGATCGCTGCCTGAGCTGCCTGTTTGGCAGCTCAGCAGCGATCATGTAGCGATACACCAGCGATCCTGACAAGTGCAATTTGTTGTCGGGATCGCTGGTGTATCGTTATGTGAGACCCAGCCTTAAGGCAGGTGCCATGCACAGTAATGCCCAAGTCTTGCTCTGCCATCTGTTTATTTTGACGCTTGCTGACACATAGCGTGGTGAGTCACTAGAGTTAGGGACCATCCTGATTAGATATGCCTTGTGGTGGTAAGTCTTTTTTTGAAAATAGTGTTTACTAAGCACCATATGTTTTTTACATGTATTACTACTACTTAATTACTACAGAGTGTCTATTCATGACTTTCATTCCAAATTTTGTCTGTTAATGTGTCACGCTGTATAGCAGATATATATATATATGTGATGTCAGTAATCTATATCAAAAGGGCAACATACTATATAACATGCGCATAGATATATGATAACAGAATTACCTGACAGAATGTCCAGTGGGTCAATACGGAATCCGTTATACGTTGTCTCCGGCTAGAGGGTGACCGGGGTCTGTGCTGACCCTAAACTGGGGTCCTAACTAATCCCTCTACCTGGAGGTACTGTTAAAGGTACAGAGGTCCAGGCCACCAGCGTAAACCCTGTCTCCTATCAATCCCTGCCAACTGTAATCTAGTCCTAAGAAGGACCCTGATTATCACCAAAGGGAATGAACAGGTAATGGTTAATGAACAGAAAGACATACAAGAAAGACAAGAAATAAAGTAAATAAAGTCTTACATACAACACTCACACACAGTAGGAACACCTAAGGTCTCAGAGATAAACTATAAGCTATAAGAGTAAAAACAACTAAGGAGCTCTTAGCTTAAGTATTCTCAGAACCGATCCAGTCTGCTAGACTACATGAATGCTTTCACCGGCATCTAACACCCAGACTGGCAGGTATATGAAGGAATCTAATTAGAACATAATCAAAAGCAGCCGGGCGAGGCTGGACCTAGTCTTAGCAAAGAGCTAGGTAAAATTAACTCCCTCATTACCAAACACAAAGAAACAGCAACTCAGCTGTGAGAAGTCAGAGTGTGTAATCGCGACGATCCTCGTGGCGATACACCCATGACAGTACCCCCCCTCTACGAGGGGACTCCGGACCCTCAGGGCCAGGTCTGCCCGGGTGAGTTGTGTGAAAGGTCCGAACCAATCGATCTGCGTTAACATCAGACGCAGGGACCCACGTCCTTCCTCAGGACCATACCCCCTCCAATGAACCAAGTACTGAAGGGATCGGCGACTGAGACGTGAGTCAGTGATCTTCGACCCATGAAATTCCACGTTATCATTGACCACCACTGAAGGAGGAGGTAGAGGTGACGGTATGACTGGTGCCACATACTTTTTAAGTAATGACTTGTGAAACACATTATGAATTTTAAACGTAGGAGGGAGGTCCAGACGAAATGCCACAGGATTAATTATGGAACTGATCCTGTACGGCCCGATGAATCTGGGACCTAACCTCCAGGAGGAAACTTTAAGTTTTATATTCCTGGTAGACAACCAAACTAGATCGTTCACCTTCAGATCTAGACCAGAAACTCTCCCCCTATCAGCCATCCGTTTGTAACGGTTCCCCGTAACCTTCAGTCTTAACCGATCTGGAACTATCAGTCTCCCTGGAAGTCCCACAGGGGCGTCCCCCTGAGCCCCCAATACCTCCCCCTCAAGCTCAGAGCATACAGCTGACACTACAACTCCCTCCTGAGGAATAGGAACCGGATCATCCGTCTTCCCGGCCCCTGGGAAAGTACGAGATAAGGCATCAGGAAGCAACTTTATTGAGCAGTCATATGCGCGATGAGGAGGTAACTCTTTACACCACTCCTCTGAGAACATCTCCCCAAAGTCCTCCAGAAAAGGAGACAAAGTCCTAGGCACAACCGCACCGATGACCGTGCTCATGCAGTTATTCCTGCAAAATTCACCCCACTGGCTTATCTTTCTGGATTGCCAATCAATCACTGGGTTATGTTTAGCCAACCAAGGAAGTCCCAACACAATAGGAGTAGGTAGACCCTCCAACACATAAACAAGACAATTGCTCTTTATGTATTGCCCCTACTCGAAGATCTATGTTATGAACAGCTTGTACCAAGCTACCTTGACCGAGAGGTCTAGAATCAATAGAGACTATAGGGACCGGTTTGGCCAATACACTCAGTTGCATACCATGCACCTGGGCAAACCGAGCGTCCACCAGATTAGCCCCGGACCCACTATCAAGAAAAACAGAAATCCTCTCAGTTCTAGTACCAATCACCACCTCCGCAGGCACGAGAAACTGAGAGGGATTTGGGGACGAAATACACACTCCCAGGTTAACTCCTTTGCTCAAAGAGGCCCGGGATGGACACCCCCCAACAAAATGTCCCTCTCTCCCGCAAAAGAAACACCTTCTAGTCTTGCGGCGCACCGCCGATTCCCTCCTACACAAAGATGTCCCTCCCAACTGCATGGGTTCCTCAGAACAGACCAGGGGAACCTCAGTATAAGGGACTTTAGTAGTAGGTGGAAGTCATCACGGGAGGCGGAGTTACCTCGCGTCTTCCCCGAATTCGTCTATCAATGCGAATAGCGAGGGCCATAGCAGCCTCCAGTGATGGAGGAGAATCATACTGAGCCAACACATCCTTTAATTTGTCAGACAACCCTTGACAAAACTGGCTCCTGAGAGCTGGGTCATTCCACTGAGTATCTGTTGCCCATCTACGGAACTCAGAAGAATATTCCTCCGCTGGACGATTCCCTTGCCGTATTTTACGTAACTTTGTTTCAGCAAGGGAAACTCGATCCGGATCATCATATACCAGACCCAGGGCAGTAAAAAATCGATCCACTGACTGGAGATCTGGGGAGCCTGGAGGAATAGAGAACGCCCAAGATTGAGGGTCCCCTTGTAAGAGCGAGATAACAATTCCCACCCTCTGCTCTTCACTCCCAGATGACCGAGGCCGCAGCCGAAAGTACAATTTACATGCCTCCCGGAAAGTAAAAAATTTTGTCCCGCCCACCAGTGAACCTGTCCGGGAGAGCAACCTTAGGTTCAGATCTGGTTTGCTCCGGGGGGGACAAAACCTTGGACTTAATGTCTGCCAACTCCATGGACAACCCCTGCAACTGCCGGGCCAGCTGGGCTACTGGATCCATGACAGCTGGAGAGAATCTTTAGTAAGGCCGGTGAAAATGTCACGCTGTATAGCAGATATATATATATGTGATGTCAGTAATCTATATCAAAAGGGCAACATACTATATAACATGCGCATAGATATATGATAACAGAATTACCTGACAGAATGTCCAGTGGGTCAATACGGAATCCGTTATACGCTGTCTCCGGCTAGAGGGTGACCGGGGTCTGTGCTGACCCTAAACTGGGGTCCTAACTAATCCCTCTACCTGGAGGTACTGTTAAAGGTACAGAGGTCCAGGCCACCAGCGTAAACCCTGTCTCCTATCAATCCCTGCCAACTGTAATCTAGTCCTAAGAAGGACCCTGATTATCACCAAAGGGAATGAACAGGTAATGGTTAATGAACAGAAAGACATACAAGAAAGACAAGAAATAAAGTAAATAAAGTCTTACATACAACACTCACACACAGTAGGAACACCTAAGGTCTCAGAGATAAACTATAAGCTATAAGAGTAAAAACAACTAAGGAGCTCTTAGCTTAAGTATTCTCAGAACCGATCCAGTCTGCTAGACTACATGAATGCTTTCACCGGCATCTAACACCCAGACTGGCAGGTATATGAAGGAATCTAATTAGAACATAATCAAAAGCAGCCGGGCGAGGCTGGACCTAGTCTTAGCAAAGAGCTAGGTAAAATTAACTCCCTCATTACCAAACACAAAGAAACAGCAACTCAGCTGTGAGAAGTCAGAGTGTGTAATCGCGACGATCCTCGTGGCGATACACCCATGACATAATGCCACAATATGAAAAATGCATTTAACAGTAAAGGTGACCCATTTGTTTTGGTTTATCTTTAATTTCTTGTACTTGTTATATTGGGTGGGACTCCTCCTTGTGCTATGTACCTTGTCTATTTAACTTTCACAGGCAGGTGCCTGTTATGATTTGGTAGCCGAGGAGGACAGTAGCCAAAATAGCCTAGGCAACCAGACACCCAGAGAGGTTGGTAACTAGCGGATTGCAGACCCCTAAACTAACTGACAGCACAACTAGAAGCAGCCTTGGAACGTGCCTATGATTCCCTGGATGTCTCGACACAGCCGGAGAGATAACTAAGCCTAAAGAGAGAAAGGGGAAAGCTAACTGCCCCGGAGTAGAGCCCCCAAAGGAATAGGTAGCACCCAAACATATATTGTCGGTGAGATAAGATGAAATGCAAACTCAGGCAGAAAATAGAGCAAATATAAGTTACTAGTAACTAGCATGTCGCGACTAGATGCAAATGTATGAAAGAAATAATTTATCTATCCGACATGTAAATAATGGACATAATGGAGAGACAAAGCTGTACCAAATACAGCAAAACCACACAAACAACAGCCGTATAGTCTCAAAAATGCAAACTTTATTACAAATAAATACAAGACATGATTAAAGCTGGACAGGGATGGATACAGGACAGAAGTAATCCAAGGGTGGTAATCACAGAATTGTGGATACAAAACAGGCTAAACGGCAAAAGGCTGCTCAATGAGTAGCCCTAAATGGCAGAGAAAAATCAAGATAGTGGTAGCATCAGGGTCTCAGTATATACTCAATGCTGCAAATATGACATGATGACAGAAAAGAAAAAAGAAAGAAAAGCATACATGTGGTTACTTAAATATGCCAGTGCACAATAAACTACACAATACCTGAAAGTAATGTAATCCATGCAGCTTATTTGAAAATCATATGTGATGCATGTCACAAGCAAATAGGAGTACTAACATACCGAGTGGTGAAACGCTGGTGTCAACCCACAATAGAAATCCATGATAGTGATGACATAAGGAACAATGTGTTACCTACTCAGAGAGCAGCGGAAGCCGTCTGGCCCTCCCCGACGCGCGTTTCGGAGCTACAGAGCTCCTTCCTCAGGGGCGTGTGATTAGCTAACAGATGTCTGAATTTATATCCACCGCCGCCAGAAAGGGCGGCGGCGATAACTACCATCAACCCAAACAAACCTCTCCCCACATTACGTCATCCCTGGAACAGGAAGGGACGTAACAGGAAAAGGGGAAGCGCCAGTGAAGACTGGTGCATGCGCAAAGAGCCCCAGAAGGGAACACCACCATCTTGGAAAAGGGCACAAGGGAAAAACAGTGAAAGACAGCACAAGCTGAATACAAAGCAAAAAGCCATAGCGACCAAGCAGACCAACCAATGTCCAAACATGTAATAGAACCATTGTGGGGCCCCACAAGGAAAAAATACAATCAGGACATGGGGCAGACAGACCGCAGGCATGAAGGGGTAAGTATATCGAGATGCAAATATGCGTCCAAGATGGAGGTGACCCAAATATAAACAATGACACAAAAATATATAAAAATAAAATGCATATAAAATAAAGAAAAATAAACAAAACAAAACACAAAGGGGAAAACAGGAATGTATACATAAAAAATGGTAGATAAACAGCCTCAACAAAAATAACGGATGTTAGAAGTTGGTATGCACAGATGGCAATTAAAACACAGCATGAAAAACATACAAAACTTATTAAATCAATCATCGTATACAAATGATGAAACAATAAGAATCAGCAAAAGCATGACAAATCTTCATATGATGCTTGTGATGTACGAACGGCTGCATACGGCTACTGGTCGCTTGAGGACACTATGGACTGACGGGCGGTGGAAGCAGAACATCAAAACAAATATAACTAGGAGAAAAATCAATAAAAGTTAAAATAGAATAAAAAATTGTACCACAACAAAGAGACCACCATACCGAAAACAGAAAGCAGAGATCACAAGAAGGGGACAAATGATAAATTTTCATTGAGACCATTGGGAACAACGGTGCCCAAGGTCCAAATCCATCTTGTTTCTAATTGGGATAATCTTTTGGACAAGCTGCCGCCTCTAATGTTGATGTTAAGCAAGTCAATCCCACGCACCATGAGTGATGTAGCATCACAATTGTGATGCTCCCAAAAATGCCTAGGCAGTGTCTTCAAGGTGGAGGGATCCGTGCAGGAAGATGCCGCCATGATGCCCAACACGTGTTCTCTGATACGGACCTTAAGTTGTCTTGTGGTGAGGCCTATATATATTAAGCCACAGGGGCACGTGGCATGATATATAACGTACCGTGAGATACAAGTAATTTTATGTTTAATATTGTATACCACGTCTCCCTTAGCATTAGAGAAGTTGGTGCCTCGAACCATGTTTGGGCAGGCGACGCATTTCCCGCACGGAGCACATCCACCAACGCTAGGCACTGCACTAAGAAAGTGAAAGGGCGCAGTTGTTGTATAGTGACTATGGGAGAGGCGGTCGCAAAGGTTTTTTGCTCTTCTAAAGGTGATCGCAGGACGCTCAGGGAGCAACTTCCGTAAGATGGGATCAGCTTGGAGTATGGGCCAAGCCCAGTAATGGCAGATCTCATGGCCTGAGTCTGAGAGTGAAAGGAGGTGATAAATCTAGGTACATTAGAGGTATTCGAGTTATGTGACACATTCCTGTAAAGAAGATTATTCCGTGAAGAATATTTAGCACGGTGGTAGGCTTTCTTAATCGAACGACCACTGTAACCACGAGCCAGAAACCGTTTTTTTAAATCTCTAGATCGATGTTCAAAATCGAGGTCCGTGGAACAGATATGTCGTAATCTTAAAAATTGGCCAACTGGGATGGCACGAATAACATGTGGAGGGTGGCACGAGGAGGCATGTAATAGTGTATTCGTAGCCGTTTTCTTACGGAAAATGTCAGTCTGGATAAGCCCCTGACCATCCTTACGAATGCTGACATCCAGGAAATCAATAGACTGGGGATCCCATGTCAAAGTCAAGAAAATATTGCGATCATTATTGTTTAATGTGGAAACAAACTGCAGAAGGTCGGCCGAGGTGCCCTGCCAGACAAAGAAGATATCGTCGATATACCGTGTCCAAAGCGGAACACGGCAAATCGACCCCTGTTTGTCTGACAGGAACAGATACCTCTCCCACAGTCCCAGGAAGAGGTTGGCATAGGCGGGCGCAAAGGCCGCGCCCATTGCCACTCCCTGGAGCTGCAGATAGAAGGATCCTTTAAACACAAAAAAATTGTGTGTGAGGGTAAACTCTAAAAGTTCCAGGATGAGGTCTCTGAGTCCCACCGATAGATTGGAGGTATCGAGAAAGAACCGAGTGGCCCTAAGCCCATCACTGTGTCTGATGTTGGTGTACAGAGACTCTACATCCGTGGAAGCTAATAGAGTATCCGCCTCCAAACACAGTCCGTCGACCCTGCGCAGTAAGTCACCAGTATCCTGAAGAAAGGAAGGAAGCCCAAGGACCAAGGGTTGAAGATGGAAATCAATCCATTGACTGACATTTTCTAAGTAGTTACCCCTGCCAGAAATGATGGGTCTGCCGGGTGGTGACGTCTCGCTCTTGTGAATTTTAGGGAGGAGATATAATGTCGAGATGGTAGGTTCCTTAACAATGAGTGCCGAAGCCAGCCCCTTAGTGACAATGCCGTCACTACATGCACGTTTGACAATACCTTCAAGTTTGTCTGAAAAAGCCGTGAGGGGGTTATAGGTCAATTTTTTGTAGCAGGTGGAGACACTAAGCTGGCGAAATGCCTCCCCCTCATACATTAGCTTAGGCCATAGGACGACATTGCCACCTTTGTCGGCCGGCTTCAGCACTACATCGGGAAGATTTTGAAGAGTTCTAAGACGTATCCTCTCCTCCCTAGATAGATTATCTGTGTTCCCAAATTTGGGAATTTTTAGAAGCTGATCCGTCACCACCCGGACAAAGACATCTATACTGGCACATGTGGAAAAAGGGGGGAACTTTTTAGATCTAGGCTGAATAGATGGAGGGATCTTACCTCCCATGTCAGTGGATTCATTTGCTAGATCCTCCAAGGTTCTTAGGGCCTCCTGCTCCTCTTCTGTGGGGAACAAAGTGTGTAAATCATTATTAAAGAAATACCTTTTAAATAAAAGAGATCTGGCAAAGACATGGAGATCCTTGATGGCAGTAAAGGTGTCAAAAGACGGAGTTGGAGAAAAGGATAGACCTCTCCCCAAAAGAGCTAAATCAACCTCAGTGAGATGATAATCACTTAAATTGATAACCTTATTGTCCCTCCGTTCAAGATCAGCAGAGTTCCCAGGACGCCTTTTGTAAGGATGGTAAGAGTGATCTCGCAATTTATGGCCATCACGTGTAGAAGAAGAGGCAATCGAGGTGATGGAAGTCTCGGAATAATTGCTAATAGAGGATGTGGAGGGAGTTTTATGTAATCTGGAAGTATTTGGTTTTCTCCACATATATACACGCCCAGACTGGTAGTCTCTAAGATCCCGGCTGTATTTAATATGTTGGTTATCCTGAATCTTCTTAACCATGGCATCCATAGATTTATCAAGATCTAATTCGAATTGGCTTAATCTTTCGGCAGGACATCCTTGACGGATGTCCGCCTGAATGCCATCAATAGATTTGTCTAGATCAGCTATGGTACTGGAATTGAAACCAATCAATAGTTGTAACAAAGTGAAAGAGCACAAATTACAGGCCTCCTCCCACTTTTTAATAAATTGTTCATCCTCCACAATATATGTAGGGATCACCCTCACTCTCAGACCCCTGGGTATCATCTGATTACTGGAATATTTCTCCAAAAACGTCCTGTTCCACCAAACTCTAGACCTTCGCTCCAAGAGTGTCTTAATGTTAGACAGCCTGTCATCCCAGCTGTGATCAACAGCGGTCTGTTGGACACTACTCCCTGGACCAAAAACCTGATCCAGCGAATTAAGCCAGGTTTTTTCTTTGGCCCGGTAGTCCATAGTAGTCACTTGTAGGTGTCCTGTGCAAAACACAGCAAAAATGAACAAATATAAGTTACTAGTAACTAGCATGTCGCGACTAGATGCAAATGTATGAAAGAAATAATTTATCTATCCGACATGTAAATAATGGACATAATGGAGAGACAAAGCTGCACCAAATACAGCAAAACCACACAAACAACAGCCGTATAGTCTCAAAAATGCAAACTTTATTACAAATAAATACAAGACATGATAAAAGCTGGACAGGGATGGATACAGGACAGAAGTAATCCAAGGGTGGTAATCACAGAATTGTGGATACAAAACAGGCTAAACGGCAAAAGGCTGCTCAATGAGTAGCCCTAAATGGCAGAGAAAAATCAAGATAGTGGTAGCATCAGGGTCTCAGTATATACTCAATGCTGCAAATATGACATGATGACAGAAAAGAAAAAAGAAAGAAAAGCATACATGTGGTTACTTAAATATGCCAGTGCACAATAAACTACACAATACCTGAAAGTAATGTAATCCATGCAGCTTATATGAAAATCATATGTGATGCATGTCACAAGCAAATAGGAGTACTAACATACCGAGTGGTGAAACACTGGTGTCAACCCACAATAGAAATCCATGATAGTGATGACATAAGAAACAATGTGTTACCTACTCAGAGAGCAGCGGAAGCCGTCTGGCCCTCCCCGACGCGCGTTTCGGAGCTACAGAGCTCCTTCCTCAGGGGGCGTGTGATTAGCTAACAGATGTCTGAATTTATATCCACCGCCGCCAGAAAGGGCGGCGGCGATAACTACCATCAACCCAAACAAACCTCTCCCCACATTACGTCATCCCTGGAACAGGAAGGGATGTAACAGGAAAAGGGGAAGCGCCAGTGAAGACTGGCGCATGCGCAAAGAGCCCCAGAAGGGAACACCACCATCTTGGAAAAGGGCACAAGGGAAAAACAGTGAAAGACAGCGCAAGCTGAATACAAAGCAAAAAGCCATAGCGACCAAGCAGACCAACCAATGTCCAAACATGTAATAGAACCATTGTGGGGCCCCACAAGGAAAAAATACAATCAGGACATGGGGCAGACAGACCGCAGGCATGAAGGGGTAAGTATATCGAGATGCAAATATGCGTCCAAGATGGAGGTGACCCAAATATAAACAATGACACAAAAATATATAAAAATAAAATGCATATAAAATAAAGAAAAATAAACAAAACAAAACACAAAGGGGAAAACAGGAATGTATACATAAAAAATGGTAGATAAACAGCCTCAACAAAAATAACGGATGTTAGAAGTTAGTATGCACAGATGGCAATTAAAACACAGCATGAAAAACATACAAAACTTATTAAATCACTCATGGTGCGTGGGATTGACTTGCTTAACATCAACATTAGAGGCGGCAGCTTGTCCAAAAGATTATCCCAATTAGAAACAAGATGGATTTGGACCTTGGGCACCGTTGTTCCCAATGGTCTCAATGAAAATTTATCATTTGTCCCCTTCTTGTGATCTCTGCTTTCTGTTTCCGGTATGGTGGTCTCTTTGTTGTGGTACAATTTTTTATTCTATTTTAACTTTTATTGATTTTTCTCCTAGTTATATGTGTTTTGATGTTCTGCTTCCACCGCCCGTCAGTCCATAGTGTCCTCAAGCGACCAGTAGCCGTATGCAGCCGTTCGTACATCACAAGCATCATATGAAGATTTGTCATGCTTTTGCTGATTCTTATTGTTTCATCATTTGTATACGATGATTGATTTAATAAGTTTTGCATGTTTTTCATGCTGTGTTTTAGTTGCCATCTGTGCATACCAACTTCTAACATCCGTTATTTTTGTTGAGGCTGTTTATCTACCATTTTTTATGTATACATTCCTGTTTTCCCCTTTGTGTTTTGTTTTGTTTATTTTTCTTTATTTTATATGCATTTTATTTTTATATATTTTTGTGTCATTGTTTATATTTGGGTCACCTCCATCTTGGACGCATATTTGCATCTCGATATACTTACCCCTTCATGCCTGCGGTCTGTCTGCCCCATGTCCTGATTGTATTTTTTCCTTGTGGGGCCCCACAATGGTTCTATTACATGTTTGGACATTGGTTGGTCTGCTTGGTCGCTATGGCTTTTTGCTTTGTATTCAGCTTGCGCTGTCTTTCACTGTTTTTCCCTTGTGCCCTTTTCCAAGATGGTGGTGTTCCCTTCTGGGGCTCTTTGCGCATGCGCCAGTCTTCACTGGCGCTTCCCCTTTTCCTGTTACGTCCCTTCCTGTTCCAGGGATGACGTAATGTGGGGAGAGGTTTGTTTGGGTTGATGGTAGTTATCGCCGCCGCCCTTTCTGGCGGCGGTGGATATAAATTCAGACATCTGTTAGCTAATCACACGCCCCCTGAGGAAGGAGCTCTGTAGCTCCGAAACGCGCGTCGGGGAGGGCCAGACGGCTTCCGCTGCTCTCTGAGTAGGTAACACATTGTTCCTTATGTCATCACTATCATGGATTTCTATTGTGGGTTGACACCAGCGTTTCACCACTCGGTATGTTAGTACTCCTATTTGCTTGTGACATGCATTACATATGATTTTCATATAAGCTGCATGGATTACATTACTTTCAGGTATTGTGTAGTTTATTGTGCACTGGCATATTTAAGTAACCACATGTATGCTTTTCTTTCTTTTTTCTTTTCTGTCATCATGTCATATTTGCAGCATTGAGTATATACTGAGACCCTGATGCTACCACTATCTTGATTTTTCTCTGCCATTTAGGGCTACTCATTGAGCAGCCTTTTGCCGTTTAGCCTGTTTTGTATCCACAATTCTGTGATTACCACCCTTGGATTACTTCTGTCCTGTATCCATCCCTGTCCAGCTTTTATCATGTCTTGTATTTATTTGTAATAAAGTTTGCATTTTTGAGACTATACGGCTGTTGTTTGTGTGGTTTCGCAGAAAATAGAGCAAGCAAATGCTGGGGCCCAAACTGTCTAGATAGGACAGGACAGGAAAGAATACTGTTTGCAATCCAGCAAAAACTCTAAGAAAAACTCTAACCAGTCTGATATGCAAAAATACTGAGACCACATGATCTCTCCTCGCCAGATCAGACTCTGGTGTGCACTGGTAGTAAATCAGCAAATACTGAAATAACAGGGAACTGAAAATACATAAATTGTCTCTGGTGTGAACTGGTAGCAAATCAGCGGATGCTGAAATAACAGGGAACTGAAAATACATAAACAGTGGCAAATGAGAAACAGAGTCCAGTGCAGGCCCCCGCAAGGGAACCTGGCTGTAGAAATCCAAAAGAGCAGAAAACTGAGATAGACAAAAACAAATGCCCCAGAAATAAACAGCAAAAAACTTATCTGAAAGTTGCAGGGCAAAGCAGGAAGCAAACTGACTTCCAAAAGAGACCAGGAAGCAACAAATCACCAGCAAGGATCATGGGAAGGTTGCTCACTTATATCTGCCCAGTCAAAAACACCTGATTGCCAGTCATCGCCCCCCGGTGATAAACTTATGTTAGCCAAAGCAGCTTCATTACTATCAGCAGCCACCATGGGGAGCCCCAACTCAGAAGTCAGATCCAGAATGTTCACAACAGGTGCCATACACAGTAAGGTCCAGTTATTTCTCTGCCCCTTCTATATTTTGAGCCCTACTAGCACATAACAAAGGATTTCACTAGAGTTAGGGACAATCATGATTGGATACACCTTGTCGCTGTGGGTTGGCTTCTGATCAAAATAGTGTTGACCAAGTATCGTATGTTTTTTACAAGTATTAATCATACTTATTTGCTTCAGGGAATCTATTCATTGTTTTTACTCTAGATTTGGATGAGTATTTCTCTGCTTTCTCTAGTTTTTCTTTACTATTGAAAGTTTCTTTCACCCTCTTAACATATTTGTATTATTGGCTAAGCTTCTTTTTTTGGTGGTGATCTAGGCTTTAAAGTTATTGTCTGAAATGAGGTTATATATGAATTTTATCACTATGTTTGAATTTCTTGTGTCATTAACAAGTTAGTGTGGATGATGGTCCATTTGGGGAACAGATATCTGATATGCTTTTTTGTATCTGTAACCAAATTATTGTGTCTTTTGGTTGGGTTAATGTAAAAATAACACTGCATATCACGGTAGTGATAGGAAGCCTATTGCAATAGGAGATAAATGTGATAGGTTAATGCTTCCCAATTGTTCGCTAGTGTTTTAGTATGGGAATAAATTAATAGTTCATGGTAAAAATATACAGTGTACCAATCTCAACAGTGTACCAAACATTTCATGTGTATTTGAGCAAAACTGACAATTTGCTGTGCTGGCATTTTGCCAACTAAATAGTAGCATTTTACTATAAAAATAACATTTTAAAATATTGCACAGAGACAGGTTAGTTACTTATCCTCCACTGCCATATTTGAAGCGAAATAGGGCTAGATAGAAATTTTGTTGTCATTGAAGCACATTTGAGTGTAATAGAGTATTAGTGGATGTCTCCTTCCGAAAAATATCGGTGTGGATAATCCCAGAGGGGTCTCTCTTGATGGTCACATCCAAAAAGTCAATGGAATCTGTATTCCATACAAACGTAATATGAATATTTAGATCGTTACTGTTTAAGAGGGACACATCGACTCAAGGTCGATGATAGTGCCCTGAGAAACGAAGTACATGTCATCGATGTAGCGTGTCCAAAATGGGACACGGTCCATCGATCCCTGTTTGTTCGACAGGAGGAGGTCCCCTCCCACAGCCCCAGGAAAAGATTAGCATACAAGGGCACATAGGCCGCTCCCATAGCGGTCCCCTGGAGCTGCAGGTAGAAGGACCCCTTGAAAACAAAAACAGGGGCAGCTCGTGTGGTCATTGTATATTATCTTTGGTATGTATATCAGCCCTTATCTGTCTATGGTACTTTGCAGTGAGGACTATGGCTATTACATTATGGGTGCACTTCTAACAATGTATACTATGTGGTATCACATTATACATTGAATATTGTTTTCCGCATGAGGTATCATCTATGTCTGTTGCCCACACCTGCCGCCTGTCTGTATAGGTATATGTTTATTGTGGCACACTAAAATCTTTTTAACCCGCTGTGCTTTTACCTGTGGTTATTCAATAAAGTTTTTTTTTATCTTTCTAATGTGACTATTCGACTGCTTTGTTTTCATATTGTTATTCTTAACTCCATAAAGACTGAGCCTCATTTTGAAAATGTGACACCCATTACTTTATGAGGTAATAACTCTGGAACGATTCAATGTATCCCATTAATTCGGACACTTTTTTTGTGACAAATTGTACTTCATGTTAGTGGTACATTTTTGACAATATAATTTTCATTTATTTATGAAAATATTGAAAATTTGACCAAAAAATGTGAAAATATTGCAATTTTCCAACTTTGAATCTTTACGCCCTCAAATCAGTTATAGCACACACAGTAGCTAATAAATAACATTTTCCATATGTCTATTTTGCATTATCATCATTTTTTAAACATATTTTTTGTCAGAGACTTTAAAGCGTTAAAAATTTATCATCAATTTTCCATTTTTCCAGCAAAATTTACAAAATCAATATTTTTAGTGGCTACAGCATATTTGAAATGACTTTGAGGGGCTACATGACAGAAAATACCCCAAACTTACACCATCTTAAAAACTGCACCCCTTCAAGGTGGTCAAAACAACATTGAATAAGTATATAAGCCCTTGAGGTGCATCACAGGAATTAAAACAATGTGGATGTAAAAAATGAAAATATTTCTTTTAACCACAAAAAAGTTGTTTTAGCCCCACATTTTTCAGTTTCACAAGAATAACGAGAAAATAGACCTTCAAATTTACATTGGGGTTTCTATTTAAATCTACAATATACGTGATTCGGATGAAACCCCCAAGGGATCCATTCACTAATGAAACAGCAGAATTACTCTCGACTCTGGCTACTGTTCAGTGGTATTCGTCTTTTAAAAGGTTCACAAAACTGTAGCCTGACCATGCTTTTATGCAAGCTTAAAAAGACAGACATTGCTGAATCATATTCCAGATAGTGTCCACAGTGCCTCATTCTAAGGCAGGTTCCATCTAAAGCACATATTTCAGAGAAACCCTGATGTAAGCACTCAGCATAGAGCACAGGATACATTTAAGGCATGTCTAACTGTTGTCTTTGAGAGGCAGAATGATCAAATTAACAGCAGGTGAAGAATTTATTTTATTTATTTTTTATGCCATTCACCTTGCAGTATATGTGATTTGATGACTTTATTCTTTGAGTCTGTGTGATTACAGCAATACCAGATTTCTTTTTTTTCTTTCTTTTTTCTTTTATGTTTGGATGCTGCACACTCTAGAAAACACTTTGTTTTTTTTACAAAAACAAGTTTTTGCATCGCCAATTTTGTGAGCTATAATTTTTCTATATTTCTGCCAAACAGTCATTTAATAGCTTATTTTTTTGCAGGACATGTTGTTTTTATTGGTACCCTTTTTGAGCACATGATTTTTTTTATTGCTTTCTATTCCAATTTTGGAGAGGCACAAGGAACACAAACCAGCAACTCCGAGATTGTTCTTTGGCGGCTTTTTATGCCGTTCACCATGTTGTATATGGGATTTTTTTATGATTTGCCACTTTTACACAATGAAAACATTTGTAGAAAAAAATACTGTTTTTGCAACTTTTTTATTTCTCCACTAATAGAGTTGTATAGCAGCTTGTTATTTGCAGGAAAAGATTGTTTACGTTATATCATTTTATTTATATTTGTCTTTTTGACAGCATTTTATCCCACTTTTTTCCAACAATATGGGACTTTTATTAGTCTGATCGCTAGTCTCATGCCTTGTAATGCACCAGCCTCTTAGATCACGCCTATAGCTGGGTTTAACAGGCCAGCGTACCTGGCACATGAAAATGTCAGAGTTTTCAAGGCACCCAAAGGTCAAACAATCGGGGGTGCCGATTGTATCCACTTCCTCTCACAACCTTCCAAATATTGACAAACTGCCACATCCTACGATTGGTCAGTCAGTTTGACTCACCGATCACAGCAATCAGAGAGTGTGAACCACTGAAATGGGTAACTGCATCTCTAGCTGTTCCAGTCAGCTGTTAGTGACGGCTTTCAAAACAAAGCTGTCAATGTCTGTTTTCACATAGTGATAGTTTTAATCCATAATGGACAAAGCACATCATGATGTGGGAACTGACACCTGCTCATGACGTGCAATATATATTTTTGGTTTTTAAGGGGTTAACTGTTTATTCTGATTCATATTCTTTCCTGTGGAAATATGAAGAGCAATCTTCTGATCTTATATTATTTTTAAGATATAATAAGACTCTAAGATAAAAATATCTCACAGCTAAACTAATTGGACTTGATGCAGAATATTAACAAAGAAGGTATTTACTTAGAAGGTGAATTCTAAATTAATTAGAAGACAAAGACTTAGTTCTCTTCAAATAGCTTTCCATATTGCATCTCCTCAATAATTGCACTAAATGTGTAAAAAATGCAAAAAGCAAAAACACTTGTGACCCCTAAAAATGTAACCAAAAAAAGCAATCAAGCAAAAACGTCTTTATTTTTATGTTTGAAGCTGAAACTAGCCATTAACATGCGATAGTAAGCTTGCGAGCAAAGCTCTTACTCCTTTTGGTATTAAAGTTGTTTTACTCTGCAATGCCTTTATTGTCTGTACAAGTCCACTCTAAAATGTAAAGTGTTGTAGAATATGTTGTCATTACAGAAACAAAAATTATTATTACTTTGTTCATAAACATTTTATTACATTCTGGATCAAATTTTCCCAAAGCATTCAAGTCTGTATTAAAAAAGGTGTATCATAGTAAGAAAAGATTTCAGAAACATATCTGTCTCTCCACTATATCTCTATGAGCACTCCACAGGACTTTCAGACAGAGAATGCATCAAAATATCTAAATATTTGAACATCCAAAGTTTTTCAATGCAAATAAAACAGACAGGCAGTAGTGTTGAGCGATACGATACTGCAAATATCGGGTATCGGCCGATATTAGCTGTATCGGGCTTTCGATTCCGAGTACCAATATTTTCGTCATATCGGATACCGGAATCGGATTTGTCACTGTCACTGTGAGTGTCCGTCGGTCGGGTCTGTCAGGAGTCAGCGGCACTTACCTGGCAGAAGATCTCCGGCGGTCACGTCCTGGACTGCTTGATGGCCGCCATTATCTTCTCCCTGGCGGTCACATGCAGTTTTTCGCGATAACTGCAGTGACTGCAGGGTAATCCCGGCCGTAAACCAGTCCGATGACGTCACCGCCGGGGAAGCAGGTAATCAGCTGTGCTGCGCCGGGATGACAGGCTCTGCCTGCCTGCCTGCCTGCCTCTGATGTCATTCTGATGTAGCAGAGCTGGATCGTCGTGGGACACTCGTTACTATGGACTGCGTCGGACAGGTGGTATACTGCTGGGTTTTTTTTTTCATTTTTTTACAGGAGATCGATGGCGTCGCAGGATGAGACTGTAATAAAAGTAATGAAAACTGTGTTGTGTTTTTTATTAAATTAAAAAAAATTTTTTATGAACATTCACCCGTCCGGGTACATCAACAATTTAACTATTTACATACAGGGACCCTGTCCGGGTTATTTATAATTCTTTGGCAGGGGTGTTCCAGGTACCACCTGGTACTCTTCTGATGCTTGCCAAACATCCGAGACACCAAGGACCACCAGGACCTGATGACGTCGTGTGGCCTGTACAGTCAAGTCGTGACCCGCTATCTGTGTCTGTGTGGCCACCTCTTTCATCTCCCTCCGGGTCTGGAGCCCTATGTCACGGACTGAACGAACCCCAGGGGGCCTAACAGGCGCCGGGTACGGGCCAGCTATAGTTATCATGTCCATAGCTGGGGCTGCTGAGGAGACCACTGAGGGAGGCTGGGGAGATTTACGGCGTGGGGTGGGCTCTTGTGCAGAGGCCTGGATGTGGGAGGCTGAAGGCTCCGAGGGTCTCACAGGTTCCTGACACTCTGGGGAGTAGGGGTCGCACCTGGTGACATTTAGGGCGTACCATCCATTGTAACCCCAGTGTCGGGTGTAAGTTACCAAGTCTCCTGGCAACAGGTCCCTCCCCGGGTGTCCTTCTGGGAGGTGAGCCTCCACGTCCCGCCGGGTTACAAAAACTTCTAAATAAAGTCCAGGCTCCTGGATGAAGCCCCAACCACCTTTCAATTTAAAGCTCCGTACTGCACCCTTACGCCGCGGCTCCCACAGGGTTCCTTTGTCTTTTCTCATCCGGTCCTTATCTGCCCGGTCCTTCTCCAGGTGACATTGCCGAAGCTTTTGGGATTCTCGCTGCTCCCTTTGTCGCTCTGCTTCCCGCTCCCAACGTCTCCACTCTTCCTCCTGACGCCGGTTGTAATTCTCCTCCACCAGCTGCTCCATGTCTCCACCATCAAATGCCAGCTTACCATGTCCGGTTTGCGGCAGCTCTCCTGGCGCCCGACAGTCCTGGCGGCGCTCACCTGCGGAGGAAGCAGCCGGCTCTGGAACAGATGACAGTCGGGGCTCCGGTACAGACAGGTAGACCTCTGGTGCCTGCGCGGCCTCCTCCATGAGGACGGGTGTCGCTTCTTCTGTCTCAGCGATGGGGGCAGACAGCGGGATCTGGGTTGCTGCCGGTGCAGAGTTTTTTGCAGGAACGGGTGCCTCCACTGCGACAACGTCAACCGGATCACATTGCAAGGGCTGGGATGCCCGCACGGACTCCTCTACTAGAACGGGTGCCTCACCTTCCAGTACAGACACTTCAGGTAAGAGGGATTGGCGCCGCTCCAAGTTTAGTTTTAGGGCACGCCAGCTGGCTTCCATCCTGGCGACCTCCTCCCGGTGCCGGGCCAGGCCTCTTAGGGTATCCTCCGCTTCTTGCAGCGTAGGAGGGTTTCCAGGCCGGTTGCCCAACGGTGGTTCCGTGGCGATCGGGTCGCTTCCGTGGGGGGAGAGCTCTGACTGCTCCATCCCTTCACACTTCTGCTCGTGTCCATTAACCATCTCTGCCAAGTCACATGTGTCATTAGCATCTGGAGAGGGCCCCTCTTTTGTAGTGAGGCGGGACCTTCGTGTTAGTTTCCGCACACTGAGGAGGATGAGGAGGCGGAACTCCAGAGCTGTGGGGCACGATCTTACATTGCAGTACCATTTAGAGTGGTCGGCCATCGTTTTCGTGCCACTGAGTGAGTGTACACCCACGAAGAGCACCCCCTTCTTCTTCACCAGTGCCTCGTCGTGACGCAGATATGGCGGAAAAATGGCAAATACATTCTCTGATGATTTTAGCAATTCTCAAGCACAAAAACAGTTCAATTCAGGCACACAGGACTCGCTTATAGCGAGCTACAGAATCCTGTTCGTGACGCCCAAGTTGAGTCGCACAGAGCCAGAGGTTTTGGGGGTACTCGGCACCGAGCCCGTCGACTTCTTTGGGGTAAGTCACGGCTTTACCCGGCAATTGAATCAGAGTCTATTTTACTATGTAGAAGTGTATAAACTATAAATATATGTATATATATATATATATATATATGTCACAATGACATGTATAATATATATATATATATATATATGTGTATTCTATGTGTGTATATTTTGTGATTATAACGACAGAAAGGGTTTTTTTTGTTGCGATATTTTGTTCCCATAGACTTACATTGGACTTCCGGTATCGGAATCGGATATCGACGATATTTAGTGATATCGGTGATACCATTCCGATCCGATATTTTTAGATATCGAGCAGTATCGCTCAACACTAACAGGCAGTAAATTAATATTTTCAGAACACAATTGTAATAACAAATATGTAAAATAATGATATGATACTAAGTGGTAGAGTTGAGAAAAACAGGTCGGTCAGATTCATAAGTCGCCGACTTTCACCATAGTCGGGTTTAGTTGGCCGAAACACGGCCATAGTGTGCAGTCGGTCATGCAGTCGGCAAAATGAGCGCCAAAGTCGATTTTCTCAGAATGCTTTCAGGTGCCTTTTTTCAGCCAGTGAGCAAGGATGTACACTTGGGCAACGAGATGACATGTGCAGCGTCCACCACCATCTTAGAGAAGGGCATTGCAGTGATTGGCTTGCTGTGGGGGGCGTCATAGTGTCTATAAAAGCCCTGAGCGCCTACCTCCATTTTACTTCTGCCGATCTTAACAGTAGGGAGAGGTTGCTGACGCTGTTTATCAGTAGGGAGAGAGTTAGGGCTGGAAAGAGAAGTTCTTCTGTGCTTGTGCTGATAGCAATTGTGCTGTACAGTTAGTGTGCATGACAGGGGAGGATTTTCTTGTGTGCAGCAGCGCTGGTTATTAGGTTGCCTGATAGCTATATTGCTGTGTGTACACTGCTGGGCAGACTGCTTTTTACACAGCACTAATACTTTTATTCTGTACAGTTACCGAGCGTTCATTTTTTCCCACACCGTATAGAGCTGTACGCTTCTCACACACTACCGTGTACCGGCAGATATCACGGACAAAAACATGCTGACTATCTGTGTGTGACTCCGGAAATATATACGGAGATTGAAATTTTCCCCTACACCATATACAGCTGTCCGCTTCTGATACAGTACTGTATATCGGCTCTTTGTATTACGGTGAAATCCATACTGGGAAAGCATCTGTGTGTGACTCCGGAAATATATACGGAGATTTAAATTGTTAGGGTTTGAGTTCCCGCTGCTGCACAAAGGGAGTCTCGAACCAGTCCCACTGCGGTCTCCCATTCATCTCCGGCCGCAATGGAGCCTGCTCATCAGAGACGTAGGTCCCAGCGTCTTGCCCATTCCAGTACTGTGCAGTGACTTGCTGCTGCCTCTCCTGGATCTGCTATTATAGCCAGTGCTGGAGCAGACGTCTTTGGGACAAAGTCCTGCGTTTCCCCTTCTGAGCATGCCCAGGGTGAGATCTCTCATTGGAGATCGGGGGTCACGTGCTCAGGTACTTCAGCAGCTCCTATTGGTCTGCCAGGAAGGTCCTGTGACTACTGGAGTTCTGGAACAAGTTTCATTGGTCCTAGTTTCTGGCAGGTCCTGTAGCTGTTATTATAAAAGGGTGGCAATGCTGAGCCGCCATGCGCTAGTATCAACCATTATATGCTTTGCGCCAGTGTGGTCATGCGTGTGTGTGGTTAGGGACCTGGCTGAAATAAGCCCCTAGAATACCGACTTAATCGGTGAGGAGTTTGGTATGCTAGCTGGTCAGGGTCGGTGTCCTAGATGCCCTAGATTACCGGCATAACCGGTGAGGAGTTTGATTGCCGTATTTAGGGTCTGGCGTTCAGACGCCATAGATTGCGGGTGACTCCCGCGAGGACATTAGCGCATGATCACGTTCTATGTTCGCTTAGCATTTAACTGTGTACCTGGATGCCTAACAGGACACAGAACTTTTCTCAGCGGCTCTGTGATGTAACAGGGTTCGCTTTCAACGCTAGACAGCGCCCTAGCGTGTTTACTTTGCGACTCAGTTGTGTTTAGTGAGTTCGCACACATCGCCATATAGCGCTGCGGCACTCCTTCTAGCGGCTCTGTGGAATAACAGAGTTCGCACTTATTGCCACAGCGCGTTACAGCGTTTATTTAGGCGAACTCTGCGGGATAACAGAGTTCGCTTCTCGCGCCATTTTACCAGAGCAGGCTCCGCCTGCACGGTGGACCCGGGCTGCGAACGCACCTCTCTACATCAAATATTTGGTGCGTTCCACAGACCCTTACATAATAATAGCTCCAGGGTCTGGCTGGTAAAATGGCGGACGACCAGCGTCTACAGCGGTTATCCAGCAGCTGGAGGGTAGGTTGGCGACTCTAGAGCGCATAACCTCAGCTGTGGATGTTACCGCAGTCGCGGTTCAGACTGCTAGTGTGGCCACGCCCAGTTTTGTCTCTGCCACCCCTGATCCAACTATTTCCCGCCTCCCACTTCCAGACAAGTTTACCGGTGACAGTAAACAATGTCGGGGTTTCGTCAGTCAGTGCTCCATACATCTAGAGCTTCTGGCTGCACGTTTTCCCACTGGAGCGGGCGAAAGTGGGTTTTATCATTTCCCTTTTGTCGGGCAGGGCGTTGGAGTGGGCAACGCCGTTGTGGGAGCGCGATGATCGTATGGTGCAGAGTGCTCCTCTCTTCTTGGACACTCTGAAACAGGTCTTTTTAGGACCTCGCGTCACCCACGATACGGCTCTTCAACTGTTGGCTATCACCCAGGGTTCATCCATGGTCAGCCAGTTTGCCGTCCAATATCGGACTCTGGTCTCTGAGCTGGACTGTCCAGATAAAGTCCTTATACCCGTGTACTGGAGGGGACTGGCAGACCATGTGAAGGATGCCTTGTCCACCAGGGAGATTCCTGCCACACTGGAGGAGCTCATTATCATATCTACCCGCATCGACCTCCGTTTTAACGAGCGGAGGTTGGCGCGGGCCCAGTGTAGGCAGAGGTTCCGGCTGGCACCCACCTTCGCCAGACCTCTTGAATCTTCCATTCAGGCGTCCGATTCCCCTGAGGCCATGGAGATTTCTCGAGTGAGACCTAAGTCTCGGGCCGCTCGAGTATCTGTGATTTGTAATGCTTGCCAACAAATAGGGCATTTTGCTAATAAATGTCCACGGCGGTCGGGAAAACGACGCGTCTAGTAACCATTGGAGGGGGTTCACTAGACACAGCAGTACACGCCTCCAAGTTGTCCTTTAGGGGGACAATCAATTTTGGCTCATCCACTTTAACAGTCACGCTTTGTGTGGTTCTGGAGCCGAAGGAAATTTCATGTCTTCTACCTTCGCTCTCCGCCACTCTATACCTCTGGTGATGCTCGCCAAACCCGTGACTGTTCGAGTAATGAATGGGTCGACACTGCCTTCACCAATCACACATCAGACCATCCCTTTCAGTTGTCAATGTCCCCTTCCCATCAGGAGATTATCTCACTTCTGGTCATTCCCGAGGGAATAGACGAGATTTTGTTAGGGATGCCCTGGCTCCGTTTCCACTCCCACACATTGAGTGGAACTATGGGAGGATATTGGGTTGGGGTGAGTTATGTAAAGGCAGATGTATGAGGGAATGCATTAGGTGGCCACTACAGAGATGCCCGCAGATCTTACTTCACTTCCTAAATATTATTGGTCATATGCAGACGTATTCTCCAAAAAGGCTGCAGAAGTCCTTCCACCTCACCGTCCTTATGACTGTCCTATTACCTCTTGCCTGGAGCAGAACCTCCTCGGGGACGGGTCTATCCCCTTTCTCTCCCGGAGACGGAGGCTATGTCCCAATATATTCAGGAGAACCTGGCAAGAGGATTCATTAGGAAGTCAGTGTCACCTGCAGGGGGGCCGGTTTCTTCTTCGTTGCAGATCTATTTGATAGGCTACGGGAGGCAAGGGTATTTACGAAATTAGATCTGCGGGGTGCTTATAACCTGATTCGCATCCGTGAGGGGGACGAATGGAAGACGGCTTTTAATAACAGGGAGGGCACTATGAATATCTGGTGATGCCCTTGGGCTCTGTAATGCCCCAGCCGTCTTCCAAGACTTTGTTAATGACATCTTCCGGGATATGCTCTCCACCTCAGTCGTAGTCTATCTGGATGATATTCTCATCTTTTCCCCAGATATTGACTCCCACGGAGAGATGTCTGCAGAGTCTTCGACCTCTTATGGGCAAATTCCCTCTACGCAAAGTTGGAGAAATGTGTGTTTGAGCAGGAGTCCTTACCTTTCCTGGGCTATATCATCTCCGCCCAGGGATTGGCTATGGATCCTGCCAAACTACAGGCGGTGATGGACTGGCAAGAACCCCATTCTTTGAAGGCGGTGCAGCGCTTTATGGGGTTCATTAATTACTACCGCCAGTTTATCCCTCACTTCTCAACTTTGGTAGCTCCCGTGGTTGCCCTCACCAAAAAGGGAGCAAATCCCAAATTGTGGTCTGAAGAGGTCTCCAAGGCCTTCACTTCTATTAAGTCCCATTTCGCTAGCGCTCCCATCCTCATTGCCCTGATGTTGATAAGCCATTTATAATGGAGGTGGATGCTCGTCCGTTGGTGCTGGAGCAGTCCTCTTCCAAAAGGATGCTCAAGGTCGGAAGCATCTATGCTTCTTTTTCTCCAAGACCTTACACCAGCGGAGAGGAATTATTCCATCGGGGACAGGGAGTTGCTAGCAATGAAGTTGGCCTTCTCAGAGTGGAGACATCTGTTGGAGGGGGCTCGCTTTCCCTTCCAAGTCTTCACGGACCACAAAAATCTGGTGTATTTACAGACTGCCCAGCGGCTAAATTCCCGTCAGGCCAGGTGGTCCTTGTTTTTTCTCCCGATTTCACTTCACCCTCCATTTTCTGTCGGGAGAGAAGAACATTCGGGCTGACGCTCTCTCTCGCTCCGTTGTGTCTTCTGAGGAGGAGGGGGGAGCCACGGCTTATTGTCCCTTCTGAGAGCCTGAGAACTGTAGCTCCGGTGTCGCTAGAGTCTGTCCCTCCGGGCAAGACCTTTGTACCATCTAATTTGCGACCGGAGGTTCTCTCTTGGGCCCATTCATCCAGGATGGGTGGACATTTTGGGAAAAAAAGGACATCTGAGCTACTCGCGAGGACATACTGGTGGCCGCATATGGTCCGGGACGTTGGAGATTATATTCGGGCATGTGTCTCCTGTGCCAAAAATAAGTCCCCTCGTCAACGACCAGCTGGGTTACTTTACCCATTGCCGGTGGCAGACAGGCCTTGGGAAATGGTCGGGATGGACTTTGTGGTAGGCTTGCCCAAATCTCGTGGGTGTACCATCATATGGATTATCACCGATCACTTCTTTAAAATGGTGCACTTGGTGCCGCTACCCCGGTTACCTTCTGCACGGGCCTTGGCGACACTGTTTATCAAACATATCTTCCGCTTACACGGTATGCCAGACAAAATTGTCAGCGATCGGGGTCCCCAGTTTGCGTCTCAGTTCTGGAGAGAGCTTTGTCGCCTTCTCAGTGTTGAGTTAAATCTCTCCTCTGCTTAACATCCTGAGACTAATGGTTTGGTAGAGAGGGCCAACCAGACCTTGGTCACATATCTGCGACATTTTGTTTCAGCTAGGCAGGATGACTGGGCATCCTTGTTACCATGGGCGGAGTTTGCATTAAACAACGCTGTGGCTGATTCCACTGGACAAACCCCATTTCTCCTTAATTACGGTCAGCACCCGCGGGTTTCTGTACCTATGCCCGTGACTTCGGCCGACTCCAGGGTGGCAGACTGGGCTGTGGAGGCACGGGACATTTGGGACCGCATTCAGGATGCCATTCGGGCCTCCAAGGAGAGAATGAGGTCATCCGCCGATGCACATCGGCGCCCCGCTCCGACTTTTGCCCCTGGCGATTTAGTGTGGCTCTCCGCCCGTAACATCAGGCTGCGTGTAGAGTCCACTAAGTTCGCACCTCGCTTCTTGGGTCCCTTCAAGGTCCTTGAACAGGTCAATCCTGTGGTCTACCGGTTAGCCCTTTCGCCACGCCTGGGTATCACCGACACATTCCATGTCTCCATCCTGAAACTCGTATACTTGTCACGGTTTTCCGAGTCATCTGCCGGGACATCGGGTTAGTCTACGGACGATTATGAGGTGAATGCTATTCTGGGGTGCAAGGTGGTACGTGGCAAAAAGTTTTATTTGGTGGATTGGAGGGGTTATGGGCCTGAGGATAGGTCATGGGAGCCTGCTGAGCGTGTTCAGGCTCCGCAGCTCCTCGCTGCCTTTGAGCGCGGCAAGGCCCAAAGAAGGGGGGTCCCTAGGAGGGGGGTAATGTTAGGGTTCGAGTTCTCCCAGGGGAGTCTCGAACCAGTCCCAGTTCAGTCTCCCATTCATCTCCGGCCGCAGTGGAGCCTGCTCAGCAGAGACGTAGGTCCCAGCGTCTTGCCCATTCCAGTACTGTGCAGTGACTTGCTGCTGCCTCTCCTGGATCTGCTATTATAGCCAGTGCTGGAGCAGACGTCTTTGGGACAAAGTCCTGCGTTTCCCATTCTGAGCATGCCCAGGGTGAGATCTCTCATTGGAGATCGGGGTCACGTGCTCAGGTACTTCAGCAGCTCCTATTGGTCTGCCAGGAAGGTCCTGTGACTACTGGAGTTCTGGAACAAGTTTCATTGGTCCTAGTTTCTGGCAGGTCCTGTAGCTGTTATTATAAAAGGGTGGCAATGCTGAGCTGCCATGCGCTAGTATCAACCATTATATGCTTTGCGCCGGTGTGGTCATGCGTGTGTGTGTGTGGTTAGGGACCCGGCTGAAATAAGTCCCTAGAATACCGACTTAATCGGTGAGCAGTTTGGTATGCTAGCTGGTCAGGGTCGGTGTCCTAGAAGTCCTAGATTACCGGCATAACCGGTGAGGAGTTTGATTGCCTGTATTTAGGGTCTAGCGTTCAGACGCCATAGATTGCGGGTGACTCCCGCGAGGACATTAGCGCATGATCACGTTCTATGTTCGCTTAGCATTTAACTGTGTACCTGGATGCCTAACAGGACACAGAACTTTTTCTCAGCGGCTCTGTGATGTAACAGGGTTCGCTTTCAACGCTAGACAGCACCCTAGCATGTTTACTTTGCGACTCAGTTGTGTTTAGTGAGTTCGCACACATCGCCATATAGCGCTGCGGCATCCTTCTAGCGGCTCTGTGGAATAGCAGAGTTCGCACTTATTGCCACAGCGCGTTACGGTGTTTATTTTGGCGACTCTGCGGGATAACAGAGTTTGCTTCTCGCGCCATTTTACCAGCAGCAGGCTCCGCCTGCACGGTGGACCCCGGGCTGCGAATGCACCTCTCTACATCAAATATTTGGTGCGTTCCGCAGACCCTTACATAAATTTTTCCCTACACCGTATACAGCTGTACGCTGCTCATACAGTACCATATATCTGCTGGTATTTTTGGTACATTTTCCCAAACATGAGGAAGTATGGTTGAAGAGGCCGCGACGTGGGCGGGGGGGGGGCCAACTGGTACTGATGGTGATGGTGGTGCATCTGCTGGTAGTGCCAAAAGCACAATAGCACCTAAGGCAGGAGGTGTTGAGCCTGCATAATCATCTGGCTCCAGAAGGCCTGGAAGGCTCCCTTTTCTGGGAGTGGGTAAACCACTTTTAAAGCTGGAGCATCAGTAACAGGTTTTGGCTTACATTGCCGAAACAGCCTCCAGCTCTATCGCCTCCTCTTCTGAAGTTTCAAAAAATTCAAGCACTGAGTCATCAGTGCAGGCTCCTGGTCAGGAACAACATCTTGCCTTGAGTCTTTCACCCCCACCACAAGTGAAGGATGCGGCAGGCCACACTTCAGATTACTCCCTGGAGCTCTTTCCACATACCATGCCTGGGTTATCAAGTGAAATCCTGAATTCCCCAGTCTAAGATGAATATGACATGGAGTGCAGTGATGCACAGCCAGTGCTATATGATTCTGCTGGTACATTCACCCAGAGCACTGCATTGCCCTCGCAGTCTACTGAGCCAGATTCTGACCCTGATGAAACTCAGGTGCCCCTTCCCGCATACACTACCACCTTACACGGTGACACAGAGGAAGGTGCAGATGAAATTGAAGAGGAGGTGATGGATGACCCAGTTGTTGACCATGATTGGCATCCATTGGGGGAAGTGAGTGCTGCTGGCAATAGCTCAGAAGAGGAGGAGGATCTGCAGCAGGCATCAACATTGCAGCTGCGGTTATCTGGCTGGCCCGTAGCAGTCCAAAAATGTGATAAAAAAACAAAAAGAATTGCAGGACAGCTTGGCCAGACGGTCAAATTAGCACAGTGTGCAAGCCCTGAAAATTTATCCCATAGTAGGAAGAGTGCAGTGTGGCACTTTTTTAACAAAATCCTATTGATGAGGCAAAGGTTATCTGTAAGAAGTGCGGAAGGACCTTTAGCCGAGGGAAAAATCTCCGAAAATTAATTACCAGTTGCATGTTTAGACATTTAAACACCATGCACTTGCAAGCGTGGACGGACTACAAAACCTCACTGACTTTGAACGTCTACATTGCCAAACTGATCTCAATAGAGATGATGCCCTTCCGTTTGGTTGAAAGCGCAGTGTTCCGAGAACTCATGGCCTACGCTGTACCACACTATGACCTATCCAGTCGGCACTTCTTTTCATAAAAGCCATCTATGCCCTCTGCCTGCATGTGAAAGACTGCATTGTTCATGCACTCAATCAGTGAGTGGAAAGATGCACCTCACAACAGATGCATGGGCCAGTAGGCATGGCCAGGGCCGTTACGTGTTCATTACTGCACACTGGGTTAATGTGGTGGATGCAGGGTCCGCAGTGGACAGCGGCAGTGGGAAAGTGCTGCCTAGCCCACGGTATAGGCAACAGTTGGCTGTAGGCGCTCGACCCTGCTCCTCCTCCAGAAGCAAAAGCTCGTTGACAGAGTGCAGTCACATGAGTACTCCATCCGCAGCTGCCAGTGTTACACATGAGGTGTCCCACTGTCGAACAGCTAGTGGTAAGTGATGTTCTTGGGCTCCAACAGACACACCGCGGAGGTACTAGCTGACTACTTGCAGCGAGAAACTGAGTCATGGCTGGGCAGTCTACATCTTGAGCCAGGCAAGGTATTCAGTGATAACGGACGTAATTTTGTGGCGGCCATAGCCCTGACAAAATTCAGACACATACCTTGCCTGGCTCACACCTTGTACCTGGTGGTGCAGTGCTTCATAAATAATTATCCGGATTTACCAGCCCTGCTCCATAAGGTGCGAAGACTGTACTCGCACATCCGTCGCTCGCCCTTAGACTCCAGTCGTATGCAGAGGCTGCAGCGATCGCTCCACCTCCCCAAGCACCGCCTAATCATAGTTGTTGCAACAAGGTGGAACTCCACCATGCACATGGTTAAGAGGCTGTGCAAACAGAGGCAGGTTGTAAGGTTCTATGTATATATTCCTGAAACTCAGTTTGTTCGTCAGCCATTTTACTTTCTGTCTTGCTGCAGCTATCTTGCCCTCAGTCAAAATGGAGTTTCCAGCTTGCATGTTCCCGCCCTGATTCTCTCCTTTGCTTCTTAAGCAGCCACAGCTGAGCAATCAGTGCTTCAGAATCTAGCCTGCAGTGAACCTGTGACTTGACTCCTGTAAGCCTTGGACCTTGTACTCCAGCTATTCCTACTGAGGAACTCTGAAGCACTTGTGGACTCTGAACCCTGCTCTTTGAAAGACCCACGTTTGCATGGACTTACGGTAACAGAGAAGAAGATCCTGAATCTGTATTGGAGAGTGATTGCTGAGCTTGGATTACTCTGGCCTGCTGTGTCTCCTGTTTCTGTGTCTGCAAACTGTGTGACTATTTCTGCCAACTTGTATGAAGTAATACAGGACTTTTCTATATCAAACCTGTGACTCCTGTGTTTTCATCGCACCCAAGCACAAGACGCTATATGAACTGTACTACATACATTACACAGGTTTTAATACATTTGTGGGAGGATACACGGGCAGGCAGTTTGAGGGCAGACATCGAGTTGTCGGGTGTGCAGTGGTCAAAGCTGAAAGACCTCTGTAAAGTCCTTCAGTGTTTTGAGGAATGCACATGGCTGGTAAGCGCAGATGACGCCATCATAAGCATGAGCATCCCACTTATGCGTCTGCTCATGCAAACTTTGACGCACATTAAGAATCAGGCGTCTGCAGCGGAGGAGGAGGAGGAGGTGGAGGATGGAAGCCTTGATGACAGTCAGCCATTGTCTGCTCAGGGAACTGTCCTTGACGAGGTAGAGGAAGAAGAGGAAGAGAAGGAGGAAGATGAGGGGGATGATTATTTTGGGGAGGAGGATGCTTCTCAGAGGGCAAGTGAAAATGTTGGCTTGCCAAGGTCAAGTACAGGGTTTGTGCGTGACTGGTGGAATGTGGATTTGGCAGAAAGTGCTCCTCCACCCATCACTGGCAGTGCATCATTGACACCTGGAACATTGGCCCACATGTGTGATTATGTCTTGCGGATCCTTAAAAGGGACCCCCACATTGCCAAAATTATGAAGGATGATGACTACTGGTTGGCCAACATCCTCAATCCACGCTATAAAGGCAAATTACAGAACATCATGCCACGGGAGAAACTGGAGCTAATATTGGCGAACAAACAAGCAACTCTGGTAAACCATTTGTTAGAGGCATTCCCAGCACACAGCAGCGGTGCAGATTCTACCACGAGCCGCACTGGGCCAAATGGAAAAGGTGTTCGTGATGCACACAGCTGAAGTGGCGTTGGAGACAGGGGTTTCATGACCATGTTGTGGTCTGATTTCTCGAGTAACGCTCACACGACTGGTAATACTGAATCGATTGCAACAGACAGGAGACAGCAGTTGTCAACTATGGTTCAAAATTACCTCTCCTCCCCTATCACAGTTCATTCCCCTTTGACTACTGGGACTACAATAGATATCACTCATGTAATGTAAGAAGTGAAGTATTTGGCATTGTACTATACCTATATTTCTCTGCCGTATTGGAGCATCATGAATTGTGGTATGTGTTAAAGGGGACCACTGAGACTCTTTCACCCAGGGCCCATGAAAACCTGGAGCCAGCCCTGCCCCCCCACAACTTTAGCCAAATAACCCCCAGTTTTCAATGCGTTACTATTATTATAAAGTAAATTAAGGTTGACAAGCTTAAGTAATAAGAATTGATGTCATTGGCATTGAAATGGGCACAGTAGGTGTGTTTACTGTCCTCCACTCACTGGCGACTGTTATTCCCCATTGACTTGCATTAGGGTCGGGTTTCATTTTTGGCCGAACTTCGACTTTTGCCGTGAGCTAGTCGGCCGATCTCATTCGACTCGACTTTTGGTAAAGTCCGATGGTCCAAAACCCGACTCGACCCTACCGGAGGCAAAGTCGCTCATCTCTACTAAGTAGTTACAAAATATATTTAACTCTTTCTCCAAAGCCTGCAGCAACATTTATTTTAATTATCATGTTCATGCAGTCTAATGAGAGAAGGTTGGATACTTGGCTGAGAGCAATATCAGGAGTTGTAAGGAGAAATTGGCATTGGCAATGCAGATAATTCTATTGGACCAGACAATCATATAAAATTAAAAAAGAGAAAAAAAAATCTCCAAAAATGATTGTAAAAATGCAGAACAAGATTAACCCCTCACAACCTCTGACATACCTATATGTCATGGTCGATTGGAGTCCAACAGGTGTCATGGCAACCCAAGGTTGTCATGATTAGAGATGTGCGAATTTGTTCGGATTAGGTTCCAAATATGATCGTATTCAAATATTGTTTTTGAAATATTAATCGAACACAGTCGAACTTCATTAGAGCCAATGGGAGTAGAAATCACCGAATATGTTCGGAACCGAAAACAAGACATACATTCGACCCGAATAATGATAGAATATGGCTCGAATATGTCAAAATCAGATTCGGGTCCAAAATCCAAACAAATTCGTTCATCTCTAGTCATGATTAGAGATGAGCGAACTTGTTCAGAAAGCGTTCGCTTATCTCAAACTCGGCACAAACATAGCACATTCGGATAACTGTTCACTTTCCCGAGCATTTTTACTCAAAGTCGGTAACATTTGTTCAGAGTTCAGTAAATCATCATGTATCCACTAATGCTTTTCTTATGACTTTCACTAGGATAGTGATTCTGTATGATTAGCAGGGGTGATGGGGACATGTTTGATAAGGGGAGGAGGTATATGTAGGTCAGAGGAGCTGCGGAGAATTTTTTTTTCATTTTTTCTTTAATAACTTAATGTGTATACATACAAGCAGCCAATAAGGGCGCAGAAACCATGCACAATGTCATGATATAAGGTCTTCTGTGATTTACAGCCGAAGTCACATGTCCCTGTCCATGTAAAAAGCGGACATCTTGTTTTGCTGGCTCCATTTTCTCAGTGTTACAGTGCAGAGAGGTCACTCCAGCTAGTGCTGCTGCTGAAAGTGAACTTGTCAATTAGCTCTATAGGATCCTGTCCTGTGTGAAATCGATCTTCCAGCATCTAACTTAGATTGTGCTAAAACTGTGTTGCAGTCTCCAGAAACCCCATTTGCTAATCCAAATCATTTGTGATAAAACTGTTTCAGTGAGAAATCAGAAGTTCAGATGTCCACTAAAAAATCATTAGACCTAATATTGGGAAGCAGCTAGGAAGTCCAATTTACAAGATACCAATATTAAAGTGCAAGAATAATCTAAATTGAAATTTAGAGTATGGACAGGATGCTATACAGTTTCATCAGGAGGTAACTGCAGAGTCGATGAAACGCATGTCGAGGTGGGGAAAAGGACCAAACATACAGGTCCTTCTCAAAAAATTAGCATATAGTGCAAAATTTCATTATTTTCCATAATGTAATGATTACAATTAAACTTTCATATATTTTAGAATCATTACACACCAACTGAAATTTGTCAGGTCTTTTATTGTTTTAATACTGATGATTTTGGCATACAACTCCTGATAACCCAAAAAACCTGTCTCAAAAAATTAACATATTTCAACCGTCCAATAAAATAAAAGTGTTTTTTAAAAACAAACAAAAAAAAACATCAAATAATAAAGTTCAGTTATGCACTCAATACTTGGTCGGGAATCCTTTTGCAGAAATGACTGCTTCAATGCGGCGTGGCATGGAGGCAATCAGCCTGTGACACTGCTGAGGTGTTATGGAGGCCCAGGATGCTTCGATAGCGGCCTTAAGCTCATCCAGAGTGTTGGGTCTTGCGTCTCTCAACTTTCTCTTCACAATATCCCACAGATTCTCTATGGGGTTCAGGTCAGGAGAGTTGTCAGGCCAATTGAGCACAGTAATACCATGGTCAGTAAACCATTTACCAGTGGTTTTGGCACTGTGAGCAGGTGCCAGGTCGTGCTGAAAAATGAAATCTTCATCTCCATAAAGCATTTCAGCCGATGGAAGCATGAAGTGCTCCAAAATCTCCTGATAGCTAGCTGCATTGACCCTGCCCTTGATGAAACACAGTGGACCAACACCAGCAGCTGACATGGCACCCCACACCATCACTGACTGTGGGTACTTGACACTGGACTTCAGGCATTTTGGCATTTCCTTCTCCCCAGTCTTCCTCCAGACTCTGGCACCTTGATTTCCGAATGACATGCAAAATTTGCTTTCATCAGAAAAAAGTACTTGGGACCACTTAGCAACAGTCCAGTGCTGCTTCTCTGTAGCCCAGGTCAGGCGCTTTTGCCGCTGTTTATGGTTCAAAAGTGGCTTTACCTGGGGAATGCGGCACCTGTAGCCCATTTCCTGCACACGCCTGTGCACGGTGGCTCTGGATGTTTCTACACCAGACTCAGTCCACTGCTTCCTCAGGTCCCCCAAGGTCTGGAATCGGTCCTTCTCCACAATCTTCCTCAGGGTCCGGTCACCTCTTCTCATTGTACAGCGTTTTCTGCCACATTGTTTCCTTCCAACAGACTTCCCATTGAGGTGCCTTGATACAGCACTCTGGGAACAGCCTATTTGTTGAGAAATTTCTTTCTGGGTCTTACCCTCATGCTTGATGGTGTCAATGATGGCCTTCTTGACATCAGTAAGGTCGCTAGTCTTACCCATGATGGGGGTTTTGAGTAATGAACCAGGCAGGGAGTTTTTAAAAGCCTCAGGAATCTTTTGCATGTGTTTAGAGTTAATTAGTTGATTCAGAAGATTAGGGTAATAAGTCGTTTAGAGAACCTTTTCTTGATATGCTAATTTTTTGAGACAGGTTTTTTGGGCTATCAGGAGTTGTATGCCAAAATCATCAGTATTAAAACAATAAAAGACCTGACAAATTTCAGTTGGTGTGTAATGAATCTAAAATATATGAAAGTTTAATTGTAATCATTACATTATGGAAAATAATGAAATTTTGCACTATATGCTAATTTTTTGAGAAGGACCTGTATATGTATTTACTTTTCCATAGCATTGATCACGCATTATTGTTGTCTGTGACACCTTTGTTATGGCTTCTGTGCCTGCTGTTACTACTGCTGCAGATGATACAAATTTTTGAAATGTGGAGACTGACTTAGGTCTCCATCTGTTGGGTTGCCTGTGGTGAAAGGAGTGTCAAAGGCCCATTATATTATTTCAGCCCTGGGGAATTTGATGCCACTTTAGTGGTGTGTGACAATATTTTTTTGAAATGTAGAGTCTCCATGTTGGGCATCCATTAGAGATGACCGAACCTTTCAAGGTTCCGTTCGGATTCATAGAACAGACCGATGTTCGTCGAAAAGTTCGTCAAACGTATCCTAACCTTGTTGAATTCAATGAATGGCAAAAGAGAACGCATAAACAACACCTTCAGTGGGGGCCAAAAGCTGCACAAAAAACTCAAATTAAGGGCAGACAACATGAAAAGTGGCATCAATTGACCCACAGTAGTAGTTTTGTAATGACGCAGCAGTCAGGCATGGGCCATGCATGAAACAAGGTCTGAGCCAGCATTTACAGCTTGGAATTGAAGTTTCAAAGAGGACCTGGTGATTTAAGGGAGCGGTGTAAGCCTTCTTAGCTGGGAGACCTGATACCTCATGCAACACCTTCATTTTTTTTTATTCCAGCCATACTCAGATGGCACAAACATCAGTTTCGTACAGTACTATTAGTAGAAAAATGTAAGGAAAGTAACATAGATAGTTGACTGAAAGTGAGTGCAAACCTGCCTGTCTATGAGACCTACTTAAGAGGCAACCCACCAGATGGAGACCCATCTTGGAGTCTCGATATTTCAAAAAAATTATTGTCACACACCACTAAGTGGCATCAATTTTCACAGAGCAGAAACAGTGCAATAGGCCTCTGATACACCTTCTACCACAGGCAACCCACCAGATGGAGACACAACTTTGAGTCTCCACATTTCAAAAAATAATTGTCACACAGCATTAAAATTGTATAAATTTCCACAGAGTAGAAACAGTATAATAGGCCTCTGACACACCTTCTACAACAGGCAACCCATCAGATGGAGACACAACTTTGAGTCTCCACATTTGATAAAATAATTGTCATACACCACTAAAGTGGCATTAATTTGCACAAAGTAGAAACAGCAACCCACCAGACGGAGACCCAACTGGGAGTCTCCAAATTTCAAAAATTGTTTGTAGCATCAGCATCAGTAGCAACATTAGGCACAGAAGAAACCACAAAGATGACACAGACTACAATAATGCGAGATCAATAAATGACACTAAAATCAACACCATCACCTAGTCTGCCCAATCTGCGACTGGGGTGCAAAAGTCATTGGAGGTCCATGATGTGTTCACTTTGGTGAAAGTTAGGCAGTCTACACTTTCAGTGGACAGCCGGATGCGCTTATCAGTCCTTGCACCCTTTTCTCCAGACGTTCACCATGTGTCAGACATGTACTCTGTTCTGCTGGTGCACGGGCTGGTCTTAAAAATGTGTTAAATGACTCACAGAAATTGCTTATGCCACTTACACAATGTGCCTCACTGCTGTCTTGGGGAAAACTACGCTTAAGATTGTTTGCAAACGTGTTTCGATATTCCAGCATGCGCACATCCTTTTCCAGGGTGGAAGCATCTGGCTAAATTTACTCTTGTACCACGGATCTAAAAGAGTGGCAACCAAGTAGTCAGCACCATTTCAAACCCTAAAAATGCGGGCATCATGTTGAAGATAGTGCAGCAAGAAGGCACTCATTTGTCAGTCGCTTCCATGAGGTCCAAGTCCATGATGTGTTGGTGGCTGGGTAACTCTCAAGGTTGCTTCCTCTGTCACTTCCTGCCCACCAATGACAAGAGAGGGTGTATCATTATCCTCTTCATGTCACCTCTTCCTCCACCATTTGTTCCTTGGCTCCTTCATCCTCACTTACAGTTTATCTGATACCATGAGCCCCCCTTGATCGCTGTAAGCCGCCCTCCCGTGGCACCTGCATGTGCATTGACAATCTGGAAATTTGAGATATTGTTATCCCTTCCGCACTCCTCTTCTGGACCATCACCTTCTCACACAGACTATTTCAAGTGTGCTCCAGCATGTACAGTACAGATCAAAAGTTTGGACACACCTTCTCATTCAACGATATTTCTGTATTTTCATGACTATGAAAATTGTACATTCACACTGAAGGCATCAAAACTATGAATTAACACATGCGGAATTATACATTACACTTAACAAAAAAGTGTGAAACAACTGAAAATATGTCTTATATTCTAGGTTCTTCAAAGCAGCCCCCTTTTTCTTTGATTACTGTTTTGCACGCAGAAAAGGTGAACGGATGGACTCTACATGCCTGGTTCCCACCGTGAAGCATGGAGGAGGGGGTGTGATGGTGTGGGGGTGCTTTGCTGGTGACACTGTTGGGGATTTATTCAAAAATTTATTCAGGTATATGAGACGAACCATTTGGCGAATATTGGATGTTCGACAAACCGAACTGAACCGAACCTTAAAAGGTTTGCTCTTTTCTAGTGCCAACCTCTGCTGTTAGGTAGGTTTATATCTTGAGGGAGACTACATTTAGGACTATAATAAGACTTTTAACCATCTTCATTAGGGACTTCTATAACATCTCTTCTATTCTATCCATTCTAATTTGCTCACTGATTAATCTGTAACATCCTCATTTATCAATAAATCTAAGATATGTCAGTAATCCTCTAATTATTCCTTTTTTAGTTCATTGACTCAGGACAAATTCCTGCACATTTCTTGTGTATGGAATGGTTTTAACCCATTATGGATATAAAATTCAACATGGTGGTGTTTGTTCCCCATCAAATGTAACCTACATAGTGTTATTCAATGGATAAATACACCACCTATTTGGTTCAGGCTTTATTTGCCTGCCTTATCAAGTAGCTGTAAGATACATTTAAAGCTCCTTGGTTATTCCTGTTACATCACCGCCGATACATTCTTTGATTTGCCCGCTGGTTCGCATACCTGAAGCTACACAAGCGTGTTACTGCCGGTCCTTTGCCTTCCAGGCACCAGATGTGCGTCTGAGTCCTGGTATTCAGCCCGCAACCCTAATATGACGTCAAATGCTGAAGGCACACTTAACGCTGCAGCGGTGACCATTTAAGCAGGATCGTTTAGGGTCATCATAGCAGCCGTTACTGAATGATATATGTAATCTAAAGGTTGTAGAATGATCCACAATAATTCCCTGGCTCCCCTGATGAATCAAGGAGAGAAAATGCATTGGGAGATGGAACATAGGAACAAAGACTACCTTTGGGCTTTATCAGAATTAAGGAATCCACAGCCAATAGAATGGGTGAGATTGTTGCATAGTTAAATTTTTTGACCTGTAAATATTTATAGTGATTTTTTAGGCAGAGGTCACTTGTTAATATACATGCTATTTGTGATTTTACTCATACCTATGCATACATCCTTTTGTATATTTGCATAAACAATTATATACTGATGAAGCTTTAATCATGCATTGTTGCTTCATTGATCAGACTTGGTTTATGTTTTGGGCATAGTGATTAGGGAATTTGTCACCTGATTGTCCTATAAGCATTATATTTGATATTTATCATCAGTCATTGTGTGCATGGGCTTGGCATTTTGATGAGGGAGTCTCTCAACTTTGAATGGTTTACAAAGATAGTTTTTTCTATGTGATTTAACACAAGAAGATATACTCAACTGGTCAGCAGGCTTTGATCACTTCACCCACCCTGGTTTTATCTTGAAGTAGAGTGGGTAATTTATTCCTGACTCCTTTTTCTAATAAGTTTAGTAATAGGTGAGGTCCTATGCACACTTGAAGGTAGGTGCTACTGAGGAAACAGCAAATGTCAATATAGGTAAATACACCTCGAGCACACTAAAAATGATCTCAAAATGATTGAAGAGAATATATGGTATTCATTTGAAGAAATATTTTATTTGAGCATTCCAATGAAGTTCCAAGTGCAAAAAAGGTAAGAATGAAGAATTCAAAACCCCAACGTTTCGACCTGATAGGCCTTCATCTGGGGGTACATTCTGTTTAGACAAGTAAAATAAATGAAATAACATAAATAGATAAATGACAATATAACATGTTGAAAACCATATTCAGAACATTAAATAAATAACAAAAATACATCTATGTGTATATATGATATTGCAGAAGACCTCTGCGCATTGAAAACAAGTATATGTATACAAAACAATAATATTTTCACTCTCGGACACTCAATCATTGTATCCTAAACCGAGAAGTGATTTTGTAACAATCATATTTACAATGTATTTACAATATGACACTATTACATAGAATATTTGGAAGTAACTTTCAGTATATATCGTGATATAACCATAGTAGGAGGGTCAGGAATTACCCTTACGATGTATGGCATATTCAATGGAACACTCCCATATATTTATAAACATGGGCATTAAATTTTACTGAGCCGCATAAATACGGTATAGATGCTAATATATATACTAAAATGAAAAGAGCACAAAAACGATAAGAACATGTATTTGGGAAGAGAAGAATGGG
>JARQOD010000008.1:83890407-83910197 GCA_033576555.1 Oophaga sylvatica | reverse complement strand
AAGCATAGTTATCCATATCATAATAATGGAAAATTCCCTTAACATCCTACCATACACATACATACCATATGTGTACACAAGTTTTAGTTCCCTAGATATATTTTCAATACTATAGAAAGGAATAATGAATTTCTTTATGCTCCCACACAGCCCATGGTGACATAAGAGTTTGTGTGACAGACTAGTAGGAGGTGGGTTAACGTCATATTTTCTCTATAGAACATCTTTCATACCTAAAGAAAAGTAAAAGCAAGGAGGTTTGTTTGCGTTAACATGTCAGATGAAGGAGCTATTTCAGAATTTAAAAAAAAATTAGACTGCTGTCAAATAAAATAACTTAGACATCAAAAGTCTTTTTTAAAAGAGTTTTACCTGAAATGAATAGAAATGTAGACAATGTATCAAATTGTAGTCATTTCAATCAGTGCCAAAGTAATGGCACATTCACAAATCCATGAATGAATGGAGCATGATGCACGAACTGAAGGCCAGAACTTCTCAGCCTCAAAGACATATATGAAGCCATCATGTTTGTATCAGGAGACTTGCAGCGATTTAATGCCTCAGGTTCCATAGATATCATGTGTTAATGCAGCATTAAAGTTATGAAAAACACAGGTATTCTGCTCTGCTGGTTATATAGTCACAATAAAGAGCAATATATCGCAAAAAAGTGACAGTGCGGTTTATTTTGGAAGTGTTTCAAAATCAGCAAACTTCTTCAGGAGAATCTTTGTTTAGGCTCATGCTACCAAAACCATAAATCAGACACTGGTGCATTATTACAGGCATGTAAATTATACTCTGGAAACTTGACAGAAAATTTATGCTGCCTGAATCACTGTGTTGCAGTCATTTATGTTTTCAAAGGCTCCAGAGTTTTCATTAAAGCATACTTTAAAAAAACAGTGAGAGACCACGCTGCTTAGTTAATAAGTATTTGAGGTTGGTCCCAATTGCTTTCTCCCTGTCGCACTCCTTTAGATTGACAGATATCTCCCTATCAGTCCTGGAAAGCAGCCTTTTGGACTAGCTATCCAAAATGCAGGTATGTTTTCTCTGGACCTCTGCATTGGTTCATATTAAAATATAAGAACGCTAACCAGCTCACCGGTTTGTAGAAGCACGGATCCTCCGCTTGATCAAACGTGAAGATACATGAGAAAATGAAGGAAAAAGGGATCCAGCTTCAATAAAATCTTCATCTTTATTGATTCATAAAAACATGAATAATGGCATGCTCCTGGACAAGCTCAGGACAAGGCTACGCGTTTCGATCACAGGGATCTTTATCACAGCTGACATATTCAGACAAAGGCACATATTTAAGACAAAGGAAGACCAATCACGATAAGAAAAAATGTCATGTGATTTTTGACAAGTCCTTTAACAATTTGCACATAACGAATAAAGAAACAAAAACAATATTTGCACAAATAAAATCAATGCAAAGAAATAAAATTAATAATGGAACATCAATTCGTTTCTTTTGTTGAGACCAAATGGATGTCTGGTATGTAGATTAAAGATCCAGAAAGCTTCACGTGTGAGGAGTCGCTGACGTGCATCTCCTCCTCGGGCAGACAGGTTAACACTTTCAATACCTGTGACTTGGAAGGAAGAAACATTGCGAGCATGCTGAAAAATAAAATGTTTAGCAGCAGCAGAAATAAGTCTAAGTTACTTACCGTTAATGGTATTTTTCGAAGTCCATGACAGCACTACAGAGAGAGGGGATCCGCCCCTTAGGAACAGGAAACCTACAGATATAAAAGGGCGGCACCTCTCCCACACATCAGTTGGATTACAGAGCATAAGAGGACATCAAGGTTAAATGGTATACAGCAAAAAAATTTCATGCATCACACATTTACATTAATCAATTGTTTATTACATGTGGACTACATAAGCGGAAGAAGTGCACATAAAACCTGGGTGGGAATGTAAGGGTGCTGTCATGGACTTCGAAAAATACCGTTAACGGTAAGTAACTTAGACTTTATTCGAACGTCCATGACAGCACTACAGAGAGAATTACAGAGAGTAATAACTACTTAGGGAGGGACTACTGCCTGCAGCACCCTTAGTCCGAAAGAAAGGTCTGAGGAAGCACCCAAATCTAATCTATAATGAGTGTAAAACGTGTGTGGAGAAGACCACGTAGCTGCCTTACATATCTGGTCAATCGAGACTTCTGCCCTTTCTGCCCATGAAGTCGCCACAGCTCGAGTGGAATGCGCCCTTAGCCTCTCAGGTGGCTGCTTGCCCCTCGAGGTGTATGCCAGAGAAATTGCTTCCCTAATCCATCTGGCCAATGAGCTCTTTGTTAATCTACGGCCTTTGTTAATTCCTTGAAAAGAGACAAACAATGCATTGTCCCGTTTCCAAGGATCAGTGACTGCCAAATATTGCAGCAGACATCTTCTAACATCTAAAGTATGAAGTTTCATCTCTTTTTGATTAGATGGATTAGGGATGAACGAAGGGAGAATAATTTCCTGTGTTCTGTGGAAAGCGGAAGACACCTTAGGTAGGTATGCTGGATCCGGTCTAAGTATTATCCTGTCATTCAGGACCTGAGTGTAAGGAGACAGTCTAGATAGTGCCTGGATGTCACTTACCCTCCTAGCCGAGGTTAATGCTACCAGGAAAGCGGTCTTAAGGGAAAGAGTTTTTATTGATGCTGCTGATATAGGTTCAAAAGGGGGCTCTGTTAAAGCAGTGAGAACAAGATTTAAGTCCCATGGCATGATTCTCACCTTCACTATGGGTCTCGACCTACCCGCAGCTTTAATGAATCTACTGACCCAGTAATTATTTGCGATGTTGCAACTAAAGAGTGCCCCCAAAGCTGAAACTTGCACCTTAAGGGTGCTTGTGGAGAGACCTAAGTCCAGACCCTTTTGTAGGAATTCTAGAATCTGGGTTATCGGTGTTGTGTCCCCTGCTACAACCGCCGAGCTCTGAAGAAATTTCTTCCAAATCCTAGCGTAGATCCTAGTTGTAACCTCTTTTCTGCTTTTAAGGAGAGTATTAATTACATTAGCAGAAAACCCCTTATCTGTCAGCAGCGACCGTTCAAAATCCACGCCGTCAGGTGGAGGCCCGCTACTCGAGGATGGTAGACTGGACCCTGGGAGAGCAGATCGGGAATGTCCGGCAGGACCCACGGGTCGGCTATCGACATGTTTCTGAGACATGAAAACCATGCCCTCCTGGGCCAAAAAGGAGCGATTAATATTATCCTTGCCCTGTCCTTCCTGACCTTCCTCAATACTAGGGGGAGTAAGGACAGGGGAGGGAAGGCGTAGGCTAGATTGAAATCCCACTGTAATAGAAGAGCGTCCACTGCCAGAGGGCGTTCTTTGGGATTCAGAGAGCAGAACTGTCTCACTTTTCTGTTGCTTTTGGTAGCAAAGAGATCTACTTCCGGTAGACCCCATTTCCGCACAATTAGGTCGAAGATGGAAGTCTTTAATGACCACTCTCCTTGGCTCAGGAGATTGCGGCTTAAGAAGTCCGCCTTGGTATTTTCTTCTCCCCTTATATGTAGAGCCGTTAGAGAAAGAAAGTGTCGTTCTGCTATCTGAAGTAGGCGCCTTGCCACTTCCATGAGAGGACCGGAACGAGTACCACCCTGGTGGTTGATGTATGCGACTGTGACCCGATTGTCGGAGAGCACTCGAACGTGGTGACCCTGTAGATAGACAAGGAGCTTTTTAATTGCTAGCTCTACCGCTGTTAATTCCTTCATATTAGAAGACATATGAATTTGATCCTGCTCCCATAAGCCCTGAACCATAACGTCCCCCATGTGAGCCCCCCACCCAGAGGGGCTAGCATCTGTTGTGACTATTCGGGATATCTCATATTCCCAGGGAACCCCCTTAGACAGGTTTGTCTCATTCTTCCACCAATCCAGGGATCTTATAGCAGCCTGGGACAAGGATAGCTGGCCTTCCAGGTAACCACCTAGCAAATTTTGATACAGCAAGACCTCAGCTTGCAGTGCCCTTGTGTGAAATTGGGCCCACCGAACCGCGGGAATGCAGGACGAGAGGGAGCCCAAAAGAGACATAGCCTTCCTAAGCGACATGGAGGGGTTACTGGAAGCGTTTAGGACCTGGTACCGTAAACGAATTAACTTGTCTGACGGTAAACTACAGTTCTGATTTTGTGAATCCAGAATTAGCCCTAGAAATTGCTGAACCCTCATCGGATTCAAACGAGACTTTTTGGTATTTATTAGCCATCCCAGCCGCTCTAAGGTAGAAATCGCTCTTTTCAGTTGCTCTAGGCAATGCTCTGCCGTCTTTCCTATAATAAGAAAGTCGTCAAGGTAGGGGACTATAAGCATATTTGATTCACGTAAGTGGGCCATGACCTCCGACATAACCTTAGTGAATACTCGTGGGGCCACCGCCAAGCCAAAGGGAAGGGCGCCAAATTGAAAATGTCGCAGTGATTCCCCCATCTGGATTGCTACTCTGAGGAAACGCTGATGCTCCATATGGATCGGTATGTGGTAATAAGCGTCTTTCAGATCTAACACCACCATAAAGCAATTTTCAAACAGAAGCTTTATTGCTGAGCTGACCGTTTCCATTTTAAATGGGTGAATAATCAGGAATTTATTGAGGGCTTTCAAATTAATAATTGTTCTAAAAGACCCATCCAGTTTATGGATCAAAAACAGAGGGGAGTAAAACCCCTTACCCCGCTCTGCTTCTGGCACCTCCACTAAGACATTCTTAGCGCAAAGCTCCTGAACCTCCAACTCTAGAGCGGCCTGCTCCGATGGGGATGATCTGAGTGGGGTAATTTTAAAGTTATCCCAAGGTACCGAGGAGAATTCTAACCGCAGCCCTGTAGCTATGATGTTAAGGATCCAGCTACTGTTTGAGATTTCGACCAGGCCGGGTAGAAGGCTTTCAATCTGCCTCCTACCGGCATCGCTAGTCATTGCGAGGGTTTTTTTTGTTTCCCTAGGTGGACCTCTAAACATAAACCCTGTACCTCTTCGCCTCTTTTCATCCCATTTGGCTCGTTCCCTGGACGACCTTCGGTAGCTGAACCTCCTTCTGCTGAAAGGTCTTTTATAGGAAGGAGTTGATAGACTGGGAAACTTTTTCTTGTCGTCCCCTGCCTTTTCTAAAAGTTCGTCCAGGACCGGGCCAAAAAGATATTCGCCGTCACACGGAATGGAACAGAGGCGAGATCTGGCTTGAATATCGCCCGGCCAACATTTCAGCCATAATGCCCTTCGTGCTGCATTAGACAGCCCTGCCGCTCTGGCAGCCATTCTTACTGAGTCCGCTGAGGAATCAGCCAGGAAAGCCGCCGCATTCTGAATTATTGGCAAGGTCTTCCGAATTGTCCCCCTGGAGGTTCCATCTGTTAACTGGGAAGCTAACTGGTCTAGCCAGACCATCAATGACCTGGCTGCGCAAGTGGCTGCAACTGCCGGCCTCAGGGCACCTGCCGACATCTCCCATGTGCCTTTCAAGAAGGAATCTGCCTTCCTGTCTAGTGGATCTTTCAAAGACCCCATATCATCGAAAGGGATGGAGGATTTTTTAGAAGCCTTCGCCACTGCTACATCCAGCTTCGGGGCCTTATCCCATTTACCCGTCAGGGGATCTTCAAAAGGATATCTCCGTTTAAACGCTTGGGGTAAGGAGCCTCTTTTTTCAGGCTTCTTCCACTCTCTGTCTATAAGGCCTTGGATGCTACTGTTTAGTGGAAAGGATCTCCGTTTTTTTGGATCTAGACCACCAAACATCAGATCCTGTACTGAGGGCTCTGGTTTCGCCTCTTCTACCCCCATGGTGGACCTAACTGATTTGACAAATTTGTCCATCTGGTCCAAGGGAAAACAAAAACGGGTAGCGTCTTCCGTAGAAGACGAGGAGGAAGCCGAAGAGGAAGGCGAGGAGGGTCCTGACACAACTTCACCCCTATCATGGGTGGCAGGCGACTCTGAATCAGACAAAACTGGTACATTTCTACGCCTGGAAAATTCTCCGTGTCTTGAGGACGCTTTCAACTCTGCTCTTATTATCTCCTTCAGGCTTTCGGTGAAATCTGGAGTCTCCTCCGCTATCTAAAAAGGGAAGGGGCATAGGGGGGGTTTACTATGTCATCCCATGCCCCTGCCCTTCCCCTTAAAAATGCCCTACCGTCTGTTGCATGCACGGCTGGCACAACCTCTTAGGGCAAGCGTCAGGCAGAGGGCAAGCGCAAAAGGCACATTCCCTGTGCTTGCTTTTCACCGAACACTTCTTCCCTAGTAACAGACAAAATGGGGAAAAAACTGTATTACTGGGTATTCTAAATCTGATGATCTCTTACCCAGAATGTACAGCAGTAGGTACCGGATCACGGGGAGGGGGCTTTTTCCCAGCTGCGGAACTTCTGCGGCTGGTGCTCCTGGCCATTGAAGAGGAGCGCTCTGTCTGCTGCTGCTGCTGGCTCTCCTGTTGCACCGAGGGAGCCTCTGCAGTGTCCATCGTAAAAAAATGGGGCAGAAGCGCTTTACCTCTTTCCTAGGCTCCTTATATCCTCCCCCGGATATCCGGATCAGCAGGTCTGGCCAGGGGTCCACCCCCTCCTACTCCCCGCCCCACGGCCCCCCCTGCACCTCCCCGCCGTCCCCACAGCAGGCGCCGTCCGATGATGCAGCCGCCAAAATTTTCAAAAAACGCCGGCCGGCGTCTCACTTCCGGTTCCGGTGGTTGAGACTCCGCCCCCTTTTTTCCCCCGCTCGCACGGACCGACGGAGGTAAGCACAATCCCCCGCTGCATCGCCCCCCCAAGCGTAGATCTCCCCCGACCCCAGCCGCGCTGCTGCAACAGCGGCGCACGACTGAATTTTCAAAAACCCCGCCGCGCCGTCCATAGCAGTGACGCGCGGCGGGAAATTCAAAACCGCCCGCCGCGCCGTCCACTAACAAACGGTGCATACGACGCGCGGCGGGAAATTCAAAGGGAAACACCCCGGATCCCCGCCGCGCCGTTCACAGCAGTGACGCGGCAGGAAATTCAAATTTTAAATTTTTTTTTTTTTTTTTTTTAAAAAATCACGGCTGCACCCTCAAGAGGCCCCCACCATGACAGGACCACAGGAGAGGACAGGGAGAAGGCATCGGGACCAGGGAGAGGGGGGGGAATACTTACCTACCGGCGCTGGCTGGGAGACAGAGATCCTCTGGATACTGCTCCACCTGCTCCGCACACTGCCGTGGAATCCTACCCGGACCCACCGTGGCGCTTCCAGGGGCTCCGCACCGGCCGAGGTAGGAGATTCCCCCCGCTACCTGGGTCGACCGGCCGGCCTGGGTCCTCCTGAAGATCTTCATCTGTAGGAAACCCGTCCTTTAGGAACAGGAAACCAACTGATGTGTGGGAGAGGTGCCGCCCTTTTATATCTGTAGGTTTCCTGTTCCTAAGGGGCGGATCCCCTCTCTCTGTAGTGCTGTCATGGACGTTCGAATAAATTGCGATTCGAAGAAACATTCTTTATATCCTGCAAATGTTCAGCGATCCTGATTTTTAATTTCCTAGTGGTACAGCCTATATAAGATAAATTGCAAGTAGTGCACATAATTTTATATACCACATAGCATGAATTACAATTGATATATTTGTTAATGGTATAAATCGCAGTGCTGTCATTATTTTAAAGGTTTTCGTTACACAAACATATTTGCAAAGTGCACATCTATTGTGGCCACATTTATAAAAACCTTTATGTTCTAACCACAATGTTTTATGAGAAGAGAAATTATTACTGAACATGCTTGGAGAAACTTTGTTACCAATAGATGGCGCTTTCCTTGAAACAACATTAATACCTGATGAAAGAATGTCAGCAAGAGAGGGATTTTCATATAAAACAGGCAGCGATCTCAAAATGATTTTTTTGATGTCCCCAAATTGAGGACTATATTGAGCACAAAAATATGGTTTCACTGCAAGATCATTTTTTTGTTGTCGCCCTCCACTAATGAGATCCTCTCTGTTTTTATTACTTACAATTGTTCGTGCTCTTTTTAATGACCATTTAGGATAATTTCTGTTTTTTAATTTTGTATCCACACAATTAAATTCCGTTTCCAAAGCTGTAGGATCGCTGCAGTTTCTCAAAATTCTGGTATATTCACCCAAAGGAATCGATTTAATAGTATGTTTGGGGTGACTGCTTGCTGCATGCAAGATAGAATTACCAGCACAAGGTTTGCTGAACGTTTTAGTAATAATAACAGAGTCATGTACCCCATATAAATCAAGATCCAAAAAAGAATTTTGTTATGATGAAATTTATGAGTAAAATGTATGTTGAATGAATTAGAATTGATATAATCAATAAATCCGGATATGGCAGGTACATCACCACTCCAAATGATGAGTAAATCATCAATATATCTACCATACCAAGCAATCGAGTCAATAAATGGATTAGTGGCTGAAAAAATAAAAAAATATTCCCAATATGACATAACAAGATTAGCTAGGGATGGTGCAAATTTCGCACCCATCGCCACGCCAGATTTTTGTAAAAAAAATTTATTGTCAAATGAGAAAAAATTGTGGGTTAATAAAAATTGAATAACTTGTAAAATATAATTAATGAGATCCTGGGAATAATTACTGAATTTCGTTAAGACAAACTGCAGCGCTGTCATGGCAACATTGTAAGGTATGCAGGTATATAAAGAAGTCACATCACAACATAACCAAGTATATTCTTTAAACCAGATTTTCTTGGAAAACATTCTCAACACTTCTTTAAAATCTTTAATATAACCAGGAGTGATTTGTACTAGTGGTTGAAGTAGTGAGTCAACCCATTCACCCAGATGTTCATTTAAAGATCCAATCCCTGAGACAATAGGTCTCATGGGGGGATTTTCATATCCTTGTGAATTTTTGGGAGACCATGCATGATAGGGATAATAGGATGAGACACTGTGAGATAATCAGTTTGTTTTAAGGTACTGCCACACTAAACAATCCCGCTAGCGATCACAATAACGACGCATACTAATGCGATCGCTAGCGGGATTGTTTCTATATCGCTAAATGCGGCCACATTTAGCGATATAGTTAACGACGCTATCGCCGTTAGCGATCTTCTTAACGACTTTAGCGGTACAAAAGTACCGCTAAATCGCTAAGAAAAGGTGCCACACAGCGATAGATACTTACCCAGCGGGAGCGCCGACGAGAAAATAGGGTCCGGAGCGATTCCAGCGACGAGCGAGATCACAGCAGGAAGCTCGTCGCTGGAAGCTGCCGCACTGAACAACATCGCTAACAGGATCGCTAAATAGTGACGTTTTTTAGCGATCCCGTTAGCGATATTGTTTAGTGTGGCATACCCTTTAAGGCTGAAACCCTCATTGATAATTTGGATAATCTCACTTTTAAATTTATCAGTAGGATTTGTATGGAGTTTTTCATATACATCACTGTCAGACAAGAGAGACATAATTTGAGAATGATAATCCTCTTTATTCAGGATAACTACCATGCCACCCTTGTCAGACATTTTAATTATTACATCTGACATACTTTTGATCTCATCTAATGCAGTTTTCTGGGCTTTTGTTAAATTGGAATGATTTCTGCTGCTGCCCATTTTAACCCTATCATGAAGGATTTTTAAATCCCTCTCTATCACCTCCTGGTATTTAGTCATGCAATCAGGCCTGGATTGAATGGGATAAAAAGAGGGATTTTTTGTTTTAAACACAGGTGCATGAATGGTATCAGATTCATTATCACAGGAATGAGTAGACAAACTAAACAAAGTGTTGAGAGATACCTGTTCTCTGAAAGACAAGTCAGTAAATTCATTATTATATGTCAGCGACTCCTGCAAAGGGGTCTCATCAGAATGATTTAGAAAATGCTTTTTGATGGTAAGGTCTCGCATAAACTTATTGACGTCCAAAATAGTAGAAAAAAGATTGAAATTCTGATCGGGCACAAAATTCAGACCTAAGGACAAAACATCTAATTGCGTTTTGGTAAAGTCTCGTGCAGATAAATTCAAGACATTATCATGGTTTATTATTTGCGATAATTCTTCCTGCGGCGTGTAATCATGACATGATCTTTGTCGGTGTTTTCTGCCACCCCGCCTTTTACGTTTTTTGTATGACGAAAAAACTTTGTGGTGTGAACACTGTCATTAGAGGAAACACTCAGATTATTGTCAGATGAATCCAACTCAGAGGATGTAAAACAGACATGTGGTTTAGATACCAGTTCGTTGAGAGCATGGTTGCGTTTTAAAATAGATTTAGGAGTTCTATGACCCCGCTCCCAATGGCCCCAGTCATAGACTTTCTTGGTTGAATAGTCTCTTAGATCACGAGAAAATTTTTGTTCTTTCCGGTCCATGATATCCTTTTCTAGGCTAGAGACATTATCTTGCATTTCAGCCACAAGTGAGTCATACTGAGTCAACGATTTAAATTCAGTGAGCGCAGTATCTGCATCATTCATTTGTTTCTGAATATCCTCCAATTTATTACTCTCATATTTGACTATGAGTTGCATTAGTTTGGAAGAACAATTACTGAGTATCTGATTCCACTCTTCAATGAAAATGTCAGAAAAAATTGTAGTGGGGATTTTTTTAATACGAAGCCCCCTTGGAATCATATCCTTAGCTAGATAATTTTGGAGGGTAGTATGATCCCACCACAACTTTGTTTCTTGAAGCAAAAGTTTTTCCATTTTGTTGATATTTTCAATCAGATCAGGCATGTCTGGAATTTCATTAATATCACCAGAAAACACTTGTGCCGCTTTAACAGATCTGTCTTGAACAAAAATAGATGCCATAATAAAGCTGGTGCCTGAGCTTAATGACTGAGTCCACTTTCAAAATACTTGAAAATATTGAGCATGAAACCGGGGGCATGGTAATCAAAAGTACAAATATAAGAACGCTAACCAGCTCACCGGTTTGTAGAAGCACGGATCCTCCGCTTGATCAAACGTGAAGATACATAAGAAAATGAAGGAAAAAGGGATCCAGCTTCAATAAAATCTTCATCTTTATTGATTCATAAAAACATGAATAATGGCATGCTCCTGGACAAGCTCAGGACAAGGCTACGCGTTTCGATCACAGGGATCTTTATCACAGCTGACATATTCAGACAAAGGCACATATTTAAGACAAAGGAAGACCAATCACGATCAGAAAAAATGTCATGTGATTTTGACAAGTCCTATAACAATTTGCACATAACGAATAAAGAAACAAAAACAATATTTGCACAAACAAAATCAATGCAAAGAAATAAAATTAATAATGGAACATCAATTTGTTTCTTTGTTGAGACCAAATGGATGTCTGGTATGTAGATTAAAGATCCAGAAAGCTTCATGTGTGAGGAGTCGCTGACGTGCATCTCCACCTCGGGCAGACAGGTTAACACTTTCAATACCTGTGACTTGGAAGGAAGAAACATTGCGAGCATGCTGAAAAATAAAATGTTTAGCAGCAGCAGAAATATTGCGATTCGAAGAAACATTCTTTATATCCTGCAAATGTTCAGCGATCCTGATTTTTAATTTCCTAGTGGTGCAGCCTATATAAGATAAATTGCAAGTAGTGCACATAATTTTATATACCACATAGCATGAATTACAATTGATATATTTGTTAATGGTATAAATCGCAGTGCTGTCATTATTTTCAAAGGTTTTCGTTACACAAACATATTTGCAAAGTGCACATCTATTGTGGCCACATTTATAAAAACCTTTATGTTCTAACCACAATGTTTTATGAGAAGAGAAATTATTACTGAACATGCTTGGAGAAACTTTGTTACCAATAGATGGCGCTTTCCTTGAAACAACATTAATACCTGATGAAAGAATGTCAGCAAGAGAGGGATTTTCATATAAAATAGGCAGCGATCTCAAAATGATTTTTTTGATGTCCCCAAATTGAGGACTATATTGAGCACAAAAATATGGTTTCACTGCAAGATCATTTTTTTGTTGTCGCCCTCCACTAATGAGATCCTCTCTGTTTTTATTACTTAAAATTGTTCGTGCTCTTTTTAATGACCATTTAGGATAATTTCTGTTTTTAATTTTGAATCCACACAATTAAATTCCGTTTCCAAAGCTGTAGGATCGCTGCAGTTTCTCAAAATTCTGGTATATTCACCCAAAGGAATCGATTTAATAGTATGTTTGGGGTGACTGCTTGCTGCATGCAAGATAGAATTACCAGCACAAGGTTTGCTGAACGTTTTAGTAATAATAACAGAGTCATGTACCCCATATAAATCAAGATCCAAAAAAGAAATTTTGTTATGATGAAATTTATGAGTAAAATGTATGCTGAATGAATTAGAATTGATATAATCAATAAATCCGGATATGGCAGGTACATCACCACTCCAAATGATGAGTAAATCATCAATATATCTACCATACCAAGCAATCGAGTCAATAAATGGATTAGTGGCTGAAAAAATAAAAAAATATTCCCAATATGACATAACAAGATTAGCTAGGGATGGTGCAAATTTCGCACCCATCGCCACGCCAGATTTTTGTAAAAAAAATTTATTGTCAAATGAGAAAAAATTGTGGGTTAATAAAAATTGAATAACTTGTAATATATAATTAATGAGATCCTGGGAATAATTACTGAATTTCGTTAAGACAAACTGCAGCGCTGTCATGGCAACATTGTAAGGTATACAGGTATATAAAGAAGTCACATCACAACATAACCAAGTATATTCTTTAAACCAGATTTTCTTGGAAAACATTCTCAGCACTTCTTTAGAATCTTTAATATAACCAGGAGTGAATTGTACTAGTGGTTGAAGTAGTGAGTCAATCCATTCACCCAGATGTTCATTTAAAGATCCAATCCCTGAGACAATAGGTCTCATGGGGGGGATTTTCATATCCTTGTGAATTTTTGGGAGACCATGCATGATAGGGATAATAGGATGAGACACTGTGAGATAATCAGTTTGTTTTTTGGTTAGAATGCCAAGGCTTTTGTGCCCGATCAGAATTTCAATCTTTTTTCTACTATTTTGGACGTCAATAAGTTTATGCGAGACCTTACCATCAAAAAGCATTTTCTAAATCATTCTGATGAGACCCCTTTGCAGGAGTCGCTGACATATAATAATGAATTTACTGACTTGTCTTTCAGAGAACAGGTATCGCTCAACACTTTGTTTAGTTTGTCTACTCATTCCTATGATAATGAATCTGATACCATTCATGCACCTGTGTTTAAAACAAAAAATCCCTCTTTTTATCCCATTCAATCCAGGCCTGATTGCATGACTAAATACCAGGAGGTGATAGAGAGGGATTTAAAAATCCTTCATGATAGGGTTAAAATGGGCAGCAGCAGAAATCATTCCAATTTAACAAAAGCCCAGAAAACTGCATTAGATGAGATCAAAAGTATGTCAGATATAATAATTAAAATGTCGGACAAGGGTGGCATGGTAGTTATCCTGAATAAAGAGGATTATCATTCTCAAATTATGTCTCTCTTGTCTGACAGTGATGTATATGAAAAACTCCATACAAATCCTACTGATAAATTTAAAAGTGAGATTATCCAAATTATCAATGAGGGTTTCAGCCTTGGCATTCTAACCAAAAAACAAACTGATTATCTCACAGTGTCTCATCCTATTATCCCTATCATGCATGGTCTCCCAAAAATTCACAAGGATATGAAAATCCCCCCCATGAGACCTATTGTCTCAGGGATTGGATCTTTAAATGAACATCTGGGTGAATGGGTTGACTCACTACTTCAACCACTAGTACAAATCACTCCTGGTTATATTAAAGATTTAAAGAAGTGTTGAGAATGTTTTCCAAGAAAATCTGGTTTAAAGAATATACTTGGTTATGTTGTGATGTGACTTCTTTATATACCTGTATACCTTACAATGTTGCCATGACAGCGCTGCAGTTTGTCTTAACGACATTCAGTAATTATTCCCAGGATCTCATTAATTATATTTTACAAGTTATTCAATTTTTATTAACCCACAATTTTTTCTCATTTGACAATACATTTTTTTACAAAAATCTGGCGTGGCGATGGGTGCGAAATTTGCACCATCCCTAGCTAATCTTGTTATGTCATATTGGGAATATTTTTTTATTTTTTCAGCTACTAATCCATTTATTGACTCGATTGCTTGGTATGGTAGATATATTGATGATTTACTCATCATTTGGAGTGGTGATGTACCTGCCATATCCGGATTTATTGATTATATCAATTCTAATTCATTCAACATACATTTTACTCATAAATTTCATCATAACAAAATTTCTTTTTTGGATCTTGATTTATATGGGGTACATGACTCTGTTATTATTACTAAAACGTTCAGCAAACCTTGTGCTGGTAATTCTATCTTGCATGCAGCAAGCAGTCACCCCAAACATACTATTAAATCGATTCCTTTGGGTGAATATACCAGAATTTTGAGAAACTGCAGCGATCCTACAGCTTTGGAAACGGAATTTAATTGTGTGGATTCAAAATTAAAAAACAGAAATTATCCTAAATGGTCATTAAAAAGAGCACGAACAATTGTAAGTAATAAAAACAGAGAGGATCTCATTAGTGGAGGGCGACAACAAAAAAATGATCTTGCAGTGAAACCATATTTTTGTGCTCAATATAGTCCTCAATTTGGGGACATCAAAAAAATCATTTTGAGATCGCTGCCTATTTTATATGAAGATCCCTCTCTTGCTGACATTCTTTCATCAGGTATTAATGTTGTTTCAAGGAAAGTGCCATCTATTGGTAACAAAGTTTCTCCAAGCATGTTCAGTAATAATTTCTCTTCTCATAAAACATCGTGGTTAGAACATAAAGGTTTTTATAAATGTGGCCACAATAGATGTGCACTTTGCAAATATGTTTGTGTAACGAAAAACCTTTGAAAATAATGACAGCACTGCGATTTATACCATTAACAAATATATCAATTGTAATTCATGCTATGTGGTATATAAAATTATGTGCACTACTTGCAATTTATCTTATATAGGCTGCACCACTAGGAAATTAAAAATCAGGATCGCTGAACATTTGCAGGATATAAAGAATGTTTCTTCGAATCGCAATATTTCTGCTGCTGCTAAACATTTTATTTTTCAGCATGCTCGCAATGTTTCTTCCTTCCAAGTCACAGGTATTGAAAGTGTTAACCTGTCTGCCCGAGGTGGAGATGCACGTCAGCGACTCCTCACACGTGAAGCTTTCTGGATCTTTAATCTACATACCAGACATCCATTTGGTCTCAACAAAAGAAACAAAATTGATGTTCCATTATTAATTTTATTTCTTTGCATTGATTTTTATTTGTGCAAATATTGTTTTTGTTTCTTTATTCGTTATGTGCAAATTGTTAAAGGACTTGTCAAAAATCACATGACATTTTTTCTGATCGTGATTGGTCTTCCTTTGTCTTAAATATATGCCTTTGTCTGAATATGTCAGCTGTGATAAAGATCCTGTGATCGAAACGCGTAGCCTTGTCCTGAGCTTGTCCAGGAGCATGCCATTATTCATGTTTTTATGAATCAATAAAGATGAAGATTTTATTGAAGCTGGATCCCTTTTTCCTTCATTTTCTCACATATTAAAATATACCTGACTGCAATTTATGATTAGGGCATCATGAATCTACTGGCAGGTTTCCTAAAGAAGCACTCCTCCCATCAAAATGTGTATCCTCTTAATATCTTGCAGTCAAAACATTGTATAGCACTGTGTACTTGTGATAGCTAATTTTGCCCCTACACCCAGTTAAAGAGGTTTTCCACTACTTTTACATTGATGGCCTATTCTTATGGTAGGTCTTCAATAACTGATCGGTGGAGGTGTGACACCTGATGCTGTTTCTAGCTTTGGTCGGAACTACTGAGTTCCGGTATTGCACAGTGCAACACCGTCAATTCTATAGTACCCACAGCCAGGTCCCCTATTCAAATTAATACAGTACCCGACTGTGGCCTCTATTCCATTGGCGGAGTCATGCTGTGCAGCTCTGTAACTGAGCAGTTCTGGTCGACTTTGAATACCGCTAATAGGTGGGCAAATCGGTGTTTGACCCCAGCAATCAGACATTGATGGCCTAGCTTTAGGCTAAAGTAGTGGACAAACTCTTTAATTTTTCTCTTTTCCATTAGGTCTATGACATTAGATGATTAAAAACAGACTAGATGAATCCTTCTAACCTATATGTACTGTACAATTAGGAAGTTTCTTTTCCCTGCATGAGTCATCATTAGAACTAAAATTCTACATCACTGCAAAGTACCTAGCAGTGGTAAAAAGTAGTAAAGCTACTATAGGAGAAGAAGGGGGATGACACATGCAGGAAAAATAGGCTTCCTGCTTCCACATAAAGCTTAAAAGGATTTGGCTAGTCTGGTTTTAATTGCATGGTCTAATAGTCTTAATGGAAAAGAGAAGAATTAACTGTGTAAAAAGGCAAAATGAATAGAATATGATGATATTAAGAGGAGAAAAACTTTGATGGGATACTTCTTTTAAAGTCAAGCAGTATTGAATGCTACATTATGGCATTTTATCCTAAATTGTTAGGTTTCGGAAAGAATGTTTGAAGCACACAGTGGAATTATACTGTGATATATTAATTGTATGTTGTATGTATGTTGGAAATATGGAGGTATGGGGAATTTATGTCCTTCTGTTCTAAAACCCTAAAGATGGCTCCAATCCAGCAAGGTATGAAATATGCCAATTATATTACTATAATTACACATGTCTGCCTTTGTGCTCCATCTACACAAAGAAACCAAGAAAAGTTGTGATTGCCTCTCTCTAGATATTGTTTACTGTCTACAGTAGCTGTCTAATATCTCTCGAGATATTAAATTCTTCATCATTCTCCCTGCCACGCACACAATAGACGAACAAATTTTATTTTGTAGTTCTGTTATTAAGCATTTCAACTTCCCAGTGAGTTACCTCATTTGTACCAAATAACACTTCATTTATTGCGATTATAAGGTATTTTAAACATTTATGTTGTGCAGTATTTTTAGTCATGTTTTATTTACCAATCTTGTCACATTTTGCTAATGATGCCATTAAATTTTTTCATGTACCTATAAAAGTTAAGTTTCAATTGGTTCTTACCTATTAAACTTGCAAATTAAATAAATTCTAGTCAACATGTAATGAGCTAGACTGCAGAGTTTGTGATGGCTTGAGCTGATGACAGATTAATCAAGATGTAAAATTAAGGAAATACGTGCCTCTAAGCAGAGATGATTCTGCAATCTTGTCTTTTGATACTTGCATTTAATTATGCAGACTTTAAAGAACCAGCTTTTTTTCCCAAGATCATAACCCTTTTGTAAAAGTATCAAATTAGAAAACTTCTTTGAATTGCTAATGAGCTTCCATTAATAAATGAAATTTAATTGAAAACATCAAGATAAATGTTCCAAATTTAAAGATATATCTTGTAAATTTGTTGTTTTTATAAAGGTGTTTTTTATGTGTCACCCAATTCTCCTTTCATTGACATTTTATAATATGCCTCACAAATCAGAGTTTTATCAATTAACCCATGGGGTAAACTATCTCGACACTAGGATAAGGCTGATTTCAAACATTCTTAATAGACTGACAGAACGTAGATCGGAAAACCAAGCCAAACTGCCCAGACTCCTGACCGTAGCTTTCAGGTTCATTTATGCCTAGGAAGCAGTTATCTCAGGTTGGGAGCCTCAGATGTCTGGACAGATCTTCCAATCTAAATACGAATTGGATTTATGAATGGGATAAACCAGCATGAAAATAAGGAATCTCTTTTAAGTGTTTTCCAGCTTTCCCAATTCATGTCATTTTTGGCATAGACCAGGGTACCTCAACTCCAGTCCTCAAGGCCCACCAACAGGTCATGTTTTCAGGATTTCCTTAGTATTGCTCAGGTGATAATTGCATCACCTGTGCAATAGAAAGGAAATCCTGAAAGCATCATCTGTTGGTGGGCCTTGAGGACTGGAGTTGGGGAACCCTGGCATAGACCATCAAGAAATTAAGTGCTGGAGACCCCAAACAGTCAACAGGTATAAAGATATAATGTCTTCACTGCAGTACCAATCACAGTATAGCCTGAAGAGTAGAGATGAGCAGCAGGACCAGACATTTTGTGCTATACCATTCACATGATCAAGTCTGCCTGCAAGAGGATAATGTTTATTATGGCTGACTGTTAACCCCTTAGTGACAGCCATTTTGCAGCTTAATGACCGGGCCAATTTTTACAATTCTGACCACTGTCAATTTATGGGGTTATAACTCTGGAACGCTTTAACGAATCCAGCTGATTCTGAGATTGTTTTTTCGTGACATATTGTACTTCATGTTAGTGGTAAAATTTCTTTGATATGTCTTGTGTTTATTTATGAAAAAAAACGGAAATATGGCGAAAATTTTGAAAATTTAACAATTTTCAAACTTTAAATTTTTATGCCCTAAAATCAGAGAGATATGTCACACAAATTTCTTAATAAATAACATTTCCAACATGTCTACTTTACATCAGCACAATTTTGGGAACAAAATTTTTTTTTTTGTTATGAAGTTATAAGGGTTAAAAGTTAACCAGCGATTTCTCATTTTTACAACACCATTTTTTTTTTAGGGACCACATCACATTTGAAGTCACTTTGAGGGGTCTATACGATAGAAAATACCCAAAAGTGACATCATTCTAAAAACTGCACCCCTCAAGGTGCTCAAAAACCACATTCAAGAAGTTTATTAACCCTTTACGTGCTTCACAGGAACTGAAGAAATGTGGAAGGAAAAAATTAACATTTAACTTTTTTTGCAAAAACTTTACTTCGGAACAAATTTTTTTTATTTTCACAACTGTTAAAAGAAAAAATGAACCACAAAATTTGTTGTGCAATTTCTCCTGAATAAGCCGATACCCCATATGTGGAGGTAAACCACTTTTTGGGCGCACGGCAGAGGTCGCAAGGGAAGGAGCGACATTTGACTTTTTCAACGCAGAATTGGCTGGACGCCATGTCGCGTTTGTAGAGGCCCTGATGTGTCTAAACAGTGGAAACCCATCACAAGTGACCCCATTTTGGAAACTAGACCCCCTAAGGAACTTATCTAGATGTGTGGTGAGCACTTTGAACCTCCAAGTGCTTCACAGAAGTTTATAACAAAGAACAGTGAAAATAAAAAATCATATTTTTTCCACAAAAACAATCTTTTCACCCCAATTTTTATTTTCCCAAGGATAACAAGACCCCAAAAGTTTTTGTGCAATTTGTCCTGAGCATGCTGATACCCCATATGTGGGGGTAAACCACTGTTTGGGTGCATGGCAGAGCTTGGAAGGGAAGGAGCGCCGTTTGACTTTTTCAACGCAGAATTGGCTGGACGTCATGTCATGTTGTAGAGGCCCTGATGTGTCTAAACAGTGGAAACCCCCCACATGTGACCCCATTTTGGAAACTAGACCCCCTAAGGAACTTATCTAGATGTGTGGTGAGCACTTTAACCTCCAAGTGCTTCACAGAAGTTTATAACATAGAACCGTGAAAATAAAAAAATCATATTTTTTCCACAAAAACATCTGTTCACCGCAATTTTTATTTTCCCAAGGGTAACAAGACCCCAAAAGTTTTTGTGCAATTTGTCCTGAGCATGCTGATAACCCATATGTGGGGGTAAACCACTTTTTGGG
>JARQOD010000008.1:83877075-83890307 GCA_033576555.1 Oophaga sylvatica | reverse complement strand
TGACAGGCACGCTCGCTGGTGGACGGGGGGGGGGCCAGCGATGCTGGGAACCCCAAAGGGACCAGGGGGTTTCAGGCGCGGGCTGTCCTAGAAACCGCTGGTACCCTTTGGTACCGGCCCTGGGGGGAGCTGGTATAAGGTTTCACAGCGGGTTTCAGGCCCGCGCAGCGCTTTGGGAAAAACGCTGTGTATTAAACCCCGCTCCCTGCACGGGCGTGTATCCAAGGCAAGGGGTTTCAAGCACAGCCCCCGATGGAAACCGCTGTTCCTTTGGGTTTTCAGCGGTCGCTGGTCTCCCGCCTGCCCCCCGCTAGGGCCTGTCAGCAGGAAACCAGCGATCAAAAAAAAAGGCCTGAATTTCAGGAAAATTTGCGATACCCGGAGGGGGGCGTTTTTCGCTGAATGTCCACACGCAAAATCGTGGTGAGTCGCTGCGCTACAAAAAAGTGATGCAGCGATTCGGAGCATTCGCTATGTGAGACGGGGCCCCTTTAAAGGGGGCTTAATTTTTTCTTTACTTTACTTCAGGTCAGCCCGGCCCTCAGTGAAACAGAGGGAATGATAAAAAAAAAAAGGGGTTCCCTTTTAAAAAAAAAAAAGGGGGGGTCCCCCCTATTTTTTTTAACCAGCCAGTGAAAACGACCCTGAGGGCCTGGTTTAGGCTGTTAAGGAGCCAAGATCCATGGACCTTGCCGCCCTGATAATACCGGCCCAGCAGTCTGCATATCTTGGCTGATTTTAAAAAAATAGGGGATCCCCTCGAAAAAAATTGGCTGGGGTCCCCCCTATTTTTGTTAACCAGCCAGATGAAGCAGACCGTGAGGCCTGGATTTTCAGGTGTTAAGGAGCCAAGATCATGGACCTTTTCCAGCCCGATAATACCAGGCCACAGCAGTCTGCATTCTTGGTGATTACAAAAAAGGGGATCCCCTCGAAAAAAATTGGCGTGGGTCCCCCTATTTTTTTAACCACCAGATGAAGCAGACCTGAGCCGGTTTTTCAGGCTGGAAGGTCCAATATCCCTGGACCTTGCCAGCCTGAAATACCAGGCCACAGCAGTCTGCTTAGCTTGGTGGTTAACAAAAAAAGGGGATCCCCCCGAAAAAAAAAAAAGGCGTAGGGTCCCCCTATTTTGTTAACCCCCAAGTAAAATGCAGACTGCTCGGCCTGGAAATTAAAAAACTAAAAAACAAAAAACTGACTGGCACTTCCAGACTAATGTGAACTAGGTGCAAACCAAAGGGAGCTACCCTCATGTAAAACATCCAAAAAAGGCTGCACTCAGCATACTAAAGCATGACAACTATGAATACATGAAATTTTGAATAGCAATATGGCTTTGGAATATAAGGAAAAATTTGAGACGCTTAGTATAAACATTTGGCCAAACATTTTAAAGCCCAACAACCATCGTCAAGGTGGTCTCAATTCTGTTGGGTCCCTATCCTAATGTGAACATACCTCTATTAGGCTGATATCTGAATTTCTGGGTGAATATGCACCTCTGTCAGTAATGCCTGCATTTATGGGTAAAGTAGGGACTGGTGTAATTAAAATCACCACCTGGTGGGGGCGGAGTGCTCGGTCAGCAAGCTAACATTCAAAAGACAAAAAACCTGACTGGCACTTCCAGACTAATGTGAACTAGGTGCAAACCAAAGGGAGCTACCCTCATGTAAAAACTCCAAAAAAAGGCTGCACTCAAGCATACTAAAGCATGACAACATAGAATACATGAAATTTTGAATAGCAATATGGCTTTGGAATATAAGGAAAATTTGAGACGCTTAGTATAAACATTTGGCCAAACATTTTAAAGCCCAACAACCATCGTCAAGGTGGTCTCAATTCTGTTGGGTCCCTATCCTAATGTGAACATACCTCTATTAGGCTGATATCTGAATTTCTGGGTGAATATGCACCTCTGTCAGTAATGCCTGCATTTATGGGTAAAGTAGGGACCTGGTGTAATTAAAATCACCACCTGGTGGGGGCGGAGTGCTCGGTCAGCAAGCTAACATTCAAAAGACAAAAAACCTGACTGGCACTTCCAGACTAATGTGAACAGGTGCAAACCAAAGGGAGCTACCCTCATGTAAAACATCCAAAAAAAGGCTGCATCAAGCATACTAAAGCATGACAACATAGAATACATGAAATTTTGAATAGCAATATGGCTTTGGAATATAAGGAAAAATTTGAGACGCTTAGTATAAAACATTTGGCCAAACATTTTAAAGCCCAACAACCATCGTCAAGGTGGTCTCAATTCTGTTGGGTCCCTATCCTAATGTGAACATACCTCTATTAGGCTGATATCTGAATTTCTGGGTGAATATGCACCTCTGTCAGTAATGCCTGCATTTATGGGTAAAGTAGGGACCTGGTGTAATTAAAATCACCACCTGGTGGGGGCGGAGTGCTCGGTCAGCAAGCTAACATTCAAAAGACAAAAAAACCTGACTGGCACTTCCAGACTAATGTGAACTAGGTGCAAACCAAAGGGAGCTACCCTCATGTAAAACATCCAAAAAAAGGCTGCACTCAAGCATACTAAGCATGACAACATAGAATACATGAAATTTTGAATAGCAATATGGCTTTGGAATATAAGGAAAAATTTGAGACGTTAGTATAAACATTTGGCCAAAATTTTAAAGCCCAACAACCATCGTCAAGGTGGTCTCATTCTGTTGGGTCCATATCCTAATGTACATACCTCTATTAGGCTGATATCTGAATTTCTGGGTGAATATGCACCTCTGTCAGTAATGCCTGATTTATGGGTAAAGTTGGGACTCGGGAGTAATTAAAATCACCACCTGGTGGGGGCGGAGTCTTCGGTCGCAAGCTAACATTCAAAGACAAAAACCGACTGCAATTCCAGACTAATGTGAACTAGGTGCAAACCAAAGGGAGCTACCCTCATGTAAAACATCCAAAAAAGGCTGCACTCAAGCATACTAAAGCATGACAACATAGAATACATGAAATTTTGAATAGCAATATGGCTTTGGAGTATAAGGAAAAACATTAGTCTGGATATGCAGTCAGGTTTTTTGTCTTTAGAATGTTAGCTTACTGACCGAGCACTCCGCCCCCACTAGGTGGTGATTTTAATAACACCAGGTCCCTACTTTACCCATAAATGCAGGCATTACTGACAGAGGTGCATATTCACCCAGAAATTCAGATATCAGCCTAATAGAGGTATGTTCACATTAGGATAGGGACCCAACAGAATTGAGACCACCTGACGATGGTTGTTGGGCTTTAAAATGTTTGGCCAAATGTTTATACTAAGCGTCTCAAATTTTTCCTTATATTCCAAAGCCATATTGCTATTCAAAATTTCATGTATTCTATGTTGTCATGCTTTAGTATGCTTGAGTGCAGCCTTTTTTTGGATGTTTTACATGAGGGTAGCTCCCTTTGGTTTGCACCTAGTTCACATTAGTCTGGAAGTGCCAGTCAGGTTTTTTGTCTTTTGAATGTTAGCTTGCTGACCGAGCACTCCGCCCCCACCAGGTGGTGATTTTAATTACACCAGGTCCCTACTTTACCCATAAATGCAGGCATTACTGACAGAGGTGCATATTCACCCAGAAATTCAGATATCAGCCTAATAGAGGTATGTTCACATTAGGATAGGGACCCAACAGAATTGAGACCACCTTGACGATGGTTGTTGGGCTTTAAAATGTTTGGCCAAATGTTTATACTAAGCGTCTCAAATTTTTCCTTATATTCCAAAGCCATATTGCTATTCAAAATTTCATGTATTCTATGTTGTCATGCTTTAGTATGCTTGAGTGCAGCCTTTTTTTGGATGTTTTACATGAGGGTAGCTCCCTTTGGTTTGCACCTAGTTCACATTAGTCTGGAAGTGCCAGTCAGGTTTTTTGTCTTTTGAATGTTAGCTTGCTGACCGAGCACTCCGACCCCACCAGGTGGTGATTTTAATTACACCAGGTCCCTACTTTACCCATAAATGCAGGCATTACTGACAGAGGTGCATATTCACCCAGAAATTCAGATATCAGCCTAATAGAGGTATGTTCACATTAGGATAGGGACCCAACAGAATTGAGACCACCTTGACGATGGTTGTTGGGCTTTAAAATGTTTGGCCAAATGTTTATACTAAGCGTCTCAAATTTTTCCTTATATTCCAAAGCCATATTGCTATTCAAAATTTCATGTATTCTATGTTGTCATGCTTTAGTATGCTTGAGTGCAGCCTTTTTTTGGATGTTTTACATGAGGGTAGCTCCCTTTGGTTTGCACCTAGTTCACATTAGTCTGGAAGTGCCAGTCAGGTTTTTTGTCTTTTGAATGTTAGCTTGCTGACCGAGCACTCCGCCCCCACCAGGTGGTGATTTTAATTACACCAGGTCCCTACTTTACCCATAAATGCAGGCATTACTGACAGAGGTGCATATTCACCCAGAAATTCAGATATCAGCCTAATAGAGGTATGTTCACATTAGGATAGGGACCCAACAGAATTGAGACCACCTTGACGATGGTTGTTGGGCTTTAAAATGTTTGGCCAAATGTTTATACTAAGCGTCTCAAATTTTTCCTTATATTCCAAAGCCATATTGCTATTCAAAATTTCATGTATTCTATGTTGTCATGCTTTAGTATGCTTGAGTGCAGCCTTTTTTTGGATGGTATTAAAAGACTGTCAAGGCCCATGGATTTTGGCCCTCAACAGCCTGATAATACCAGGCTACAGCAGCCCCACATTTGGCGCATCAAAAGATGTGCCAATTGTGGCACTTTATCCGGCTCTTCCCACTGCCCTGTAGCGGTGGCAAGTGGGGTAATAAGGGGTTAATGTCACCGTTGATTGCACGGTGACAATAAGCCCGGTTAATAATGGAGAGGTGTCAATAAGACACCGATCCATTATTAATCCCAAAGTTATTAAATGTATAAAAAAAAGACACAGCAAGAAAAAAGTCTTTTAATGAAATAAGAGACAACACAGTTTTCATTAATTTTATTACACTCTCATTCCTGCGACGCCATCGATCTCCTGTAAAAAAAGAAAAAAAAAAAACAACAGTATACCACCTGTCCGACGCAGTCCATAACGACAGTCCCACGACGATCCAGCTCTGCTACATCGGAATGACAGGCAGAGCCTGTCATCCCGGCGCAGCACAGCTGATTACCTGCTTCCCCGGCGGTGACGTCATCGGACTGCTTTACGGCCGCGATTACCCAGCAGTCACTGCAGTTATCGCGAGAAACTGCATGTGACCGCCGGGGAGAAGAGGATGGCGGCCATTAAGCAGTCCGGGATGTGACCGCCGGAGATCTTCTGCCAGGTAAGTGCCGCTGACTCCTCACAGACCCGACCGACGGACACTGACAGTGACAGTGACAATCCCGATTCCGGTATCCGATATGACGAAAATATCGGTACTCGGAATCGGAATTCCGATACAGCCAATATCGGCCGATACCCGATATTTGCAGTATCGGAATGCTCAACACTAGTTACCAGTAACCATTTTGTTTGATTCATGTCAAGCAAATAGAAAAAAATTGGGTTCTGGAGAATCTATTTTTTTTATTATTCAATTTGTCCAGAATCAATTAGCTTATCTCTAAAATGTATTAGTCAATCTCACATATTTTAATTTTTTAATTATTTTTCAAATTTGAATAGCTGCAGAAATGTTTAGAGTTAGAAGGCCTAAAGAGGAAATGTCCCCAGGTCAAAAAAGTCCAGGTTTTGCTTTTATTTGATTCCAACTGTTGCCCAAGTATTATTTTTTGGTAGTTTTTTAATTCTTTTATATTCTTCATATGGTTCCAAAGATATAGACCTTTTTATTTGATGTTTATTTTTATGGTCCTTACGAAGAGGTGTTGCTTACAGCATTGCATGGGCACAAGTCTTCCGCTTGGTCTACATTGTGAGCAATGCCCATTTGATAAAGACCTGGAAAGATAGTATAAAATAAAAATGCCCATTCTCTGGAATCAAAATGTGGATTTAAGAAAAACAAAGCACAGAAGACTTAGGTGCAGTGGGAATTTAATAAAAGGGAGAAATTTGGTCATTTTAGACAGGTGAGAGGTCCTTTTTAACACAAAATATTAAAGCATAATTGTTTTGGTAACCACACAAGCATTAAGATATATACAGACTTGGGCCCTAATTCATTAATTCTTTTAAGCCAGAAAACTGTCCTAAATAGCTTTGAAAAATTGCAACATTTTTGCACAAATATTTTCTTGTCATTTTAGCTCAGCTGCTGCAAAATGAGCCAAGCTGGGTTGGGACTGGAGCAAGGCAGGAAATGGTTACCTCCTTCATCAAAGTCATGACGTTAAACCAGAAGTCTTACTTCAATCCCAGATTGGAGTAATTTTTGTGGCAAGGAGTGCAAGCAGGTACGTTATTTCCTACCCCACTTAATTAATCAGAAGCCTTGCACATCACCCCACACCATCAAGTGGACCGGTGTGAAAAATGCTTGTCCCAATGAATCAGGACCAAAGTCATTATTACATTCATAAATGCCTGTCAAGCTGGGTGATATCATGTGATCTGTTTATTTTTGGGGAACCTTCTTTGAAATGAGCAACTTCTTCCTTTGTCCTCTTGTGTATAAATATGTGATTCTTCAGCTTTTGTTTTAGTCTTTGCCTGATGAAGAGACCTGCGTAGTCTCGAAAGCTTGCAATTTGTTACCATCTTTTCAGTTAGCCATTAAAAGGTATCAACCACTGAGGACTCTCAAGTCTAAATATTTTTCTATCTACTGGCTAACACGGTACGAAGATACACATCTTTCCTATATCAACTTCTTTCAGAAATTTTTCTTCTGCATTATTTAATTCTCCTATGTAAAATGACATTGTATGGTAGTGCCTATAAGTGGGTCTGACAATCTGCTTACTTCCTAGTCAATTTTCCCAATGAAACACCATCTTAACATCTAATTTACTAAAAGCAGCTTCTTCATTCAATAGATTAAGCTTTGACAATAAAACATAACCTTGGACTTTAGATTATATAACATTTAAATGTTTTTCAGTCCATAAAATGAAAAAAAAACTTCCATTAAAACATAAAAATGACAATTTCCTTCTTCACCTCTGATACCAAGCACATCAATTTCTAGATTTAACACCAACAGACTGCTAGGAAAAAAACGGCAAAAATATGAAGCTTTTACATAAAGATGACTAAATTGTTCAGCATTTAAAATGAGATAAACATGATATGATAACAATTTAAACAATTTTTTCAGCCTACAGAATATGGAAATGCATCATTATTAACAAACCTTGCATATTTTTTTTTCCTTCGTTCAGACGAGTTATTAAATTGGGTTATTAAACTAAATCTGCAATGTGAATTGGAAAGAATGTAGGAGCAAAATCAGCTTTGCCAATTTGTTACTGTATTTTTTTTCCCAGTAACTATAGCAAAAGATTTAAGACATCTCTGAAGTAAAAGCAAACACAAAGGAAGTCTCTTGAGTATGGCAACTCTAACAAGTATAAACCACGAATAAAGTAAAGCTCGGGTTTAATGACACTAATTGTGATACATTCATTTGGGCTGACTGATTTTAATAGAAAGTAAAAACTAAAGAAAGACAATGTATAATTTAATGCACTATTGTAGCACGCTTTTCCGACTGTAAATCACTTTGGTCTCTCGTTTTTTTTCCCATTCACTTTGCAATAAGAGGTTCTATTTAAATAAAATAAATGGCACTACTGACAACTGCCTTCATTTACATCTCCAAGACGGAAGCCGATCATGAAAGCAGATACATGTAAGCTTTTTAAGAAAGGAAATGTTGACTTTTGCAACATTTTTTTGATTATGTTTATTATTGTGACACCTACTCCAGTGAAATTAAGTAGCACAGTATATAATTCATGTTCCACATTTAAAAAAATTATAAGCACTTTTGATTTTATTCATAAAATTGCAACAAGCATTACTTCATTTGTTGTAACTTACTACACAAAACACAATTTCATTTGTAATAAAGATGTGGAGTTAAAGGGGACTGGACAGTTTAATGGCTGGGTACGTTTGGATTTCTGGAGTCCTATATAGCAAAAATAATTCAGTCTGCAGAGCTATCCCTGCTATTACAATAGTACCCATAAAGATGACCTTTCACGAAAATTTTCATGTTGAATTGGAACACATGTAACATTTGATGCAGAGTGGAATAAAATATTTGTTATATTTTTTAACTTTGTCTCTTTATTGCGGGAATGTTAGCAATCAAAGTATGTGGCACCAAATAAGCTAAATGGGTATATATATACACAAGCGCCCCAGAGATAGGTATAGCAAATAGGAGAGAAAAGCTGCAGGCAGATACACAGATCTGTGTGAAAATACTGTGAAAGTGAACAAAGACTTAAAATATATTAACAAATCTGTTGTGCTAATTCCTGATTCCTAATGGTTAAGATATCAAAAATCAAATTTGAACCATTTGCAAAGTATTCTTAGGTGCCTTTATTGCTTATACAGCATTACATTGTTTAAAAAAGGCAGCACTACTGTGCATTTAGGTCGGCGTTGTTAGCAGAACGTGCGTGGAGGATGATTGCTGAGATGAGAGCTGGGTCCTTGAAGACGAAGAGGCACTTCAGCGGGCTGGCAGGGAAGCAGCAGATGTGAAGGAAAAAGACGCGTGTGTAGAGCCAGAGGCACTCTGCCGTTAGTGTCCCAGGACACCTGAATCCAAGATGGACGGCAGCACTGAAAAGGAGTGTGACGTCACAGGGTACGGTATCGCGAAGGAGCCAAAAAAGTTACCAACGCATTTTGGGGAATGCTCAGTTCCCCTTTGTCAGGGTGTAACTACATAAATTTTCTTACACGGGCATTTAATAATATAAATGGCCCCATGGTGGAACATGTGATTTTATCCCTAATGGAGTATATTATAGTGGCTTCCGAATTTTGAAAGTCAATTTTACCAGCTTTACTGTTAGCTGGAAAATTGGGGCAATAACTGCTGACATCACTATTTCCCTCCCCTTTTTGGTGTTCTAGTATCCCTGATTCCCTGAGGCAGAAAGAAGAGTAGCATCACAGGGCAGTGCCATTTTGTGGGTGACTGTCCTGTGATCTGCTATCACCAGAAGTTACTGTCTCTCTCTCTCCCATCAGTCTTCATATGTCTCTCTCACCCAGATTACATGATTCTCTCACCCCCTCCACATTCACTGCAGACCTGTAGCTCCTTATCTTATCTTACTGAGGGGATGAATCACAACTCCTGCCAAGAAGCTGACAGCTCCTGCTTCATTGTATTTGGGTCTCTGCTACTCTGCCCTGTGCTGTTCTTCTGCATTTTACTCCTGTCAATCTAGGATATGTTCTGCTAGAAGCAGTACTGTTTATGTTAGCAGATCTGAGGGCTCCATTAAAATGGCAGCAGAACACTCCCACTGCCATGAATTGTGCAGCTTACAGAGGCGAGCCCAGTTCACAGCAGTGACCATTGCCTTACAATAGATAGGGTCATAGTCTGTTATCTCCTATGACCATGGGGTGCCACATCATGACACTGAAAGTGTCCTGCTGCTACTATGAAAGCAAGATGTCAGCCCCCAGTGCCTTCTTTAAACTCCTATAACACACGAAATATGTTTCAAATGCAATCAAAACTTGATTATTACAGCATGTTATACTACATTACATTGATTTATTAATGATCTACAAATGCGGTACCTTCCCTTTAAGAGACACTTCTCAGTTGGGGCATGCATTTTATCCCCCTGTAAATAGGGATGAGTGAATATTTTAATATTCGGCTTAGATTACGATTGCCATATTTGCAATATTCGCCAAACATAGCCAAAGGCCATTTTAATCAATGGGAGTACAGATAAGCGAATATGTTCATAAACTATCGTCAAACTCAGAAATTCGGATTCGGCCATTGTTTTCCGAACATATTCACTCATCGCTACCTGTAAGGCCCCATCCAGACTTTCAGTATTTTGACAGTATTTTACAACAGTATTTGTAAGCCACAGCTAGGAATGGGAGAAAAATACCTAAGTGGTGACTTATTTCTATTATACTTTTCTTCTGATTGTTCTCCTAGTTTTGGCTTACAAATACTGATGTAAAATACTGACCAAATACTCAACACGTGAATGTGGCTTTAGAGTTGCTATCTTATTACACTCATTTGAACTTAACAAAAGTCAACTCATAAGGTGCCAAACTCTTTGATTGCTAACATCTCCGCAACGGAGAGGCAAAATATAAAAAAAAGTTTTATTTTGTAATGCTTTACTCGGCAGCCAATATATATTAATGTTGTGTTCAGTTCAACAAAAAAAAAATGGTGAAATGTCCTTTTGTCACTTTCCATAAATTTGAACTCGTCGGTTGTTTCTCGAGTCTGGTGATTTTCCTTTGTTTCAGTCAAACTCCTTCCATAGATATGGCTGCCTCTTCCTTGTATATCCACCTATTCTGATCCTCATTTTATTTCTATAGATGTTTTCTTGAGGACCAGGTTGAGTTGACTAAAAAGACATTTATTTATAAGGAAGAGATGGCCTTTTGTAGGAATGCGAAGGCACTGGAACAGATACTAAACAACAATTTCAAATTCAAAAGAATAGCAACATTTATACCAGGTCCACAGAACTTGAAAATGTCATAGTTGTCACAGCTCCTTTATATTCAGAAGCCATGATGTTAGCGCGCACAGAATGTACTTGCAATAGGTACATTTCAATACTATCATTTAATCCATTAAAAGGTTTTGTAGCGCAGAGATGTACTTGCAATAGGTACATTTCAATACCATCATTTAATCCATTAAAAGGTTTTGTAATGTGTAATAGTTGACAGTGTGGTAGTGATAAGTTCCACCATTAGAGCGAGAATTACAGTATGTAAGAAAGTTCTTCAGATTCATTTATATATACAGCCATGTACAAACACTCACACACAAAGAACATTTGTAAAATGAAATACCATAAAAGTAGAGACCAGCAAAAAGATTCACAGAACCCTGGTCCAGAGGTGACTTTGCTATTCTGTGACCTCTGACTAGAACCATCGAAACCTCTTGCTTCCTACTGCCATCCTTGTGCCACTTCTGATTAGTACAAAGAAATTCAGAAAAAAATAGTTGGATATTCTGGACACTGCCAGTGGTTGCAGGATGTCCAACATCGGGTAGATTAAGAGTTTTTATTGTTTTGCAATTCAGAGTTGATCCAACCAGGGATTTTGGCTTATAGATTCCCAGGCTTTTGTCTGCAGCAATGTACTAATGTTGTAAACACTTGACCTACAAGTGGTCAAAGCTGAAAGACCTCTGTAAAGTCCTTCAGAGTTTTGAAGAATGAACATGGCTGGTAAGCGCAGATGACGCTATCAAAGCATGAGTATCCCACTTATGCGTCTGCTCATGCAAACTTTGATGCACATTAAGGATCAGGCGTCTGCAGCGGAGGAGGAGGAGGGAAGCCTTGATGACAGTCAGGCGTTGTCTGCTCAGGGAACTGTCCTGGACGAGGTGGAGGAAGAAGAGGAAGTAAAAGAGGAGGATGAGGGGGATGATTATTTTGGGGAGGAGGATGCTTCTCAGGGGGCAAGAGAAAATGTTGGCTTGCCAAGGTCAGGTACAGGGTTTGTGCGTGACTGGAGGGATGTGGATTTGGCAGAAAGTGCTCCTCCACCCACAACTGGCAGTGCATCATTGACACCTGGAACATTGGCCCACATGTGTGATTATGTCTTGCGGATTCTAAAAAGGGACCCGCGCATTGCCAAAATTATGAAGGATGATGACTACTGGTTGGCCAGGATCCTCGATCCACGCTATAAAGGCAAATTACAGAACATCATGCCACAAGAGAACCTAGAGCTAATATTGGCAGAACAAACAAGCAACTCTGGTAAACCGTTAGAGGCATTCCCAGCACACAGCAGCAGTGCATGTTCTATCACGAGCCGTACTTGACCAAATGGAAGAGGTGTTTGTGGTGCACACAGCCGAAGTGCTGTTGGAAACAGGGGTTTCATGACCATGTTGTGGACTGATTTCTCGAGTAACGCTCACACGACTGGTAATACTGCAGTTGTCAACTATGGTTCAAAATTACCTCTCCTCTCCTATCGATGTTCTCCCTCACAGTTCATTCCTCTTTGACTACTGGGCCTGTAAAATGGACACCTGGCCTGAATTGGCACAATATGCCTTACAGGAGCTTGCTTGCCCTGCTGGTAGTGTGCTATCAGAAAGAGTCATCAGTACTGCTGGATCAATCCTGACAGAAAGAAAGACCGGCTGTCGACCCAAAATGTTGGTGATCTAACCTTCATTAAAATGAACCATGCCTGGGTTTCAAACGATTTTGTACCACCTTCCCCTGATGACACATAGGTTGCCAGCAAAATGGCTCGCTTTGTCCTCCTCTTCCTCCGACTTCTCCAATTCCTGCATTTGCAATTGCTGAACGTCCAGCCTACACCTCAACTTATGCTAGTTTTTCACCTCTCTAACTGGGATGTACCCCCCACAGGGCCGGCGTCAGCACCTGGTGCAACCAGGCAAGTGCCGGTGCCATGAGCAGGTGGGGGGGCCCACTCGTGGGCGACGGCACTGGCATAGGCCCCTCATAGTACGCTGGTGTCTTGGACATTGGGGGGGCCCACTCGCCATTAGAGACACCGACATACTATGAGGGGCCCTGTGCCAGTGCCGTCACCCACGAGTGGGCCCCCCTGTTTGCTCAGGGCCCCATCTGTTATGAATGTTTTAGAAATGAATTCTGAGCAGAAGCTCCCTTGGTGTTTACAAACGGTACTGAACCATTCAATGAGGATTGGCAATCAGGAATCACAGACTGGCTGGATATAAGGGAGGTTTCCCTCCATCATGGTTGCCCGTGATCAATTGTTCTTGTCTCAACGTTGTTTCCTGGTTCACTTGGAAGCTTGCTGAGTCTTGCCTCGTCTCCTGCTCTCAGATAAGATATTTTCTGTTTTTTGTTTTTGTGCTTGCCATTTGCAATTTTCTCTGCATTTCTGTGAGGTTGGCCAGGTTCCCCTCCTCAGGGGGCTTGTACGCCTCTCGGTTCCTCTGGAGCCACTGTTGTTTGTTCATTTGCCTTTTCCAGTTTTTTCTGTTGCTGCGGCTTAGTTTTGTTACACTAGAGAACTAATTTAGGTGGTAGAGGTTGTGTGATCTCAG
>JARQOD010000008.1:83835504-83876975 GCA_033576555.1 Oophaga sylvatica | reverse complement strand
AGAAAGTAATTTTGCCAGCACAAGCGGGGGAACAGAGGGTTATGAACCCACAAAAAACCATCGCGATTGTTTTATCTGTGCATCAAACTTTGGCAGCAATGGCGCTGTTGAAGCCCAGGGTCAAGGAGGGTGTGGCAAAAAATATTGAGTTATTGCCTTGTTACGTGGCCTTTGCCAAATGTATGTACTTCAAACAAGAATAAATGAAGTTTTACTAGGCAAAAAAATTGATGAATTTTTTCAAAATTTTTCCAAGAATAGAAAAATATTTTTACTTGAGAGTCCTCTGTGGTTGATACCGTTTAATGGTAACTGAAAAATATGGTAACAATTCAAAGCTTTCGAGACTACTCAGGTCTCTTCATCAGGCTAAGACTTAAAAAAAAAAAAAGAAGAATCACATATTTTTACACACAACAGGACACAGGAATAGGTAAGACAAGTGGGGAGGGACAAGTGAGGGGAGACGGCCAAAAAATGAGAACAAGGATGAATTTCAGCGCCAAACCGATAAGACAAAAAATAATGGATTTACCTGTGGCAAAACACTTTTGTATCCCCGGTTCATGCATGATGGATTTGGAATTATGGTATAAAATATAACTTCAAATATGACAAAGATACAAAGGTTTCAGAATTTTAAGCTCATCATGACCTTTGACATGTTAGTGATGGAATGAATAGATCACACGGTTTATGTCTTTTCTATATCAATTAAGGAATCTGCGTCTCTGCCCTTCCAGGGGATGAAAACACAAACCAGACCCAATCAGGGGGCAATAAAACTTTCTACCCTTATCTAGGAACTGTTCCAATATTTAGTTCATCCTCTGTGATAATGACAGTTTGCTACACGTCACTTACTTGTCTTACTATTGCCTATTCCTGTGTCCTGTTGTGTATAGAAATATGTGATGCTTCATTTTTTGTTTTTAGTCTTTGCCTGATAAAGAGGCGTGAGTAGCCTCGAAAGCTTGCAATTGTTCCATCTTTTCGTTATCCATTCAAAGGTATCAACCACTGTGGACTCTCAAGTGAAAATATTTTTCTATCTATGGCTAACACGGTACGAAGATACACATGTTTCCTAACTTCAAGAATAAAAATAAAGACACTGCAAATATAAACGCATATATGCACATGCCAACAAGAAATGGGGAAAAACACACCACCAAAAAATTGGTTACAAAAATATTTGTGTTGTAAATTTAACAATAAAAGTCCATTTTTGTATTTATGAATAATGCTTAAGGAACGCTATGTTAAACCATAACATAGTGAAGACAATGGATTTTGTAATCGTCACTCATCATCATCATCATTGCAATTTAGATGTGACAGTCACAGACATTTCAATTATTTAAGTTAATAAAATCGTTACTTTGTACAGCATGTATGACATGTCCAGCATGGACTCATCAATGTGATGACACAATAATGTACGATAAAAAATAACCATTTAAAAAAACATAATGCATTGTCACAATTTAAGTGTGTGCCTGCAAGTGTAGGTGAAAGAAAGGCTACGGATAGCAAAGGTATATTCTATGTCTGTATCAGACAGTGGACAGCCTCTGATGGGTAATGGCGATGTTATACTGTACGTCAATAAAGTCTGCGGCTGCAATCATGCATTTTTTGCTTGGACAGTGTTGAAGAGGGTAAAAGCATGTCTGGTTGCGCAAGGCTTTATCCGTCAACACTACCTTCCTACTGTCACGCGTAGGGTAGGTAGCGTGTGTCAATTAGATGACTCTATAAAATGTGACGTTACGCATCGTTATTGCGCCCTAGGGACGCCAAAAATACGACAGCAGTAATCATTTACTGTCTAATACTCCACCTATGACCAACCAAAAAAGACCGTTCCCTCTTTAAATAATCTACAAGACTAACAAGCATAATGGTTGACGCTGACTTTATTGAGGTACAGTATTACATCGACATTGTCCATGAGTAACTATGCACTGTGATACCTATATACCATTATTAATTTATATCTGTTGTGGTTGTTTCAACAGCACTTGCAGGTACAACTAGTACTACCTATTGTCAGTATGCATGATGCACTTTCTAGATGTAATAATTTATTATTGCACATTATTACCAGGTTTAGATGCTGGCCATTTCATATATGGTGTGTGAAGTTACAGTTGGCATCAGTATGTGTATTTTATAATGTCTGTCATAAATAAAACTCGTGATGATGATAATGAGGATTTTATGATTCGTACATCCATTGACTGCATTATCTTACAGGTACAGATAAAGTTCCTTAAAAAGCATTAATTGATAAGTATGAAATGTACTTTTATGCATTAATTTCAAAAAGTGAAGACTATGTTTTAGTTTTTGTTACCATTTATAATAGACATGTGCAGATATGCGCTGTGATGACAAATTATTATTTGTCCATATTTGTCATAAAAATGTATCATTCTAGGCCTGGAAAACTTCACAATTTCCTGTTTTAAGCATAACAATCAGGGTGACAGCTCTTCCCTATTTGGAGCATGTTCGACATGGGTTTTTCTGTGCATGTGTAGGGAACAGGAGACTTGTTGCCGGACACACAGCAGGGGAACAGCTGGCGTTACTGAACCCCACTAACACTATAGCTTGTGTATTGGTCTGTGGACACGACACTTCTGAGCAGCAACTGGCAGTGTTGTAGCACAGGGAGTAGAGTTCAGGTGGTAGAAAGATGAACATAACAGGAGACATGGATAACGTTGCGAACCAGTTATTTAATCTGAAAACGGACAGACAAATTCTGGCGAGATCCATGCCTTGTTCATTTTCAGAAAAGTAAGCCGGTCTACATTATCGGAGGATAGTCGCATGCGACGGTCTGTTAGTACACCACCTGCGGCACTAAAGACGCGCTCCGATAATACACTGGCAGCAGGGCAAGCCAGCACCTCCAATGCATACTGGCTAAGCTCTGGCCATGTATCCAGCTTAGAGACCCAAAACTTGAATGGGGAAGAGCCATCTGGGAGTACACTGAGAGGGAAAGACATGTAGTCTGTCTCCATCTTACGGAAACGTTGCTCCTGCTGACTGGAGCCGTCTCGGATGGTGTAGACATTGGTGGCGCTGCCACAAAACTTCGCCACATTTGGAACATACTGGTCTTGCCCTGTGCAGAGGCGCTGCTTGTGCTCCCTCTTGTTGCAGAGCTGTCTCCACTGCCTCGACGCACAGAGCTGCTTTGTAAAGCAGTAGCAGCAGCAGTGCTCTCGGCTGGAATGGAGAACATTATGGATTGCACCAGTGTGTCTTGGTACTCCCGCATTTTACGCTCCCGGTTCAACGGTGTGATGAGGCTTTGTAAGTTGTCCCGGTAGCGAAGGTCTAGGAGGGTGTACACCCAATAATCAGACGTGGTGAGAATGTGGGCGATGCGGCGGTCGTTTCTCAGGCACTGCAGCATGAAATCAACCATGTGCTGCAGACTCCCAACTGGCCAAGAAACGCTGTCCCCTGCAAGAGGCGTCATCTCTGCCTGCTCTGCATCACCCCACCCTCGCTCTACATACTGACTAGAGCGTTGTGTACCTCCCTCTGGAGCGATGTCTTCCTCCTCCATTGACTCCTCCTCATCCTCCTCACAAAGTGAACACTGCCCAGCCCTTTGTGAGGAACCAGTTGCGCTGACTGTCCAGAAGGTGATGGAATTTGTGACTCCTCATCCTCCACCTCTTCCAAAACCTCATCCCTTATTGCTTGCAGTGTTTTTTGAAGCAGGCAGATAAGGGGGACATTCAGGCTGACTAGTGCATCATCTGCACTCGCCATCCGCGTTGACTCATCGAACGCACGCAAAACGTGGCAGATGTCCTTCATAGAGGCCCACTCAGTAGTGGTGAAGTGTGAACGATGCAAATTGCGAGTTGATTGCGCCTGATGCAGCTGATACTCCATTACTGCTGGCTGCTGCTCACACAACCGCTCCAACATATGTAACGTGGAATTCCACCTGGTGGGTACGTCACATATGATGCGATGTTCAGGAAGGCGCAATCTGCGTTGCAGAGCTGCAATGCGCGATCTGGCCATGCTGGAACGTCGCAAGTGAGCGCACTCTAGGCGGACCTTGTGCAGCAGTGCATCAAGATCCAGATAGTCCCTCAAAAAACTCTGCACGACCAAGTTGAGCACATGTGCCAGACATGGTATGTGAGTGAGGTTGCCAAGGCCCAGAGCTGCCACCAGATTTTGGCCATTGTCACACACTACCAAGCCTGGCTGGAGATTCGCTGGCAAAAACCACACGTCGCTCTCCTGCTTGATGGCATTCCAGAGCTCCTGCGCTGTGTGGCTTCGATTCCCCATGTAAATTAATTTCAGGACGGCCTGTTGACGTTTGGCCACGGCTGTGCTCATATCGGTCGCATCAGGTAAGCGTTCACGGGTCCATGTGGAGGTAGACCGTGACGGCTCCTGCAGCGATGATTCTGAGGAACTGGAGTAGGAGGAGGAGTCAATGTGGACAGACTTGATTCCTGCAATCCTTGGAGTTGGCAGAACACGTACAGCGCCACTCTCAAGATCTGTACCCGGCTCCACAACATTGACCCAATGGGCAGTGAGGGAAAGGTATCGTCCCTGGCCATGGGTACTGGTCCACGCATAGGTGGTCAGGTGGACCTTGCTACTGACGGCGTTTAGTAGCGCATGTTTAATTTTTCCCTCGACATGCTTTTGCAGACCAGGGACGGCTTGCCTGCTGAAATAAAATCGGCTGGGCACATTGTATTGTGGGACTGCCAATGCCATAAAGTTACGGAAAGTGTCAGTCTCCACCAGCCTGAATGACAGCATTTCAAGTGACAGGAGTTTTGCAATGCCAGCATTCAGAGCCTGTGCTCGTGGATGGTTTGCCGAGTATGGCCGTCTTTTATCCCATGCCTGTGCTACCGATGGCTGTTTTGTGGCCTGGGAGTGTGAGGATGACAGGGAACTTGCAGCTGTGGGTGGAATAACACTGGGTCTCTGGACAACAGTGACAGAGGTTCTTCCATGGCGATCCTGTGAGGAAGCCGAACCAGCTGTGTGTGAGCTGGAGGAAGAGGCTCCAACACGAGCTGAAGATGTAGGTGCTGCTGTAGGTTGGCCTACATCTCCAGTGTGTCTTTGAAACTCAGCCACGTGCTTTGTCCGTACATGTTTCCACATATTTGTGGTATTGAGGTTACTGGTATTTTTACCTCTTTTAACTTTTTGATTACACAGCTTGCATTTGACATAGCAAATATCATCTGCAAGTGTGTCAAAAAAGGACCACGCAGTGCAAGTCCTGGGAGCGCCCGTTTTGGCTGTTGGAAGAGAACTGCTACGAACGGGTGCCAAACTGGAGGGTACAGGCAACCGAGTCTGCAGCCTACCTCTCCCTACTGTTTGGACCATTGGGGCAATCTCTTCCTCAGAGCTGCTACCACCACCTTCCTGTTCCTCACGCCATGTTGGGTCTTGGACCTCATCATCTCCACTACCCTCTTCCAACACCTGCTGCTGTTGGGTGGTCTGGCCAGCACCTTGCTCAACAGAAAATGGCACCTGAGTCTCATCATCATCAGATGCGTTCTGCGGTGTGCTGACCATCGGCACTGGCTCACCCGCCTCTTCAGATTCAGAGAGACACAGCTGTTGCGCATCACTGCATACTGCCTCTTCTTCACATTCCAGAATGCTGCTTGGCTGGGCCCCTGTTTCCAAGCCAACAGATTCTGGGAACAGAAGCAGAGACTCAGCTGGCTCCAGTTCAGAACTCTCTGACTGCCTGGGCAATTTGGCAGGCGGTGAAGAGACAGATGGTTGTTCAACAGTGCTGTGGTCCTGAGAGGAGGTGGAAGCAATTGAAGTCGATGCATTGGCTGCCATCCAACCAACAACGGCTTCAATTTGTTCTTCCCGCAGCAGGGGGGTACGCTGAGCTCCTACAAAAGTGCGCATAAAGGAACGCTCACGGGGAAAACTGGTGGATGCTGTGTCACTGGGTGCGGCAGCAGCAGGCACAGAATCCCCACGTCCTCTCCCTGCTGAAACTCCACGGCCACGACCACGTGCCTTACTCCCTGCCTTCTTCATCTTGGTAGATTGATAAAGAAAGTCAGAAAAGTTATAAGGCCTAAGTGTGGTTATTCGTCAGAGACTGCAGTGAACACTGCAGACAACTGTTCAGTAGCTGTGAAAGGCCCCTTTGTCTACTTCTATAGTGTTTGCAACCAATGTATTGTATACGGATGGAAGCGCGTCACACTAATAGATTAGATTTTTTTCAAATATAATGGAGCAGCACCAATTAGAGAAAAATGTGAAGGATGAGGCAGTGACACACGCTCAGCAGACTACAACCAGCAGTGGTTGAAGAACTAACTGGAGCGTAATCTGCACTCAAAAAATGAAATGCTCACAGACTACAGTGAACACTGAAACACAACTGTTCAGTAGCTGTGAAAGGCCCCTTTGTTTACTTCTATAGTGTTTGCAACCACTGTATTTTATACGGATGGAAGCGCGTCACACTAATAGATTAGATTTTTTTCAAATATAATGGAGCAGCACCAATTAGAGAAAAATGTGAAGGATGAGGCAGTGACACACGCTCAGCAGACTACAACCAGCAGTAGTTGAAGAACTAACTGGAGCGTGATCTGCACTCAAAAAATGAAAAGCTCACAGACTACAGTGAACACTGAAACACAACTGTTCAGTAGCTGTGAAAGGCCCCTTTGTCTACTTCTATAGTGTTTGCAACCAATGTATTGTATACGGATGGAAGCGCGTCACACTAATAGATTAGATTTTTTTCAAATATAATGGAGCAGCACCAATTAGAGAAAAATGTGAAGGATGAGGCAGTGACACACGCTCAGCAGACTACAACCAGCAGTAGTTGAAGAACTAACTGGAGCATGATCTGCACTCAAAAAATGAAAAGCTCACAGACTACAGTGAACACTGAAACACAACTGTTCAGTAGCTGTGAAAGGCCCCTTTGTCTACTTCTATAGTGTTTGCAACCAATGTATTGTATACGGATGGAAGCGCGTCACACTAATAGATTAGATTTTTTTCAAATATAATGGAGCAGCACCAATTAGAGAAAAATGTGAAGGGTGAGGCAGTGACACACGCTCAGCAGACTACAACCAGCAGTAGTTGAAGAACTAACTGGAGCGTGATCTGCACTCAAAAAATGAAAAGCTCACAGACTACAGTGAACACTGAAACACAACTGTTCAGTAGCTGTGAAAGGCCCCTTTGTCTACTTCTATAGTGTTTGCAACCAATGTATTGTATACGGATGGAAGCGCGTCACACTAATAGATTAGATTTTTTTCAAATATAATGGAGCAGCACCAATTAGAGAAAAATGTGAAGGATGAGGCAGTGACACACGCTCAGCAGACTACAACCAGCAGTAGTTGAAGAACTAACTGGAGCGTGATCTGCACTCAAAAAATGAAAAGCTCACAGACTACAGTGAACACTGAAACACAACTGTTCAGTAGCTGTGAAAGGCCCCTTTGTCTACTTCTATAGTGTTTGCAACCAATGTATTGTATACAGATGGAAGCACGTCACACTAATAGATTAGATTTTTTTCAAATATAATGGAGCAGCACCAATTAGAGAAAAATGTGAAGGATGAGGCAGTGACACACGCTCAGCAGACTACAACCAGCAGTAGTTGAAGAACTAACTGGAGTGTGATCTGCACTCAAAAAATGAAAAGCTCACAGACTACAGTGAACACTGAAACACAACTGTTCAGTAGCTGTGAAAGGCTCCTTTGTCTACTTCTATAGTGTTTGCAACCAATGTATTGTATACGGATGGAAGCGCGTCACACTAATAGATTAGATTTTTTTCAAATATAATGGAGCAGCACCAATTAGAGAAAAATGTGAAGGATGAGGCAGTGACACACGCTCAGCAGACTACAACCAGCAGTAGTTGAAGAACTAACTGGAGCGTGATCTGCACTTAAAAAATGAAAAGCTCACAGACTACAGTGAACACTGAAACACAACTGTTCAGTAGCTGTGAAAGGCCCCTTTGTCTACTTCTATAGTGTTTGCAACCAATGTATTGTATACGGATGGAAGCGCGTCACACTAATAGATTAGATTTTTTGCAAATATAATGGAGCTGCACCAATTCCACAAAATCAAATAAAAAAAAGAGTCAGTGAGTGACACGTGCAGATGCCTACAAACAGCGGTGGATGCAGAGCAAACTGCAGCGTCACCTGCACTCTCACACACACCTTGCACAGAGCTGTTAAAACAACACTGGCAAAAGGAAGCTTTACACAGCGGTTGGTAAACTAGCCTGCCTAAAGCACAGTAGAGTACACAAAATCGCAATGTCTAACTGTCCCTCAGAGTCAGCACAGCAGCGTTCTGTCCCTAACTGAGTTCACAGCACAGTGACGCTAAAATGGAGGCGCGCCTTTTATAGTGCATTCTGACATCATTTCAGCAGCCAATCACAGCCATGCCATTAGTTAAGATGACCGCAGCATTACAGGATGTGCCCACACTTCATAAGATTCCTCATTGGCTGACTAAAATCACACTGCCTCTCAAAGAATTATGGGAACTTCCGATTCCGGTATACGATATATGAAAAATATCGGAACTAAGTATCGGAATTCCGATACAGCGAATATCGGCCGATACCCGATACTTGCGGTATCGGAATGCTCAACACTAGTCTTGACGTTTTATCTTATGTTTCTTGTTCAAAAGTGGTCGTTTTTCAGCCTTCATTACCTTGGCCATGTCCCTGAGTATGGCACACCTTGTGCTTTTTGATACTCCACTAACGTTGCAGCTCTGAAATATGGCAAAACTGGTGGCAAATGGCATCTTGGCAGCTTCACGCTTGATTTTCCTCAATTCATGGGCAGTTATTTTGAGCCTTTTTTTATCAACATGCTTCTTGCGACCCTGTTGGCTATTTGCCATGAAACGCTTGATTGTTCAGTGATCACGCTTAAAAAGTTTGACAATTTCAAGACTGCTGCATTCCTCTGCAAGACATCTCACAATTTTTGACTTTTCAGAGTCCGTGAAATCTATCTTCTGACCCATTTTGCCAAAGGAAAGGAAGTTACCTAATAATTAAGCACACCTTATAAAGGGTGTTGATGTCATTAGACCACACCCCTCATCATTATAGAGATGCAAATCACCTGATTTACATAATTGGCAGTTTTCTTTCAAGCCTATACAGCTTGGAGTAGGACAACATGTATAAAAAGGATGATGTGATCAAGATACTCATTTGCCTAATAATTCTGCACACAGTGTATAGGCCCATCATATACTGCAGCATCATATGGAGCCCATTATATATGGAGCATTATATAGGCCCATCATACACTGGAGCATCATCCATGGGTCCCAACATATACTGGAGCATCATATGGGGTTCATTATTTATGGGGCATCATATAGGGTATGGAGCATCATATGGAGCACATATGGGGCCTATTCTGTATGGAGCATTATATGGAGTCCATTCTGTATGGAGCAATATATGGGGCCCATCATATACTGTATGGAGCAATATGTGGGGCTCATTATGCTCTATGGGGACCGTCCTATACTGTATGGCACATTATATGGGGACCATCATATACTGTAGCATTATGTGGAGCTCATCATATACTATATGGAACATTATATGAGACCAATTATTCTGTATGGAGCAATACAGTAAATGGGGCTCATTATTCTGTATGGTGCACTATGTGGTGGCCATAATACTGTATGGAGGAATATACTGTCCGGTTTTTGAGCTATTGTTGAATTCAAAATAGATATTAGTCATGTAATGTAAGAAGTGAAGCATTTGTCATTGTACTATACCCATATTTCTGTGCCGTATCGGAGCATCATGAATTGTGGCATGTGTTAAAGGGGCCCACTGACACTCTTTTGCCCGTGGCACACGAAAACCTGGAGCCTACCCCCCACAACTTTAGCCAAATAACCCCCAGTTTTCAATGCGTAACTATTATTATAAAGTAAAATTAGGTTGACAAGCTTAAGTAATAAGAATTGATGTCGTTGGCATTGAAATGGGCACTGTAAGTGTGTTTACTGTCCTCCACTCCCTACCGACTTTGCTTCCCCATTGACTTGCATTGGGTTTCGTGTTTCTGTCGGACCTCCGACTTTTCCCTATAGCCGACCGATTTTGTTCGACTCGACTTTTGAGAAAGTCGGGTTTCACGAAACCCGACACGACCCTCCCGGAGGCAAATTCGCTCATCTCTACTTAGTAGTCTAAAATCTTCCATTCTTTGTGCTGGCACTGTGTTTTTTGTGGTATATTGCAGTATACAGAGCAGACGATTTGCAGAATGGTCTATTAAGTAGCCTCTATAACTACCATAGTTATCTAGTAGTAAGAAGAGAAATTCTACCTTTAAAATAAATTTGCTAAAACGAAGTTCCTCTACATGAACATACTAGCTCAGCCATATTTGTTATCAGAAACATCTGTCTGTTTGGGATGCCAGCGACTGCTGTTATTCTTTCAAACACAGAGAGAAAGTACTAATAACCAACAATGAAAACTGAAGACTGATGGTGTCCTCGCATGTCAAGGCGCTCCATGCTAAAGGCCCATGCTCAGTTGTTTAGCTAGTTAGCAAAATTACCACCCATTTAGAAATGCTTTTAACAGCTGCTACATATAAACAACAGAAGTCATACAGTCAAATGTGATTTTCAGTGCCATAGATTTCACTAACACTTAAGGTTTAGCCTTCTAATTACTATTTGACTGCAGAGTTGCTGTTCAAATATACAGCAATAGTATTATCTATTCACACACATAATTAAGTGCATTTAGCCTCAAATGCAGAAATGCCAGTAGAATTTTCAAGCATTATAGTCCATCTGCCACATTAAAGGATTATCATATCACTTACTGTTTGGATCACATACAATATGCTCTTTGTATTTGCTGTGCATCCTAAAGTATAATTTAGTTCAACAGGAAATGCTGAATATAAAACTCTGTTCAATTAGGATTGTCCATTTTGTTTGTTGCTGCATCATCAGTAGGTACCAGAAATTTAAGGCATTTTTAGAATTTGTGTAGTTGAAATTTGATCTAAAGTTGATGTGTATGCTACCAAAATATACAGTAGTGCTAGTAAAAGTTGCTTTTACTGAATCTAAAAAATGAGGAATTATATATTACGTACTTAAAATTCCTATGCGATTAAAGAGTTGCTGAACCTAAGCTGAAGTTAACATTTGATATTAAAGGGATTTCTGCTCTCTGGTAGCCAATTTGATACACAGAGGCACTGGATTTTTATATTCAAACAGAATAAAGAATATTGTCCTTTATAAGTTTTACAGCACCAAAATGAGACAGCTTTTCTTCAACACAAATTAATGACCAAGTAGTACTTTCTTCAGCACAAATAAATAACAATACAGTTTTCTCTCTGGATAACGTAAAGTAAAACAAACAGTTTCACCAACTCGGCATTAGAGGAACCTCTCAGGCTGCAGAAAAGACTGTCCACTATCTGTCTTTCTCTAGCCTCAACATAATACTACTGTGTAATCTGGGCTAGGTATATTTTATTAGGCAAGTAAAATCTTGAGTGAAGTATGGGAGCGATCTTTCCCACCAAATCTCTATTAGTCGTTCCTATATCCCGGACCCAAAATCCAGTCAAAGCAAAAGCATCTCAGTAACACTTATCTGTCACCCAGGACCATACCTTCTGCCTTCTTACAGTAGTAACAGAGGATTTATCTTTGTTCTTATCGCTTCTTTGGGGGAAATTCTTAAACTAGGAAGTGTTACTGCAAGCCTCTCGATTGTGACATGGACCTACAGAGCTCGGCTAAAGGTAAGCCAAGAGACCCCAGTCTCATGAAGTTGGCAAACTTCATTTTAAAAGGCTATACATGTGCACAAAAGGAAAATAGACCAAAGCACTACCTCAACTGCTCAGAGAGGTTCAGAGACAAATATCGCAGAGACACAGTGGTGCATTCACGGTACAACAACAAAAGCATTTGTTTCAAAATTAAGTCAAAGATCAATGCTCTCACTGATCCTCTTTGTACAGGTATAAATCCTCTTTATACAGTGGTATAAATTTGGCATAGACTCTCAGGGCGAGGGGTACAGTAATGGGGATAGATTTTTCACTTTAGCATCTTGAAATGTGCGTCATCATTGACATATCTCTCGCCCTGCATGGCTATGTCTGTTCTGAATTGCTGGGTAAATCTACATAGAAGATTGATAATTACCATGTTTTTTTTCTTCATTTTAAAAAAGCCTTTCACATGGGTATGGATGTTGTACAAAGAATCCCAAGGTCACATCCAAAGACCACAAGTTATTTCCAAGGTAAGGTCATACCTGGCAAAGTTCTTGCAATGAAATGTTAGACAGAAATCAAATGGCAGCCAGGGAACTGTCCAGAACATATCTTACAATCAACAATATTATAATTAATCAAGAACCAAGAAAACAAAAAGAACCTTAATGGATAGACATGGATTGGTCGATATGAAGGTCTCCACAATCTAAAGTTATCAGTCACAATCTGAGCACTAGCCAGTTGAGAATGGCCTGTTTTTTAAGGATGTGGCAAAGTTTGCATGCTCTGCAATAAAGTAGCTAGTGATCATGAGATGAGGAAAAGTCAGCAGCTGAAGAATGTGCAGTAACCCGCATTCTGTTTTAGAAGGTCAATTTAGGAACAATTTTCAAACATTTTTCTATTTTCCTCTATTTCCTTTAAATTCAGGTTAAACTAAACAGTGACAGTTAGTATGTCCGCCAAAATGTAAAATTTGGTTAGGTCAGGTTTACATCACCTGACTGGCAGTGGTAAATAATAGCTGATCGGCAATTTGTTTATTTAATTGCCTGTGTAGACAGGCGAGCCACGAACTGGCTCATACATGGATATATACCTCTTCCTGTTTTTTAATAATAAGCTGCCACCTGATGAAGACGGGTTACCATCGAAACGCGTTGTGTGCTAAAGAAACTTTTGCATTATCCGTGTGTTCTTAGCGCTCCTCCTGACCATACATTTCTACTTTTACTCATACATGGATACAGGCTGTCATTGCTCTTGGCAGCACATGTCCTGTTTACAAAAAAATGATGTACTGCTTAAAAGAATGATCTAATCAATAAAGTTAAAAAAACATTGCAATCAATGACCAAGTTTTTTGCATGTTCATTGGGAGATCAGCAGCCTGTTTACACTGTCTAATTATCAGAAGATCAGCATTACTAGGAATACTCATTCACGTTAATTGACCAGTGTAAACCCACCTTGATTTTGTGCAATACCAAAAATCAAGTGATATTCCATCACTATTAGCTAGGAATACCATTTGAATCTGCTTTCTTTTACTATTTTTCATTCTTTCACTATATTTGCTCTTATTTGGAGCTAAAAGGTTGAGCTCTGATTTTTGTCGCTACCATGTAATTTAAAAGAAATCTTTGACATTGAGCAACATCTTAAGTTTATTACTATATTCTTGCTCTTTTATCTCTTCCTTTGTATAGCTGAATATTTAATTGAATTCACGTCATGTTTTTAAGAGATTGTAACTAATTTGCAATTCATGATCTTTAACGCTAAACTTTTAACGAAAGAGTAAGAATACATCTAAATCAAAATAGATGACATGCTACATTATTTTAATTGTAGGTACAAATGCAAAAAAAAGAAAAGAAAAAGCATGTCGTAGGAAGAAGTAATAGAAAAAAATCAGTATGAAGCATAAATTCAGAAAGAAAGCTAGAAATGTAATCATTGGCTGGACCAGAGACTCTCATATTAAAGGTAAGAGATCTGCACATTTAGCTAACTAGGTTGCCAGACAATGACAAAGTTGGTGTCCGATTTCACCAAAGTCTGTCTAATCACAACCTCTGAGAAGGATGTATGCACATATTTTTGTAGTGTAATCATTAGCCACATGAAAAAATGTACATCATGGATTCTACTAAGCCAAAGATTTTGCTATTTGCTTTACGCATATTCAGCAAAATGGGGGTCAGCCTCCATTTTGCTGAATTACAGAGGGCCAAAAACAAAATACTCACCCAACTGCTCAACTGTCACATTGCCACAACCTTTTTTCAGGACCACTTCTTCTCTAGTACTTTGAGAATACTCTTCAGCTCTTCAATCAGTCTCACACGGAAGCAGGGCTTCCAGTTACAAATAGACCTCAAGCATCATCATGGCAACACAACGCGCATTGCCTGGTCAGTGCCTCAGGAGGGTCATTATATCATGACATGTTGCCTATAATCAGAGGTGTTGACTTAAGTGATGCAGTCTTGAAGTCTACCTGACACTGAGGCCGGAGTCACACTGGCGACAAAAACGGACGAGTGGAAAGCGATTAAATATCGCATTGCACTCGGACCAATGTTTATCTATGGGGCAGCTCCCAGCATCCGATTTTTTCTCGGCCGTTTTCCTCGGGCCGAGAAAATCGCAGCATGCTGCGATTGTCACCGATTATCGGGCAAGAATCGCCAAATGCAAGTCTATGGGTGTGATGAAAAATCGGATTACAAACGGACCACAAGTGTGACTTGCGAGAAAATCGCACCGGTGTCCTTTAGAAAAGCTGGCAATTCATCCCTGGCTTCACAGTAAAATCACACTGACAGGTTTAATAAAGAATAGAAAGAATACATATACACACATAGAATACATATATATATATATATATTATATATATATATACACATGTCATTGTGACACAGATATATATATTTATAGTTCATACACTTCTACATAGTATAATAGCCGCTAATTCAATTGCCAGCTTCTGTAAATTATTATAGAACCCAACATGAAATGACACATGGTTTACATACAGTTAACCATGTCATTTCATGTAGTTTGATATATGATTTTCACTAACAATTACAGTCATGGCCAAAAGTTTTGAGAATGACACAAATATTAATTTTTACAAAGTCTACTGCTTCACTTTTTCTAATGGCAATTTGCATATACTCCAGAATGTTATAAAGAGTGATCAGCTTAACAGCAATTAATTGCAAAGTCAATATTTGGCTAGAAAATGAACTTTATCCCCCAAAACACATTTCAACATCATTGCAGCCCAGCCTTAAAAGACCAACTAACCTCTTTCAGTGATTGCTCCATTAACACAGGTGTGGGTGTTGATGAGGACATGGCTGGAGATCAATCTGTCATGATTAAGTAAGAATGACACCACTGGACACTTTAAAAGGAGGCTGGTGCTTGGCATCATTGTTTCTCTTCTGTTAACCATGGTTATCTCTAAAGAAAACAGTGCAGTCATCATTGCAATGCACAAAAATGGCCTAACAGGGAAGAGTATCGCAGCTAGAAAGATTGCACCTCAGTCAACAATCTATCGCATCATCAAGAACTTCAAGGAAAGAGGTTCCATTGTTCCAAAATGCTCCAGGGCGCCCAAGAAAGACCAGCAAGCGCCAGGACCGTCTCTTAAAAGTGTTTCAGCTGTGGGATCGGGCTACCAGCAGTGCAGAGCTTGCTCAGGAATGGCAGCAGGCAGGTGTGAGTGCATCTGCACTCACTGTGAGGCGGAGACTCTTGGAGCAATGCCTGGTCTCAAGGAGGGCAGCAAAGAAGCAACTTCTCTCCAGAAAAAACATCATGGACAGACTGATATTCTGCAAAAGGTACAGGCAGTGGACTGCTGAGGACTGGGGTAAAGTTATTTTCTCTGATGAATCCCCTTTTCGATTGTTTGGGACATCAGGAAAACGCCTCATTCGGAGAAGACAAGGTGAGCGCTACCACCAGTCTTGTCTCATGCCAACTGTTAAGCATCCTGAAACCATTCATGTGTGGGGTTGCTTCTCAGCGAAGGGAATCGGTTCTCTCACAGTCTTGCCTAAAAACACAGCCATGAATAAAGAATGGTACCAGAATGTCCTCCAAGAGCAACTTCTCCGAACCCTCCAAGAGCAGTTTGGCGATCAACAATGCCTTTTCCAGCATGATGAGCACCTTGCCATAAAGCAAAGGTGATAACTAAATGGCTCAGGGAACAAAACATAGAGATTTTGAGTCCATGGCCTGGAAACTCCCCAGATCTTAATCCCATTGAGAACTTGTGGTCAATCATCAAGAGACGGGTGGACAAACAAAAACCTAAAAATTCTGACAAAATGAAAGCATTGATTGTGCAAAAATGGACTGCTATCAGTCAGGATTTGGTCCAGAAGTTGATTGAGAGCATGCCAGGGAGAATTGCAGATGTCCTGAAGAAGAAGGGTCAACACTGCAAATATTGACTTGCTGCATTAACTCATTCTAAATGTCAATATAAGCTTTTGTTATTTATATGTTTGCAATTATATTTCTGTCTGTGATAAAAACATCTGTCAAAACACACATAAAATCCAGAGGGCAGCAGATCATGTGAAAATATAATATTTGTGTCATTCTCAAAACTTTTGGCCATGACTGTACATGAGTGTATGTGTGCAAAATTTCATACATGTAGGGGATAACTAAATGTGTAAATTCGTTGAAAAAAAATGCGTGGGCTCCCGCGGTATTTTCTCCACCAGACAGGGAAAGCCAGCTACTGAAGACAGATATTAGTAGCCCTGAGAGGGACCATTTTTTGTGCCCCCCCTGGCTACTAACATCTGCCCCCAGCCACCCCAGAAAAGGCACATCTATGATTAGATGCACCTTGTCTGGCACTTAGCCCGTCTATTCCCATTGCCCTGTAACGGTGGCTAATGGGTTAATAATGGGTTAAGGCCACCTTGCTATTTGAAGGTGACTTTAAGCCAGGTTAATTATTGAGAGTTGTCAATTAGACAAAAAAAAAACACACACATTAATTAAAAATCATTTTAATGAAATAAATACACAGTTTTTGACCATATTTTATTGTACTGGTAATCCTTCGATTTCCTTGTTCTCCTTTAATAAAAAAATAATAAAATTGTTCTTACCTCTCCGGCGCTCAGTCAGGTCCCCGCTGCAATCCATCTGAAAGGGTTAACAGTTTTACAGCGAGGACCGCAGCTATTGCTGCAATCCTGGCTGTAAGCCCCCGAATGAATGAGCTCATCTTCCCTGGCTGACAGGAGATGAGCTGATTAGTGTGGGAAGCTTAATTGATTGTTTCCCACACTAATCAGTTCACTTTAGGTCAGCTGGGGACTCCCTCTGACTTCACTGATGCTGTGTGGAGTCCCCGGCTGACCTGAAGTGAACTGATTAGTGTGGCTGGGGCAGATGTTAGTAGCCAGGGGGGGGGGGCACAAAAAAGGTCCCTCTCAGGGCTACTAATATCTGTCTTCAGTCGCTGGCTTTCCCTGTCTGGTGGAGAAAATACCGCGGGAGCCCACACATTTTTTTCAACGAATTTACACATTTAATTAACCCCTACATGTATGAAATTTTGCACACATACACTCATGTAATTGTTAGTGAAAACCATATATCAAACTACATGAAATGACATGGTTAACTGTGTGTAAACCATGTGTCATTTCATGTCGGGTTCTGTAATATTTCACAGAAGCCGGCAATTGAATTAGCGGCTATTATACTATGTAGAAGTGTATGAACTATAAATATATGTATATATATGTCTCAATGACATATATATAATATATATATATGTATATATATACAGTATATACTGTATATATATATATATACATATATATATATTTGTATTCTATGTGTATATATCTATTCTTTCTTTTGTTATATATAAACTGTCATTTGGATCCATTATATGTCGGTTTTGCTAGCCACCGACAAAATTTCGCCAGATGGATGTCAAATGAATGTCAAACGTACGTTCAGATGCGAGAAAATTGCATCCTCGCATTCCAATCGGAAGACAGACGGAGCAATGCTCAGGAAACATTTGTGCGATTCTCGTCTGTCTAAAACGGTCCGATTTTTTAGACGTTGTGTGTGACTCCAGCTTGAGGCTTGAAGATGACAAAAGGGGAGAAGAGGACATGCCAATAACAAGACATACAGAAAACTGATTTGTAAATAGCTACAGTAGTAAAGATGAGCAGCGAGGTATTTTTTATTACCCCATGTTTATTATGATTTGGGGTCTAGAGACCCTGTCATTAAAAGAAACATTCAGTTTGCATTAAATAACTTTGAAACATTTCAAATTTTCAAGTAAAATTAAAATTTCGATGAATTCGCTAATTGTTAATTTGTATCTAAAGTTACTTTTATATTAATAGGTAAATTCTAGAAAGACAGAGATGGAAATGAAAGGTGCTTCTGATTTCTTGTAAGTGTATGATCTCATTCCAGTAACTGGATTCACAGCTACACTGGTAAGTACTGCTTTTCAACGTCATATATGCTGTGTCTGTACATGTGCAACATACATATAGGAAAGCAGTATTTGCTGATATGCCTGAATATTGACTGTGCTTCACAGGTATTACATTTGTCAGTCTTTACTAATTAGGTCAGGGACAACTTAAAGATAGAAACAGTGCATGTAAAGGGAAAAACTGCTGATAATGCAGGATACATGACATATCAAGGTCATAAATAGTGTTATTCCTCATGTACATACACCTGGCAGCTTATTCTGAATTGTGTCCTGAAGATCACAGAAATTTATTTTTTATCATATATGATTCCAGCTATGAATATCTAACATTTATTTACATTAATCAGGAGTCATATAGCAGTTGACATGTAGACATAGGGAATTCTGGGCAAACTAAAGTTTGGCAATGGTAAATGAATGGTATGAAACTGCAAGAAGTTGAAGACTGATGTAAAGGAACAAATAATTATTTTTTTCCTTATAATCTTAGGCTGGGTTAAGACAAGTATATAAAATATCGTCCAATCTACATTCATAAAAAAGGACAATTTTCACCTGTTTTGCATTGTATTGGCTTCCAAGTATTATCTGTATGTCCAATTTTTACATTCGTTTAATATCTGTATGGCATTTATTTTCATAAATCAGCATTACAGCAGTATAAAAAATGTACAAGAACAAATAAACGGTAGCTTCTTATCTTAAAGAACTGTAATGCATCTGTAAATATTAGATGCAGTAAAGATGATCCATATGGAATCTATTTTTTTTTTGCACACCAATAAACTTGAGTAGGCAAATCTCATCCAAAATACAGAGGACACTAATGCATGCTGCAATTTTTTCAAACAGACACTTTGGCTGTGTTGAAAATCTATCACCTGAACAACTGAATTGAGTGACATTGGTCACTGTGCTGTCCGTGTGGTTTGAAGCTTTAACCCCTTCGTCCCGAAGCCTGTTTTCACATTCTTGACCAGGCCAATTTTTACAATTCTGACCACTGTTACTTTATGAGGTCATAGCTCTAGAAAGCTTCAACGGATCCTGGTGATTCTGAGATTGTTTTATCGTGACATATTGTACTTTCTGATAATGGTAAAATTTCTTTAACATGACTTGCATTTGTTAAAAAAAAACAGAAATTTGGCAAACATTTTGCAAATTTCGCAATTTTCAAAATTTTATTTTTATGCCTTAAATTAGAAAGTCATATCACACAAAATAGTTAATAAATACCATTTACCATATGTCTACTTTACATCAGCACAATTTTGGAAACAATTTTTTTGTTAAGAAGTTATAAGGGTTAAAAGTTGACAAGCGATTTCTCATTTTTACAACAAAATTTGCAAAACCATTTTTTTTAACCATCTCACATTTGAAGTGACTTTGAGGGGCCTATATGACAGAAAATATCCAAAAATGGCACCATTCTAAAAACTGCACCCCTCAAGGTACTCAAAAACACATTTAAGAAGTGCTTCACAGGATTTTTTGGAATGCGCAAGAAAAAAAATATTTTCTTTCACAAAAATTTTCCTTTGGACCTATTTTTTTTAACTATTGCAAGGGTAACAGGAGAAAATGGACCATACATCTTGTTGTGCAATTTCTGCTCAGCATGCCGATACCCCATATGTAGGGGAAATCTACTGTTTCGGCACACAGCAGGGCTCGGAAGGGAAGGAGCGCCTTTTCACTTTTTGAATGTAAAATTTGTTGGCATGATTAGAGAGCCCCTGATGTGCCTAAATAATGGAAACCCCCAACAAGTGACACCAATTTGGAAACTAAACCCCTTAGGAAACTTATCTAGATGTGTATTGAGCACCTTTAACTCCCAGGTGCTTCACAGAAGTTTATAACGTTAAGCCGTGAAAATAAAAAAATCAAATTTTTCCGAGATAAATCTTTTTTAGCTACAAATTTTGCATTTTCATAAGAGTAACAACAGAAATTGCTCCATACAATTTGTTTTAAAAATACAGCAAAAAAAAGGCAGAGATGCTCACCTGCCCAGGCCTTCAAACAAATGCACTATCAGGATGCAGTGGACCCACATAGTTAAGATGACGGCAACACAGGTGCAAGAATACCGATGAGGCAACCGCTCACAACCTACCAATACATGGAGGGGGCGGCTGCTTGGTATATTGATGCACAAAGAAGACTTGTATGCAGCACTGTTCACATTATGGCAATGCACAGCATCCAGTTAAACAACCTAGTATTTACACCCTTCTATTAGATCAGGCGGGCTGCCCAGCGCTATTAAAATGCATGCCATGTGAACAGACACCACAGTTTTTATTTACTTTGTGGTAGTTTACTGTGGTGTCTGTTCACATGGCATGCATTTTGATAGCGCTGGGCAGCCCGCCTGATCTAATAGAAGGGTGTAAATACTAGGCTGTTTAACTAGATGCTGTGCATTGCCATAATGTGAACGGCGCTGCATACAAGTCTTCTTTGTGCATCAATATACCAAGCAGCCGCCCCCTCCATGTATTGGTAGGTTGTGAGCGGTTGCCTCATCGGTATTCTTGCACCTGTGTTGCCGTCATCTTAACTATGTGGGTCCACTGCATCCTGATAGTGCATTTGTTTGAAGGCCTGGGCAGGTGAGCATCTCTGCCTTTTTTTTGCTGTATTTTTGAATTTTTGGAGGATTTCTAAGTCCTCTTTCTGTGCTATTGCTGTTTAGTGTAGTTACTTGTAAGCGTGAGGATCCGTGAAGTGGATTACAAGCTTACATACTTTGGCCAAAATACCAACTAATACCTCACATTATTTAATATATTTTTTAATGTGTTTTTTGCACTTTATTTTACAGGGTGCATGTGGGCCCATTTGGTCTTGTAAACTGTGGTGTCTGTTCACATGGCATGCATTTTAATAGCGCTGGGCAGCCCGCCTGATCTAATAGAAGGGTGTAAATACTAGGCTGTTTAACTGGATGCTGTGCATTGCCATAATGTGAACGGCGCTGCATACAAGTCTTCTTTGTGCATCAATATATCAAGCAGCCGCCCCCTCCATGTATTGGTAGGTTGTGAGCGGTTGCCTCATCGGTATTCTTGCACCTGTGTTGCCGTCATCTTAACTATGTGGGTCCACTGCATCCTGATAGTGCATTTGTTTGAAGGCCTGGGCAGGTGAGCATCTCTGCCTTTTTTTTGCTGTATTTTTGAATTTTTGGAGGATTTCTAAGTCCTCTCTCTGTGCTATTGCTGTTTAATACAATTTGTTTTGCAACTTCTCCTGAGTGTGCAGAGAACCAATATGTGGAGGAAAACAACTGTTTGGGTGCACGGCAGGGCTTGGAAAGGAAGAAGCGCCATTTCACTTTTTGAATGTAAAATATGCATGGTATATTATACCATGTCGCGTTTGGAGAGCCACTGATGTGCCTAAACAGTGGAAACCCCCAAGAAGTGACACCATTTTGGAAACTAGACACCTTATGGAACTTATCTAGATGGTATTGAGCTTCTTGAACCCACAGATAACGTAGAGCCGTGGAAATAAAAAAATCACATTTTTCCAAAATAAATCTTTTTTAGCTCAATATTTTGTATTTTCATAAGGGTAACAGGAGAAATTGCTCCATACAATTTGTGAAATTTCTCCTGAGTTCAATGATACCCGATATGTTGTTGAAAACTACTTTTAAGTCACAGTGCAAAGATCAGAAAGGAAGTAGCACCATATTACAGTTCAGATTTTGCTGCACTTGTTTAAGGGTGTCATGTTACATTGGTAGAACACCTGAGGTGCCAGAACAGCAGAATCCCTCATAAGTGACCCCATTTTACCAATTAAACCACTCAATGAATTCATCTAGGAGTGAAGTAATTATATTGACACCACAGGTGTTTCACAGACTTTTATACCATTGGGCAGTGAAAAAAATAATTTACATTTCTACCACAAAGATTGTGTGTTAGCCCCAAGTTTTAAAATTTCACACTGGGAAATGAGTAAAAGTGGCACCAAAATTCTGCTGAATGTTGAAATACCCCATATGTGGCTGTACAGTATTACTTTGCCATATGGAGTGACTTGGGAGGGATGAAGAGCTATTTGCCTCCTGGAGTGCAAATTTTCCTAGACTAGTTTGCGGATTTCATATAAAGAACCCCTACGTGCTAGAAAAGCAGAATACCTCCTCAAGTGAACCCATTTTTGAAATATATTAACCCTTTGGGAATTTACCTACAGGTGTAGTGACAATTTTGACTCCATGGGTGTTTTCCAGAAACAGGCAGCAGTGGATGTTGCTGAGTGAAAATTGCAAATTGCCATTGCAGAGATCAGCACATTATGACCAGCTCATGCTTCTGGAGACACGCACCTGTAAATAAATGGGCTCTCATGACTACAGAAATGCCAAACATGTGGGCGCTAAATGTTGTTTAGGCACACTGGGGCTCAGAACGAAGTGGGGCATTTGGATTTGGGAGCGGAGAATTTGCTTAATTTCTTTTGGGCAGACAGGAGTCATTTTGCTTTTCCACAGCCTTTGTGCAACCAGTAACGTATGAGCCTCCTATATTTATGTTAAAAGATGATGGACCTGAGTGGGGACTTGCTTTTTTTGTGGATTGACATGAAGCTTTTATTGGGAACATTTTATATAACGATTGGGAGCACATTTATCTGGTGCTCTACTCTGAGCACTTACATTGGGGTTTCCATCTAAATCTCCGAGTGATGTGACAGATGAAACCCCCGAGGGATCTATTCACTATAATGAAGCAGCAGAGTTATTCTGGACTACGCCTCGCCTCTGTTCAGTGGTGTCCTTTTCAGAAGTGCACAAAACTGTGTAATCCTAAGGCTGTGGTTCCACGGTCCGGAACCACAGCGCTTTGGACGGAGCGGAAATTCCGCTCCGTCTAAGCCCCGCCCCCTTTATGACGCGCAATCTTTCCCGGGGGTGTTCAGGAGACCTCCGGAACACCTCCAGAAAGAGCGCAGGGCTACATAGCCCTGTGTTAATTCTGTTGCGGCGACGCACCGTCGCCGCAATACGCGAGGACATGCTGCGGTCTAAAAAGATGCGCCTGCATGTCCGTTTACGCAGGTCTGCCACCTGCGTATTGTTACGCATAGTGGAGACGGGATTTCTTGAAATCCCCTCCACTATGCTGTAACATCTGGACGCTGCGTGTTTGGCGCTGCGCCAGCGCACAGCGCCAAACACGCAGCGTATCCTGACCGTGGAAACTCACCCTAAAAAGACTGACACCGCCGGATCACAGGTCAGACGGCGTCCACAGTGCCTCCATCTGCCTCATTATATGGAATCTTCCACCAGAGGTTCCATCTGAATCACATATTTCACAGTTTACATGGAAACCCCGATGTAAGCACTCAGCGCAGAGCGCAGGATAAATTTGCACCAATCCTTACTGCGATCTTTGGGAGGCAGAATGAAAAAAATTAACAGTAGGTGTAGGTGAATTGATTTTATTTATTTTTTACGCCGCTCTGCTTGCGGTATAAATAATTAGGTGATTTTATTCTTCGGGTTGATGCGATTACAGCGATACCAGATTTATATCATGTTTTTCTTTTTGGCTGCTGTCACACACTGAAAGACATTTTTTATTTCAAAAATTAGTTTTTGCATCACAGATATTTTGAGTGCTATAATTTTTTCAAATTTCAGCTGACAGAGTCATGTGAGGGCTTGTTTTTTGTGGCACGAGCTTACGTTTTTATTGGTACCATTTTTGGGCACATGACCATTTTTGATCGCTTTCTATTCTGATTTTTGGGAGACAGAATGAACAAAAAACAGCAATTCAGGATTTTTTTTTTTTTTTTTTTTTATACCGTTCCACATGTAGTAAAACTGGTAAGACAGCTTTATTCTTCAGGTCAGTACGATTACAGCGATACCCAAGTTATTTTTTTTTGTTTTGGCGCTTTTATACCATAAAAACTATTTTATGGAAATAATAATTATTTTTGCATCGCTTTATTCTGAGAGCTATAACTTTTTTAATTTTCTGCTGATGGAGCTGTATTGAGGTTTGTTTTTTGCTGGAAAAGATGACGTTTTCAGCTGTACTATTTTTATTTACATGTGTCTTTTTGATCGCATTTTATTGCACTATTTGTTCGGCGGTATGATGATAAAGCATTGTTTTTTGCATCGTATTTTATTTATTTTTTATGGTGTTCACTGAACGAGTTAACTTGTGGGACAGTTTTATAGAGCTGGTCGTTACGTATGTGGCGTTACTTTATATGTGCACTTTTATTTTTTTATTTACATTTATAAATGTATTTATTGGAACTAAAATGTTTATTTCTTTTTTTTTCTTTATTTAGGGATTTTTAAAAAAATATTTTACACATTCTAATATATTTTTTTTACTATTTTACTTTGTCCCAGAATGGGACATTACTATATTATATCAAATCTCTGATCTGACACTCTGCAGTGCAGAATATCAGATCAGGATCTGACAGGCAGGGAAGGAGGCATGCCAGCGCCTGCTCTCACAAGTCACCTTACCTACAGGAGCCCGAAGGACCCTGCGGCCATCTTGGAGCTGGGGTCCTGCAGGGAGGAGGCCCTCTGAACAGCGCAATCACATTGCGCTGTTCTGAGGGTCTCAGGGAAGCATGTAGGGAGCCACCTCCCTGCGCAATGTTTCCCTATGCTGCCAGAACACTGCGATCATGTTTGATCGCAGTGAGATGGGGGTTAATGTGTCGGGAGCAGTCCGTGACCGCTCCTGGCACATAGTGCCGGGTGTCAGCTGTGATAATCTGCTGACACCCAGCCGCGATCAGCTGCGCTCCCCCATGGGAGCGCAGCTGATCCCATATGCCATACTATTCCATCCTTGGGAATTAAGTCCCAGGGCACATGAACGGAATAATACGTCAAATGGAAGAAAGGAATTAAGCCCTGCCAACGGAATTTTATGGGTGCATACTGGACTAATTTTACATGGAAAACACCAAATCAGAACAATGTGATAGCATCGCGTTGAGCTGATGGAAGCGTGCAGGGAGCACTTTCCCTGCTCGATGCTTTCCTATGCCGTTGTCAATACTGACAGTGGCATCAGAGGGCTAAATGCCCACGATTGGGGCTACCACTGATCTTGGGCATTGCTGCGGGGTGTCAGCTGTTACATACAGCTGACACCTGCACTCAATCGCCACGGCACTCAGCGTGAGGCCGTGTCAACGATGCACCGTTCTAGTACTGCTGTTTTCGGGAACGCACCTGCGGCAGAACAGTACTATTACGACGCATGTCGGGAAGGAGTTAATAAGGACAATACACTTACATAAAATATGTGCTCTTATGTTGAGAAATTATGCCCACTTAATTGGAATTTTATGTAAAACTTTTTCACAGACATACTCATTTCTAGCGATAAATAATATATTAGAAGCCTATATGCAGGACGAGGCAAAGCAATTCAATGTATATCATCAATAGCTCCAATACAAGCATGGGAGAGATTAAAAAATATTTGAAATTGCTTTAGAAATCTAATGTATATTTGAGAATTATTTCAAAAAGAATTTCAGCTTTTTCCTAATTGAGACTGTGGTAGACTATTCTTTATATAAATGATATTAAATGCATTAATGTGCTAACAAAATATTAGAGGTGCTCAACTCCATTAGCTCATTCTTTGGATTTATTCAGCAGGATGAGATGATTTTAGTAAATGACAAATGAGCAATATCATATACCCTTCAGATGAATACTGTGTTGGCATTCATTAAACATAAGTCTTTTGTAGCTGACCAGAACTAATCAGAATTTTTTAAAATCTGATTTTCCTACCATAAATCTTTTGCTAAAACTTATTAGTAAAGTGAACCCAATAAAACCAGCAAAACTCAAATGGCAGAAATGATTTAATAAACTGCTATGTGGGGGCAGAGTGATTCTGTGGTGTATGAGCCCTCTATGCAGTTATATTGCCTATTTATATTTGGACATTTACTATTTTCTGTGCTTATATTACCAGGCTGCACCAATTTACTTTTAGGGTATGTTCACACAGGTTAGATTATTTAGATTAATTATAGGAAGTTGAAGAAAACTTTAGTCACATAATTAAGAAAAATATTTAGAATTGCGAGTCCTCAGTTGTTGATACCTTTTAATGGCTAAATGAAAAGATGGTAACAAATTGCAAGCTTTAAAAGACTGCTCAGGTCTCTTCATCAGGCTAGACTAATACACAATCTGAAGAATCACATATTTATACACAACACAGCACAGAAACAAAGCAATAAATAGACAAGTGACGTGAAGCAGAACTGTCATTATGGGAGATAGAGAAGAACATAAATATTGGAACAGTTCATAGATAAGGAGTGTGAAAGTTTTATTGCCCTCTGATTGGGGTCTGGTATTGTGTTGTTTTTCCCCCAGAAGGTCTGAAGAGCAAATTCCTTAATTGATGTAAAAAGACATAAATCCATGCGACACATTCATTCCTGCACTGATTGTGTCAAAGGTTGTCATGCGTTTATATTCCCAAACCTTTCTGTGTCTCTGAGACTTAAAGTTAGCTTTTAATACAAGTAATTTCATGTCCATCATGCTATGACCGGGGAACAAAAGTGTTTGGCCACAGGTATATCCATTCTTTTTTCTCTTATTGTTGTCATGTGTGCATTGCCACGAAGATCGTCGCGGTTGCACATTTTGACTTCTCACAGCTGAGCTGCTGTTTCTTTGTGTTTGGCAGCTAGGGAGTTAATTCTGTCTGTGCTCGGTGCTGGGACTGGGTGCAGTTTCTCCCGGCTGCAATTGATTATTTGTTGATTGGTTTCCTTTAAATTCCTGGTTGTCTGCTTGGGGAGTTGCCAGTGAAACCTTCATGCAGACCACAGATAGGAATGAATCTGTATAGACTTTAGTTGTGAGCTCCTTAGTTGTTCTAAGCTCAACTTGGTTAGAGTTTATTTCCCAGACCATTTATGTTCCTTTGGTGTTTGAGTGTGTATGCAAGCGAGTGTTATCCTGTCTGTCTTATATGTCTAATCTGTGTATTTAGCTGAGATCAGCCCATATCCCTTTGGTGGTAGTCAGGATCCTTCTTAGGACTGATTACAGTGTTCAGGGTCTGATAGGAGACAGGGTTAGGTTGGAGACTTGGACCTCTGAACCATTATCAGTACCTCCAAGGTGAGGGATTAGTTAGGACCCCAGTTTAGGGTCAGGTTAGATCCCGTCCACCTCTTTCCTGTTTCAGCTCATCAAGTCCTCAAGATTAACCCTGAGTTCAGCAGATATCGTGTCAGGTAAATCTATTCTATACTTACATGCTGATGTTGCTATACTAGTTGTTGTATAGAGTGTTGTTCCTGTATTAATAGTTTACTGACATTGTATACATATCATTAGACAGCGTGACAATTGTGTGGTGATGAGAATTCATCCTTGTTCTCAATTTTTGCCCGGTCTCCCCCACATACAGACCCCCAGTTGGACATTTAGTACAAATAATTAGGTACACCACATTAGATGTGATGCAGCTGAAAGCACCTGGGATCTTGTAGTCCTGATGTGAGTTGGGGATCTTTATCTTGTCCATGGTCACTATAAATGGACAGGTTTTACATTTTTTCTTGTTGCAAGGAAAGGTTCCTGCCGCTGATGGAGAGGACTGGGAGCTTCTGACAATGATGCTCTTAAATTTGGGGGCTGCCTAAAACACAGTAGTGTTGGGGTCTGGAAATATGGATTGTAATCGGGCATCTTTTTGTAGTAAAGGTTGTAGTTTCTGTGCAGCTCCCCTTAGCACCTCCAGATTTGGATTATAGGTGACTACTAGAGGCACCTGTTATGTTTTGGCAGCTGAGGAGAGCAGGCAAAAACGGCAATACACCAGAGAGGTTGGAATCTACTGGATAGCAGTACCCTGACTAACCACCACAACTAAAGGCAGCCGTGGAGCGTTCCTACGTTGGTCCTAAACGCCTCGTCACAGCCTGAGAGGATAACTACACCTAAAGATAGAAAGAGGAAAGCTATCTGCCCCGGAGCAGATCCCCAAAGAACATAGGAAGCCCCCAAACATGTAATGGTGGTTAGACAAGAGGAAATACAGACAGAAAATAGTATGAGCAAACGTTGGGGCCCAATCTGCCTAGACAGAAAAGGATAGGAAGGATACTTACTGCAATCCAAAAAACCCTAAAAAAAAGCCAACGCTACTAATTGCAAAAACACCTGAGATCACACGACCTCTACCACCTAAATTAGTTCTCTGGTGTGACAAAACTCAGCCGCAGCCACTGAAAAAACTGGAAAAGTCAAATGAACAAACAACAGTGGCTCCAGAGGAACCGAGAGAGGCCCAAGCCCCCCGGGGACGGGAACCTGGCCAATCTCACAGAAATGCAGAGAAAAATGCAAATGGCAAGCACAAAAACAAAAAACAGAAAATATCTTATCTGAGAGCAGGAGAAGAGGCAAGACTCAGCGAGCTTCAAAGTGAACCAGGAAACAACGTTGAGACAGGAACAATTGATCACCGGCAACCATGATGGGGGGAAACCTCCCTTATATCCAGCCAGTCTGTAATTCCTGATTGCCAATCCTCATTGAATGGTTCAGTACTGTTTGTAACCACCAGAGGGAGCTTCTGCTCTGAATTCATTTCTAAAACATTCATAACAGTACCCCCCCTTTAGGAGGGTCACCGAACCCTCATTTGTGCAACCAGGTCGGTCAGGATGAACTCTGTGATACGCACGAATCAGTCTCCTAGCATGGATGTCCGAAGAAAACACCCAAGAATTGTCCTCCTGACCATAACCTCTCCACTTAACCAAATACTGGAGTTTCCGTCTAGAAAAACAAGAATCCAATATTTTCTCAACCGCATACTTCAGATTGCCCTCAACCAAAACAGGGTCAGGAGGCGCAGCCATAGGAACCACTGGCTCGACAAACCTCTTCAATAAGGACTTGTGGAACACGTTATGGATCTTAAATGTCCCTGGAAGAAGTAAACGAAAGGAAACCGGATTAAGAATCTCCATGATCTTATAAGGTCCAATGAAACTAGGCTTAAACTTATTAGATGCAACTCTCATAGGGATATTTCTTGAGGACAACCAGACCAAGTCCCCACTTTAAACCGAGGACCATCAGTCCTATGCCGGTTGGCAAACCGCTGGGCCTTCTCCTGAGAGAGGGACAACCTCTCCACTACCTGGTCCCAAATCTGCTGCATACGCTCCACAACAGAGTCAACACCCGAACAGACAGAAGCCTCCATCTGTCCCGAAGAAAATCGAGGGTGAAACCTAAAATTGCAGAAAAATGGAGACATCAAAGTGGCAGAGCTTGCCCTATTATTAGGAGCAAACTCAGCCAAAGGCAAAAAAGAGACCCAGTCATCTTGATCAGCAGACACAAAGCATCTCAGATAAGTCTCCAATGTCTGGTTTGTTCTCTCAGTTTGTCCATTGGTCTGAGGATGAAAAGCAGAGGAGAAGGACAATTGAACACTAAGTTTGGAACAAAAAGTCCTCCAAAATCTGGAAACAAACTGCACTCCTCTGTCAGACACAATGTTCTCAGGAATGCCGTGTAGCCGAACCACGTGCTGAAGGAACAAAGGCACCAATTCGGAGGAGGAAGGCAACTTAGGTAATGGCACAAGATGCATCATCTTGGAAAACCTATCACAAATCACCCAGATAATGGTCATTCTCTGAGAAACAGGGAGGTCGGAAATAAAATCCGTAGAGATATGGGTCCATGGTCTCTTGGGCACAGGCAATGGCATCAACAAACCACTAGAGCGAGAGCAAGGCTTGGAGTGAGAGCAAGTCCCACAGGACTGCACAAACTCCCTGACGTCACGAGACAAAGTAGGCCACCAAAAGGACCGACTCACCAAGTCTTTGGTACCAAAAATTCCAGAATGACCGACCAACGCGGAACAATGAATCTCAGACATCACACTCTTCTTCCACTGGTCTGGGACAAACAATTTCCCAACAGGGCAGCGGTCGGGTTTATCCTCCTGACACCCTTCCAGAGCCAGTCTCAAATTGGGCGAGATGGCGGAAAGAACTACACCCTCTTTCAAAATAACAGCAGGATCAGATAACTCAGGAGAGTCCGCAAGGAAACTCCTCGAGAGGGCATCCGCCTTAACATTCTTAGTGCCAGGAAGAAAGGAAACCACAAAATTAAAACGTGTGAAAAACAAGGCCCACCTGGCCTGTCTAGGATTAAGTCGCTTGGCTGATTCCAGATAACCAGATTCTTATGGTCCGTGAGGACCACACTGATGTTTGGCTCCCTCCAGCCAATGTCTCCACTCTTCAAAAGCCCACTTCATGGCCAATAACTCCCGATTACCCACGTCATAATTACGTTCAGTTGGAGAACATTTTCGAGAGAAAAAGCACAAGGGTTACTTTTAGAGGTCTCAGGATCTCTTTGAGACAAAACGGCACCTGACCCAATTTCAGAGGCATCAACCTCCACCTGAAATGGCAGAGAAACATCAGGCTGCCGTAGAACAGGAGCAGAAGTGAATCTCTGTTTAAGTTCCTGAAACGCAGAGACTACCTCAGGAGGCCAATTCACCACATCAGAACCTTTTTGGTCAAATCAGTCAATGGTTTAACAATAACAGAGAAATTACCAATAAATTTACGATAAAAATTGGCAAAACACAAGAATCTCTGAAGAGCCTTTAATGAAGTAGGTTGGACCCAATCACAGATGGCCTGAACCTTGACCGGGTCCATTTCAATAACAGATGGAGACAAAATGAATCCCAGAAATGAGATCCTCTGTACGCCAAAAAGACACTTTGATCCCTTCACATACAGAGCATTCTCTCTCAAAATCTGGAACACAGTCCGAACATGTTTCACATGAGAGTCCCAGTCATTGGAAAAAATCAAGATATCATCCAAATAAACAATTAGAAATTATCCACAAAATCCCTGAAAATGTCATTCATGAAGGACTGGAAGAAGGAAGGAGCATTAGTGAGCTGTTATGTTACGGTAGCTGAGGAGTGCAGGTAAAAAAGGAAATACACCAGAGCAGTTGGAATCTATGAGATTGCAGTACCCTGACTAACCACCGCAACTAGAGGCAGCCGTGGAGCGTTGCTACGTTGGTCCTAGACGCCTCGTCACAGCCTGAGAAACTAACTACACCTAAAGATAGAAATAGGAAAGCTATCTGCCCGGAGCAGAACCCCAAAGATAATAGAAAGCCCCCAAACATGTAATGGCGGTTAGACAAGAGGAAATACTGACACAGAAAGAAAATAGTATGAGCAAACGCTGGGGCCCAAACTATCTAAATAGAAAAGGATAGGAAGGGTACTTACTGCAATCTCAGAAAACCCTGAAAAAACACCAACTCTACTAATTTCAAAATCACCTGAGATCACACGACCTCTACCACCTAAATTAGTTCTCTGGTGTAACAAAAACAAAACAGCAGCCACTGAAAAAAAAACTGGAAAAAGCAAAAGTACAAAAACACAGTGGCTGGACAAACTGAGAGGGCAAAAGCCCCCGGAGGGGACCCTGAAGGCCCCACAGAAGTGCAGGACAAAATGCAAAAACATAGCAAAAACACAAAACAAGAAATTGTCCTATCTGATAGCAGGAGACGCAGACACGACACAGCAGGCTACAAGGGAAACTGGAAAGAAGGATTCAGACCAGAACAATTGATCACCGGCAACCCTGATGGGAAAATGACTCCCTTATATAAGACCAGTCAGTAACACCTGATTCCCAGTCCTCACAATCTTCACTAGCACCGCCTGTAACCACCAGAGGGAGCCTCTGCTCAGAACTCATCTCAAACCCATTCACAACAGTACCCCCCCCTTGAGGAGGGGTCATCGAACCCTCATTTGAGCAACCAGGTCGGTCAGGATGAGTTCTATGATACGCACGGATAAGTCTCCTAGCATGGATGTCCGAAGCAAACACCCAAGAATTGTCTTCCTGACCATAACCTCTCCATTTAACCAAATACTGGAGTCTTCGTCTAGAAAAACGAGAATCCAATATTTTCTCAACCACATACTCCAGATTGCCCTCAACCAAAACAGGGTCAGGAGGCACAGCAGCAGGAACCACTGGCTCAACAAACCTCTTCAACAAGGACTTGTGGAACACGTTATGGATCTTAAATGTCCCTGGAAGAAGCAAACGAAAAGAAACAGGATTAATAATCTCCATGATCTTATAAGGTCCAATGAACCTAGGCTTAAATTTAGGAGATGCTACTCTCATAGGAATATTCTTTGAGGACAACCAGACCAAGTCCCCCACTTTAAACCGAGGACCATCAGTCCTATGCCGGTTAGCAAACCGCTGGGCCTTCTCCTGAGAGAGGGACAACCTCTCCACTACCTGGTCCCAAATCTGCTGCATACGCTCAACAACAGAGTCAACACCTGGACAGACAGAAGCCTCCGTCTGTCCTGAAGAAAATCGAGGGTGAAACCCAGAATTACAGAAAAACGGAGACATCAAAGTGGCAGAGCTAGCCCTATTATTAAGAGCAAACTCAGCCAAAGGCAAAAAAGAGACCCAGTCATCCTGATCAGCAGACACAAAGCATCTTAGATAAGTCTCCAATGTCTGGTTTGTTCTCTCAGTTTGACCATTGGTCTGAGGATGAAATGCCGAGGAGAAAGACAATTGAACACCCAGTTTAGAACAAAAAGTCCTCCAAAATCTGGAAACAAACTGGACTCCTCTGCCAGACACAATGTTCTCAGGAATGCCGTGTAAACGAACCACGTGCTGAAGGAACAACGGCACCAATTCAGAGGAGGAAGGCAACTTAGGTAATGGCACAAGATGTATCATTTTGGAAAACCTATCACAAATTACCCAGATGGTGGTCATTCTCTGAGAAACAGGAAGATCGGAAATGAAATCCATAGAGATATGGGTCCATGGTCTCTTGGGCACAGGCAATGGCATCAACAAACCACTAGAGCGAGAGCAAGGCTTGGAGCGAGAGCAAGTCCCGCAGGACTGCACAAATTCCCTGACATCGCGAGACAAGGTAGGCCACCAAAAGGACCGACTAACCATGTCTCTGGTACCAAAAATTCCGGGATGCCCAGCCAATGCGGAACAATGAATCTCAGACATCACACCTCTTTCCATTGGTCCGGGACAAACAATTTTCCAACAGGGCAGCGCTCGGGCCTATCCTCCTGACACCCCTCCAGAGCAAGTCTCAAATTGGGCGAGATGGCGGAAAGAACTACACCCTCCTTCAAAATAACAGAGGGATCAGATAGCTCAGGAGAGTCCGCAAGGAAACTCCTCGAGAGGGATCCGCCTTAACATTCTTAGTGCCAGGAAGAAAGGAAACCACAAAATTAAAACGTGTGAAAAACAAGGCCCACCTGGCCTGTCTAGGATTGAGTCGCTTGGCAGATTCCAGATAGACCAGATTCTTATGGTCCGTAAGGACCACCACCTGATGTTTGGCTCCCTCCAGCCAATGTCTCCACTCTTCAAAAGCCCACTTCATGGCCAATAACTCCCGATTACCCACGTCATAATTACGTTCAGTAGGAGAAAATTTTCGAGAGAAAAAGGCACAAGGGTTACTTTTAGAGGTCTCTGGATCTTTTTGGGACAAAACGGCACCTGCCCCAATTTCAGAGGCATCAACCTCCACCTGAAATGGCAGAGAAACATCAGGCTGCCGTAGAACAGGAGCAGAAGTGAATCTCTGCTTAAGTTCCTGAAACGCAGAGACTGCCTCAGGAGGCCAATTCACCACATCAGAACCCTTTCTGGTCAAATCAGTTAATGGTTTAACAATAACCGAGAAATTACCAATAAATTTACGATAAAAATTGGCAAAACCCAAAAATCTCTGAAGAGCCTTTAATGAAGTAGGTTGGACCCAATCACAGATGGCCTGAACCTTGACCGGGTCCATTTCAATAACAGATGGGGACAAAATGAATCCCAGAAATGAGATCTTCTGTACGCCAAAAAGACACTTTGATCCCTTCACATACAGAGCATTCTCTCTCAAAATCTGGAATACAGTTCGAACATGTTTCACATGAGAGTCCCAGTCATTAGAAAAAATCAAGATATCATCCAAATAAACAATCAGAAACTTGTCCACAAAATCCCTGAAAATGTCATTCATGAAGGACTGGAAGACGGAAGGAGCATTAGTGAGCCCAAAGGGCATCACAAGGTACTCAAAATGCCCTTCAGGGGTGTTAAATGCCGTCTTCCATTCATCCCCGTGCTTAATGCGAATAAGGTTATACGCCCCCCTGAGGTCAAGCTTGGTAAACCAAGTAGCGTTTTTCACCCTGGAAAACAGGTCAGAAATCAAGGGTAACGGGTATTGATATTTCACAGTAATATTGTTCAAGAGACGATAATCAATACACGGCCTTAATGAACCATCTTTTTTGGCCACAAAGAAAAAACCGGCACCTAAGGGTGAAGAGGATGGTCTGATATGACCCTTCTCCAATGATTCCTTGATATAAGACCGCATAGCGTCATGTTCAGGTACAGACAAGTTAAAAAGGCGACCTTTAGGGAATTTACTACCTGGCACTAATTCAATAGCGCAGTCATAGCTCCTATGGGGAGGTAAGGATGCAGATTTACTTTCGCTAAACACATCAGAAAAATCAAACAAAAAGTCAGGAACATCCTCAGCCTGGGGGGAGGCAGAAAAAACAGGAGTGTTGGTATTAACACATTGGCAGCCCCAACTGGTTACAGACACAGATTTCCAATCCAAAACAGGATTATGAGACTGTAACCAAGGGAAACCCAGCACTATAATGTCATGCAGATTATATAGAACCAAAAATTTGCAGCACTCCTGGTGATCAGGTTCAACCCTCATTGTCACCTGAGTAGAAAACTGGGGTTTATTCTCAGCCAAAGGGGTAGAATCGATCCCCAGTAAAGGAATAGACTTCTGTAGGGGTATCAAGGGAAACCCACAACGTTTAGCAAAATCATAATCCATCAGGTTAATAGCTGCTCCAGAATCAACGAAAGCCTAAGCAGAAAATGAGGACAGAGAGCATATCAGAGTGACAGTTAATAAAAACTTAGTCTGAACACTACCCAAGACAACTGAGCGTGCAAAATGTCTTCCCCGCTTAGGGCAGACTGAAATAGCATGAGAGGCATCACCACAGTAGAAACATAACCCATTGCGCTTTCGAAACTCATGACGCTGTGCCCCAGACACCACTCCATCACACTGCATGGGCTCAGCAGCTGGCTCACAAGGCAACACCACTCCACGCATACTTCTCCGCTCACGCAAACGTCTGTCAATTTGAATCGCTAATGACATAGAATCATTGAGACCAGAGGGGACAGGGAATCCCACCGTAACATCCTTTACATTATCCGACAGACCCTTCCGGAAAAGGGCCGCCAAAGCGTCGTCATTCCACTTGGTCAGGACTGCCCACCTACGGAATCTCTGACAGTATAACTCAGCGTCATCAAGCCCCTGATTTAATGCCAACAAGGCTTTTTCAGCTTGATCAGTGACATTAGGCTCATCGTACAATAACCCCAAAGCCTGAAAAAATGCATCAACATCACTCAAAACAGGATTCCCAGGTATAAGGGAAAAAGCCCAATCCTGAGGATCGCCGCGCAGGAGAGAGATGATAATTTGAACCTGCTGCGCTGCGTTTCCTGAGGACTTAGATTTTAAGGCAAGAAACAATTTACAATTATTTTTGAAATTCTGAAACTTAGCTCGATCCCCTAAAAACAAATCTGGCATGGGGATCCTAGGTTCCACAACAGGCAACCCAGCAAGATAGATAGCAATACTCCGAACCTCAGTTGCAAGCTGATCCACACGGCCAGACAACTGTGCAAACTCCATTGAGAGACAAGATCCTCCACAGTACCCAGAGATACAGAGGGAAAAAAAAATGCAACAAACAGAAAAATATCTCTGACAACTTTTCTTCCTTCAAAATATTTTTTCCCTTCTGTGAGTACCATACAATTTTTATGGCCGGTGATACTGTTATGTTACGGTAGCTGAGGAGTGCAGGTAAAAAAGGAAATACACCAGAGCAGTTGGAATCTATGAGATTGCAGTACCCTGACTAACCACCGCAACTAGAGGCAGCCGTGGAGCGTTCCTACGTTGGTCCTAGACGCCTCGTCACAGCCTGAGAAACTAACTACACCTAAAGATAGAAATAGGAAAGCTATCTGCCCCGGAGCAGAACCCCAAAGATAATAGAAAGCCCCCAAACATGTAATGGCGGTTAGACAAGAGGAAATACTGACACAGAAAGAAAATAGTATGAGCAAACGCTGGGGCCCAAACTATCTAAATAGAAAAGGATAGGAAGGGTACTTACTGCAATCTCAGAAAACCCTGAAAAAACACCAACTCTACTAATTTCAAAATCACCTGAGATCACACGACCTCTACCACCTAAATTAGTTCTCTGGTGTAACAAAAACAAAACAGCAGCCACTGAAAAAAAAACTGGAAAAAGCAAAAGTACAAAACACAGTGGCTGGACAAACTGAGAGGGCAAAAGCCCCCGGAGGGGACCCTGAAGGCCCCCACAGAAGTGCAGGACAAAATGCAAAAACATAGCAAAAACACAAAACAAGAAATTGTCCTATCTGATAGCAGGAGACGCAGACACGACACAGCAGGCTACAAGGGAAACTGGAAAGAAGGATTCACACCAGAACAATTGATCACCGGCAACCCTGATGGGAAAATGACTCCCTTATATAAGACCAATCAGTAACACCTGATTCCCAGTCCTCACAATCCTCACTAGCACCGCCTGTAACCACCAGAGGGAGCCTCTGCTCAGAACTCATCTCAAACCCATTCACAACAGTGAGCCCAAAGGGCATCACTAGGTACTCAAAATGCCCCTCTGGGGTATTAAACGCCGTCTTCCATTCATCCCCATGCTTAATGCGAATAAAGTTATACGCCCCCCTGAGGTCAAGCTTGGTAAACCAAGTAGCACTTTCACTCTGGAAAACAGGTCAGAAATCAAGGGTAACGGATATTGATATTTCACAGTGATATTGTTCAAGAGACGATAATCAATACACGGCCTTAATGAACCATCCTTTTTGGCAACAAAGAAAAAACCGGCACCCAAGGGTGAAGAGGATGGTCTGATATGACCCTTCTCCAATGACTCCTTGATATAAGACCGCATAGCGTCATATTCAGGTACAGACAAGTTAAAAAGGCGACCTTTAGGGCATTTACTACCAGGCACTAATTCAATAGCGCAGTCATAGCTCCTATGGGGGCAAGAATAGAGATTTACTTTCGCTAAACACATCAGAAAAATCAGTCAAAAAGTCAGGAACATCTTGAGCCTGGGAGAGGCAGAAAAAACAGGAGTGTTGGCATTAACACATTGACAGCCCCAACTGGTTACAGACACAGATTTCCAATCCAAAACAGGATTATGAGACTGTAACCAAGGGAAACCTAGTAATAATAATAATCTTTATTTTTATATAGCGCTAACAGATTCCGCAGCGCTTTACAGTTTTGCACACATTATCGTCGCTGTCCCCAATGGAGCTCACAATCTAGATTCCCTATCAGTATGTTTTTGGAGTGTGGGAGGAAACCGGAGTACCCGGAGGAAACCCACGCAAACACGGGGAGAACATACAAACTCCTAGTACAATAATGTCATGCAGATTATACAACACCAAAAATTTGCAACTCTCCTTATGATCAGATTCAACTCTCATTATCACCTGAGTAGAAAACTTGGGTTTATTCTCCGCCAAAGGGGTAGAATCAATCCCCAGTAGGGGAATAGACTTCCGTAGGGGCATCAAGGGAAACCCACAACGTTTAGCAAAATCAAAATCCATCAGGTTAATAGCTGCTCCGGAATCAACAAAAGCCTGAGCAGAAAATGTGGACAGGGAGCAAATCAGGGTAACAGTCAACAGAAATTTAGTCTGAACACTACCCAAGACAACTGAGCGTGCAAAATGTCTTCCCCGCTTAGGGCAGACTGAAATAGCATGAGAGGCATCACCACAGTAGAAACATAACCTATTGCGTTTTCGAAACTCATGACGCTGTGCCCCAGAAGCCACTCTATCACACTGCATGGGTTCATAAGCTGGTTCACAAGGCAACACTATTCCATGCATACTTCTACGCTCACGCAAATGTCTGTCAATTTGAATCGCTAATGACAGAATCATTGAGACCAGAGGGAGCAGGAAACCCACCATAACATCTTTTACATTCTCTGACAGACCCTTCCGAAAAAGGGCTGCCAAAGCATCATCATTCCATTTGGTCAGGACTGCCCATTTTGGAATTTCTGACAGTACAATTCAGCGTCCTTAAGCCCCTGATTTAATTCCAACAAGGTTTTTTCAGCTTGATCAGTGACATTAGGTTCATCGTACAATAAGCCCAGAGCCAGAAAAAAATGCATCAACATTACTCAAAACAGGGTCCCCAGGTGTCAGGGAAAAAGCCCAATCCTGAGGATCGGCGCGCAGGATTGAGATGACAATTTGAACCTGCTGTGCTGCGTTCCCTGAGGACTTAAGTTTTAAGGCAAAAAACAATTTACAGTTATTATTGAAATTCAGATATTTAGCTCGATCCCCCAAAAACAAATCTGGCATGGGGATACTGGGTTCCACAACTGGCAACCTAGCAAGATCGGTAGCAATACTCTGAACCTCAGTGTTAAGCTGATCCACACGTCCAAACAACTGTGCAAACTCCATTGAGAAAAAAAAAAAAAAAATCCTCCTCAGCACCCAGAGAAAGAGGGAAAAAAAGCAACAAACAGAAAAAAAAAAAAATCTCTGACAACCTTTTTTGTTTCCACACTTTAGGGGTCGAGTTCCCGCATCTGCACAAGGGGAATCTCAAACCATCCCGGCTGCGGTCTCCCATTCATCTCCGGCTGCAGTGGACTCTGCTCAGCTTAGACGTCGGTCCCAGCGTCTCGCCCAGTCTAACATTGTGCAGAGCATTGCTGCTGCATCTCCAGGCTCTGCTGTTGTGGCCAGTACTGGTTAGCGGCGAGCAGACGTCTTTAGGACAAAGTCCTTGTTTTCTCCTTCTGAGCATGCCCAGGTGAGAGCTCTCATTGGAGATCAGGGGTCACATGCTCAGGTACTGCAGCAGCTCCTATTGGTCCGCCAGGAAGGTCCTGTGACTACTGGTGTTCTGTAACAGTTTCATTGGTCCTTGTTTCTGGCAGGTCCTGTAGCTGTTGCTATAAAAGGGTGGCATGGCTGGGCCGCCATGCGCTAGTGTCAACCATTATATGCTTAGCGCCAGTGTGGTCATGCGTGTATGTGGTTAGGGCCCGGCTGAAATAAGCCCCTAGAATACCGACTTAATCGGTGAGGAGTTTGGTATGCTAGCTGGTCAGGGTCGGGGTCCTAGATGCCCTAGATTACCGGCATAACCGGTGAGGAGTTTGATTACCGTATTCAGGGCCTGGCGTTCAGATGCCAAGATTGCGGGTGACTCCCACGAGGACATTAGCGCTTTATCACGTTCTATGTTCGCTTAGCATTAACTGTGTACCTGGGTGCCTGACAGGACACAGAAGTTTGTCTCAGCGGCTCTGTGACGTAACAGGGTTCGCTTTCAACGCTAGACAGCGCCCTAGTGTGTTTATTTTGCGACTCAGTTGTGTTTAGTGAGTTCGCACACATCGCCATATAGCGCTGCGGCACTCCTAGCGGCTCTGTGGATTAACAGAGTTGGCACATATTGCCACAGCAGTTACGGCGTTTATTTTGGCGACTCTGTTGGATAACAGAGTTCGCTTCTTGCGCCATTTTACTAGCAGCAGGCTCCGCCTGCACGGTGGACCCCGGGCTGCGAACGCACCTCTCCACATCATATATTTGGTGCGTTCCGCAGACCTTAACATAACACTAGCGCCAGGGTCTGGCTAGTAAAATAGCGGATGACAAGCGTCTACTACGGGACATCCAGCAGCTGGAGGGTAGGTTGGCAGCTCTTGAGCGCACAACCTCAGCTGTGGATGTTACCGCAGTCGCTGTTCAGGCTGCTAGCGTGGCTGCAGCCAGTTTGTCCACTACCACCTCTGCCCCCACAATATCCCACCTCCCGCTTCCAGACAAGTTTGCTGGTGACAGCAAGCAATGTCGGGGATTCGTGAGTCAGTGCTCTATACAACTCGAGCTTCTGGCTGCACGTTTCCCCACAGATAGGGCACAAGTGGGCTTTGTAATATCTCTTCTGTCGGGCAGAGCGTTGGAGTGGGCCACCCCGCTGTGGAAGCTTGATGACCGTGTGGTGCGGAGTGCTCCTCGTTTTCTGGAGGCTCTAAAAAAGGTCTTTCTAGGACCTCAGGTTACCCACGATGGGCGCTCCAACTTCTGGCAAGTTCACTGGGTTCGTCCTTGGTCAGCTGTTTTGCTGTCCAATTTCGGACTCTGTTCTCGTAGTTGGACTGGCCGGATAAAGTCCTCATTCCCGTGTTTTGGAGAGGACTAGCGGGCCATGTGAAAGACGCCTTGGCTACCAGGGAGATTCCCGCCACATTGTAGAAGCTTATCGCCATATCTACCCGCATCGACCTCCGTTTTCACGAGCGGAGGTTGGAGCGGTCCCAGTGTAGGCAGAGGTTTCGGCTGGCTCCCACCTTCGCCAGAAATCTAGAAACTTCCAGCCAGGCGCCCGACTCCCATGAGGCCATGGAGGTTTCTGGAGCAGGACCTAAGTCCCGGGCCGCTTGAGTTCCCATGGTCTGTAACATCTGCCAGCAGTTAGGACATTATGCCAACAAATGTCCACAGCGGTCGGGAAAACGGTTGCATCTAATGACCTTGGGAGGAGGTTCACTAGACACTGCGGCATTTTCCACCAAGTTGTCCTTTAAGGGGACAATTACAGTAGGTCCATCCACGATCACCGCCGAGCTCTGTGTGGATTCTGGAGCGAGGGGAATTTCATGTCCTCTGCATTTGCTCTCTGCCACATTATACCTCTGGTGATGC
>JARQOD010000008.1:83779470-83835404 GCA_033576555.1 Oophaga sylvatica | reverse complement strand
TTTTTTTTTTTTTTGCTGATGAGGCTGTTATGGCTCGTTTTTTGCGGGACAAGATGACGTTTTCAGCGGTACCATTTTATTTTATATCGGTTTTTTTTGATCGCGGTTATTCCACTTTTTGTTCGGGGTTTTTGATGATAAGCAATGTTTTTTTTGCTTCGTTTTTATTTTTTTTTTTTTAGGGGTTACAAAAAGGGGTTAACAGTGGGGACATTTTTATAGGGGGGGTCTTTTCGGACGCGGGCGTCCATATATTTTTTTTTATTTTTTTTTTTAAATATTTTTTTTTTTTTTTTTTATTTATTTTGGATTTTTTTTTTACAAATGTTATTTTTACTTTTTTTTTTTTTTTACTTTGTCCCGGGGGGGGGACATCACTTTTATTTCATCAAATCGCTGGTGGGGCAGTGTGACGCACTCTGTCACACCAGCGATGTGACAGGCAGTGCGGACGCTTCCTCATGCCTGCTCTCGGCAGGCCTGAGGAAGCCGCCTCCCTCCGGACCCCGCCCTCTTGGTCCGGGTCCTGGGAGGGGGGAAAAGCCCTCAGAGCAGCGCGTTAACATCGCGGGGCTCTGGGGGTCTCAGGGGGGGCGCAGGGGGGGTGGGATCCCTCCCCCCCCCCCCCAGCCCAACACCGCGTTTATTTTTGATCCGGTGTGAAAGGGGGTTTTAAATTCCGGGAGCGGTCCGTGACCGCTCCGACACACAGTCACGGGTGTCAGCTTGATAATCAGCTGACACCCAGCGGCGATTAGCTGCGCTCCCTCTGGGAGCGCAGCTAATCGCCTAGACGTACTATCCCGTCCATGGTCAGAATGGCACGGGTTTTATGGACGGGTAGTACGTCTAATGTCAGAGAGGGGTTAAAACTACGGGGTGTGTTTACAACAATGTATTTACAATTATATTACTGAGGTTTGTCGAAAGTCGAGGAGGCCTGAGGACAAGTAGGAGGAGGAGAGCATGGTCAGTCATCCTCTTGGTGAGGACCCTGAATTTTTGGGGACTGTTAAACTCAGCCATCCATGCAAGACTTCTATGATCCACTGCCTTTACCGTCACCCTCACGTTCTCAAAAATTTTGGGTGGGGTAATACTGATTGGTGACACTTCTAGACCCCACGCTACCAGAGAACTTTCTATCTCTTATTCCAGAGCCAGACAGGTGTAATAAAATGTTTGGAGGACCAGAGGGCCTTCTTGTGGAAATTATTAAAAAAAATTCCCAAATGAAAATGCTGGCAGCAGAGGCACAGTTGGCCAAGCAAGGAGTACAGGTGAGAGAGACACAACTCCAATCCAAGCAGAGGCAGTGGACACTGGCAAAGTTCGGGGAGAGTTTTCTTGGGACCCTCCCATCGCCCTGGCCCTGAGGCCGGTGGATTCTCACAAGGAGTGAAAAGTTTGTGAAAATGCTGAGGAGTAACTTGCTGACCATACCAACATCTCTCTCATTCCTCGTACCTTATAATTAATTGGCTATCCCGCTGAACATGTGGCATGACCTGGCTCTCTGTACTGCGCACGTGCACTGTACTCACGGTCAAGGAGCGCATGACGCCTCGCTTTCTGGTGGTCACTGGTCACTGGTGCCTCACTAAATTGCAAGTACCGCTTTTATTGGCGAGAGCCAAGGGAACATCCTTTGCAGCGCCAGTGCTTTAAAGAAGGAGAACGCTGCTCAGCCTCCTATGTGCTTTTGTCCATACCAAAAATCTATCCTGTCTTGTTAAGCTGGCCCCCTGCCTGTAGGTCACCGGGTCTGTCTGTCTGCTGCAGTTCGCCGCAGCGTCGCACTTTGGTGCGTGTGCACTGCCCCCCTACATGCTCACACGCTCACAGCTGGGGACATGCTTTTGTTTTTTTTCCCACACCTTCTGTACAGGTTCCCTGTCTAAACATGCCTTTCTTCATGGGTAAGGGACCTGTCCGTTCCCCCTATTCCTTCCCCAGTGAAACAGGGGTTGCAGCCTTGACAGTTCCAGACCGGCGCAGCACAGGTACCCGCAGCACGGTCATCCTGAATCCGTACATATCTGGCCAACCAGTTCTTTAATGCAAGCATCATAGAAGGCATGTTCTTCCAATTTTTTTAAAGAGAAAATTGTACATTACGTCCAAAACAATGTCACTTTGAAGGACTTTGTGGCTCATATCAATCCACAACATGACACTAGTAGTCTCAAAACTTTTAATTTTCGGTGGAAAATATTTCCCCAGTGATAGGTTGTGTATGTTATGACTATGTATCATCATTTGGGGGGAATATAATTATTCATACATATTTGCTTCACAATATATTATTTTTTTTCTTTAAGGCTTCCGAATAATGTTTGCAAAAGTGAAAACAAGTTGGTGAAACTGTGTTTAAACTCAAATGTGAAAAAAATTGTCATCTTTACTATTTTTTTCATTCCATGTGCAGCTATCCTACCTCATTGATCTATTTGATTTTCTTGGCAAAAACCAACACTCCATCAATATCAAGTGCTTTTCCCAATTCATTCATCATGTTTGAAAGTAAAGGTGAGATTAGGGATCTAGATAGCATTCTCGGTACTGTAATCAACATGACACTGTGCCACAACCCACTGGGGTTTAGCTAAAAAATTTTCACATAGGTTTGTGCACTGCAGAACAGAGTTGTTAAAAAAACAAGATTTTGATTCAATAACATGTTGGATTGATTGTTAAGTTTAAACATCCATATAGTATCATAATTATTATTTAGTATATAGCGTCATTTATTCATGGTGCTGTACATGAGAAGGGGATACAAACAAAAGTAAAAAGATATTGTTTACAAAATTAACAATTTTAAAATGACAGACTGTACGAGGGGAGAGGACCTTGTCCTTGCGGACTTACATTCTGCGGGATAATGGGGAAGAGACAGAAGTTCGGGGGTGCGGCACCTCGGTTGGTGGAGAGGCGGGCATCTCGGGTGGTGGTGTACAAGTCATATCTACGATCACCACGCTCTCCATTTGACATGCAGCCCAAAAAGTAACAATCTCAAACTTCTGTTATAGAAAATGCAGGGGCTCCTTTTTGACATCATCGTCCAACAAGTTCAGTATTAGTAGGTGATTGCTTGTCATAATCGGCCCAGGAACACCAGGCTTCAGGAGTTGCGAGTCCTGGCCCGTGCTCCTCCAGGTGCCCTTTCCTCCAGCTCTTCCATTCATGATTTCATCTAGAACATTTCGCCTTCATAATCCAGAGACAGAGTACAAACACAGCCCAAGCGTTCACCCTCTGCTCCTCAGACTTTCTATCTGTGCAGTGACAGACTCTAGGCAGAAGATTTGATGGTGGGTAGTAGTTGGAGCATTTAAGACAGTCATGAAGCAGCCATAACAACTTGAAACAGAAGTATTTTTGCCGAGATACCATACTGTTCAATATTTGGGCTGTATTTTTACCCAAAAATAGTGTAGAGAACTAAGGTAACAAACAGCATATACAGTGGAATTGCCACAATTTAACCCCTTAATGTCCATTGACGTGCACAGTCCGTCATGGCAAGGTGTCAGTTTTGGCACCTTGACGGACTGTGCACGTCATCCCTTTGAACTACCACTGCGTGTAAACACGCAGTGGTAGTTCAGTGCCGTCAGCTGTCACAGACAGCTGACAGGCACGGCAAGCGGTGCGGGGACCTTTGCCGTCGGTCCCCGCACCCACAGCGCTGTGATTGGTCAGTCAATCTGACTGACCAACACAGCAGCGATCGCGCAGGAGATGCTGAAATTTCAGCATCTCCAGTGCGATTAGTGCAGGAGCCGGCGGTGCAGTGGCCAAGCTTCCTGCACTGACAGCCAGGAGCGGCGCCCCCACCGCCCCTGGCTGTTAACCCCCTGACTGCTGCGATCGAGCGCGATCGCAGCGCTCAGGGGAGAGGCAGAGGGTCGAGAGCTCCCTCTGCCTCAGATCGGCGCCCTGCAATGTATTTGCAGGGCCCGATCTCTGCCTTGATGACCCGGGGGTTGTCATGACAACCTCCGGGTTATCTAGCTACGGAAAGCTGCTGTGATCATGGTCATAGCAGCTTTCACTATAGTTACAATTCATTGCAATGCTGGAGCATTGCAATGCATTGTAACTGCAATAAAAAGTAAAAAAGTGAAAGTCCCATAAAGGGACAAGTTAAAAAAAAGCATTTTTTTTAAAAAAATTGTAAAAAAAATAATTAAAAAAAAAAATTCCCTAAAAAATACACATTTTTATGCAATAAAAAAAAAAAAAAAAAAACACATGTTTGGTATCGCCGTGTCCGTAAAAATCCCATCTATAAAAGCGTATCCCTAGTTAACTCCTTCAGTGAAAGCCGTTAAAAAAAAAACACAAAAAAGTAGTAAATTATACTTTTTACAAGCGGTATCATCATACCGCTTAGAAAAAGTGCAATAACACGCGATCAAAAAGTGGGATATAAATAATCATGGTACCGCTGAAAACGTCATCTTGTCCCGCAAAAAACAAGCCGCTATACAGCATCATCAGCGAAAAAATCAAAAAGTTATAGCTCGCGGAATAAACTGATGCAAAAATAATTATTTTTTCTATAAAATTTTTTATTGTGTAAAAACCGCCAAAACAAAAAAAATATAAATGATGTATCACTGTAATCGTAGTGACCCAAGAATAAAACTGCTTTATCAATTTTACCACACGCAGAACGGAGGAAAAAAAAAAAAAAATTCCTGAATTGCTGATTTTTGTTCATGCTGCTTCCACAAAAATCGGAATAGGAAACGATCAAAAAAACGTTATGTGCCCGAATATGGTACGAATAAAAACGTCAGCTCGTCCCGCAAAAAATAAGCCGGCAGATAACTCTGTTGGACGAAATATGGAAAAATAATAGCTCTCAAAATACGGCGATGCAAAAATTTCTTACAAATATTTATTCCAAAAAAAAGTGTCTTTTAGAGTGTGACAGAAGCTAAACATGAAAAAAGGATGTAAATCTGGTATCGCCGTAATCGCACCGACCCGAGGAATAAAGTCGCCTAATCACTAATACCGCACGAGGAACGGCGTAAAAAAGAAAACCAATTCTTCACCTTTTGTGGATTTGTTCATTCTGCCTCCCAAAGATCGCAGTAAGGCGATCAAAGTGGTTCCCCCTCACATATGGGGTATCAGCGTACTCAGGACAAAATGCACTTCAACTTTTGGGGCCCTATTTCTCCTGTTACCCTTATAAAAATAAAAATTTGGGGCAAAAAGTCATTTTTGTGGAAAAGAATATGATTTTTTTATTTTCACGGCTCTACGTTATAAACTTCTGTGAAGCCCTTGGGGGTTTAAAGTGCTGACCACACATCTAGATAAGTTCCTTGGGGGGTCTAGTTTGCAAAATGGGGTCATTTGTGGGGGTTTCTACTGTTTAGGCACATCAGGGGCTCTCCAAGCGCGACATGACACCTGCAGACCATTCCATCAAAGTCTGCATTTGAAAAAGGCGCTACTTCCCTTCCGAGCTCTGCCATGTGTCAAAATAGTGGTTAACCCCCACATATGGGGTATCAGCGTACTCAGGACAAATTGCACAATAACTTTTGCGGTCCTGTTACCCTTTGGAAAATAAAAATTGGGGGTGGAAAGATCATTTTTGTGGAAAAGATATGATTTTTTAATTTTACAGCTCTACGTTATAACCTTCTGTGAAGCCCTTGGGGGTTCAAAGCTCTCACCACACATGTAGATAAGTTCCTTGGGGGTCTAGTTTCCAAAATGTGGTCACTTTCGGGGGGTTTCCACTGTTTAGGCACACAGGAACTCTCCAAATGCGACATGGCGTCCAATCTCAATTCCAGCCAAAAAAGTCAAATGGCGCTGCTTCCCTTCCGAGCTCTGCCATGCGCCCAAATAGTGGTTTACCCCCACATATGGGGTATCAGCGTACTCAGGACAAATTGCACAATAACATTTGGGGTCCTGTTACCCTTTGGAAAATAAAAATTGGGGGTGGAAAGATCATTTTTTGGAAAAGATATGATTTTTTAATTTTACGGCTCTACGTTATAACCTTCTGTGAAGCCCTTGGGGGTTCAAAGCTCTCACCACACATGTAGATAAGTTCCTTGGGGGGTCTAGTTTCCTAAATGGGGTCACTTGTGGGGGGTTTCCACTGTTTAGAAACACAGGATTCTCCAAATGCGACATGGCGTCCAATCTCAATTCCAGCCAAAAAAGTCAAATGGCGCTGCTTTCCTTCCGAGCTCTGCCATGCGCCCAAATAGTGGTTTACCCCCACATATGGGGTATCAGATCATTTTTGTGGAAAAATATGATTTTTTAATTTTACGGCTCTACGTTATAACCTTCTGTGAAGCCCTTGGGGGTTTAAAGCTCTCACAACACATTTAGATAAGTTCCTTGGGGGGTCTAGTTTCCAAAATGGGGTCACTTGTGGGGGTTTTCCACTGTTTAGGCACACAGGGACTCGCCAAATGCGACATGGCGTCCTATCTCAATTCCAGCCAAAAAAGTCAAATGGCGCTGCTTCCCTTCCGAGCTCTGCCATGTGCCCAAATAGTGGTTTACCCCCACATATGGGGTATCAGCGTACTCAGGACTAATTGCACAATAACTTTTTGGGTCCTTTTATTCTTTGGAAAATAAAAATTGGGGTGAAAAGTTCATTTTTGTGGAAAAATATGATTTTTTAATTTTACGGTTCTACGTTATAACCTTCTGTTAAGCCCTTGGGGGTTAAAAGCTCTCACAACACATTTAGATAAGTTCCTTGGGGGTTCTAGTTTCAAAAAAGTCAAATGGCGCTGCTTCCCTTCCGAGCTGTGCCATGCACCCAAATAGTAGTTTACCCCAACATATGGGGTATCGGTGTACTCAGGAGAAATTGTACAACAAATATTGTGGTTCATTTTCTACTGATACTCTTGACAAAATTGAAAAAAATTGTGTCGAAAGAAAAATTTTGGGAAAAAAAGTTAAATGTTCATTTTTTTCCTTCCACATTGCTTCAATTCTTGTGAAGTACCTAAAGGGTTAATAAACTTCTTGAATGTGGCTTTGAACACCTTGAGGGGTGCAGTTTTTAGAATGCTGTCACTTTTGGGTATTTTCTGTCATATTGACCTCTCAAATTCACTTCAAATGTGAGGTGGTCCCTAAAAAAAATGGTTTTGTAAATTTTGTTGGAAAAATGAGAAATTGCTGGTCAACTTTTAACACTTATAACTTCCTAACAAAAAAAAATTTTGGTTCCAAAATTGTGCTGATGTAAAGTAGACATGTAGGAAATGTTGTTATTTATTAACTATTTTTGTGACATATCTCTCTGATTTAATGGCATAAAAATTAAAAGTTTGAAAATTGCAAAATTTTCAAAATTTTTGCCATATTTCCGTTTTTTTCATAAATAAACGCAAATTATATTGAAGAAATTTTACCACTATCATGAAGTACAATATGTACGAGAAAACAGTCTCAGAATTGCCAAGATCCGTTGAAGCGTTCCAGAGTTATTAGCACATAAAGTGACAATGGTCAGAATTGTAAAAATTGGCCTGGTCTTTAACCTACAAAATGGCTTGGTCGTTAAGGGGTTAAGGTCCACAAATAAATCAGACGTCTGTCAGCCATACCAGATTGTTCATTATATGGCCTGAATTTTTTAACTTTAAAAAAGTCTTTAAAAAAAATAGACTCGGTAAGACCTAACAGTTGGACTGGCAACTTTTATCATGTTGGTGTTACGGGGAACAGTTGCCCGCCTTCTGTCTGCAACCATCACACAGCTTCTTCCTGCCTGAAGGGGTGCTACACCTCCCTCCCCCTGTGTGCTGCTGTCCTCGCTCTGCATGTCCTCCTGCAGGTTGGGTCAGTTACTATATTATCCTCCACCTCCTCTTCCACTTTCGTACCCTGGCCCTACTACTGACTTTCTGTCAAATATGTCTCACCATCGTCCATTCTTTGGACTGTGGCAGCTCAAATATTTGGGCATCTCTACGTGGAATCTCATCTTACCCCGCTTCAAGTGGACTGGGCGAGAGATCCGAATATATAAATGGAAAAGTGAACAGCTCTTCGGAGTGTCCAAGTGTGTGATCAGTTGTCTCAGGGCACTCAACATGGTGGGAGTAAAGAGGATCAGGGTAAGGAATATGAGGGCCAGATTCACTGCTACTCAGACTTGACCATGTGTAAGACTGGGTGCTGGTGGTGGTGGCCATGTAACTGGAATTATTATCCAACTAACAACATTTTTACACTGCTCTGGCTTCAATAGTGCTGTTTTATTGTGGTCCCCTAGGACTTTGAAAACTAAGGTCCAACGAGAAGATGTGAGTGTTTTTGTTGGCCCAATTTAAGCTTACCCACGGCCTCTGCCTCGGCATGCACCATGAACATCACGGCCACTTCCTCGTTCCTTGCCACGTGCCTTGCCCATTGTAAATGGACTAGAATATTATGCACGTTCACTGCAAAAGGCTGAATTGGGAGCAAACTTGTATGTGATAAATGTGGGGGAAAACCACACTTTAAAATATGTGGACTGTAGTTACACATTTTTTTTGCTTAGCCAATTGGTGCCACTAAGTACTGTAACAGACAGCAAATACACTAGAATAGGTAGGCCTACAATGCCAAAATTTGTAGCACTGTATATATTGTCTCTATCTTGGTGGTTATTATGTGGACCCTATGGGTGAGTTTCCACGGTCAGGAAACGCTGCGTGTTTGGCGCTGTGCGCTGGCGCAGCGCCAAACACGCAGCGTCCAGATGTTACAGCATAGTGGAGGGGATTTCTAGAAATCCCGTCTCCACATTGCGTAACAATACGCAGGTGGCAAACCTGCGTAAACGGACATGCGGCGCGTCTTTTTAGACCGCAGCATGTCCTCGCGTATTGCGGCGACGTGTGCGTCGCCGCAACATAATTAACACAGGGCTATGTAGCCCTGCGCTCTTTCCGGAGGTGTTCCGGAGGTGTCCTGAACACCTCCGGAAAGAGCGCGCGTCAGAAAGGGGGCGGGGCTTAGACGGAGCGGAATTTCCGCTCCGTCAAAAGCGCTATGGTTCCGGACCGTGGAACCATAGCCTATGTATAAAATAACCTAGCGTAAGATCAGGTCATTTGTCCCTGATCCGTTTCACCAGGATACTGTTTTTTTCTAAAGACCCTTAAGTGACAATGCTATAGATATACTGTATCTATAAGCAAGCGTTTATTTTCTGTCACTCAAGCCTTGTTCAGTTACAGGTCATCTTAGCACTGCTTAATCTTATAGAGGTTTCACACATTAGTTACACACACTGAATTTACTTGTGTGTCAGACTCTTTTGTGACGTGCCAACTGCTATAATATTAGCATCTTTAGTTACATCATATCAAATACATCTTATACCAGCCTTTTACAGATTAGACATGATTTACCTGTTCTATTAAATTGAATGACATGAACTTTAAATTGACTGGTAACATATAGCAGTGGAAATAGACATCTCATCTCGTAATAGGAGTTAATGGGTATTATTTATGATTTATCCAAGACAGGCAGACACTAATATCTCCTATGTCGTTTTGATAATATCTCCTATGTGGTTTTTATAATTAATGACCCTGTACACTATAACATGGAGGTTAGTCAACCTGACTAGTAATTTATAAGGGGCTATTGTCAGGAATCATACCTAATATATATAAATTTTTCTATGCCCTTGCATTACATTGGTACTCAGTGGATCCCAACTGTGATAACAATCTCCATAGCTGTGATCCAATATACATCCTTATATGGATGTATGTAGAATGGATGGTTTTAATATACTGTATAGTATTTATTAAATAGAAATAAGGGTTAATTTTTATTAACATAATTATTTTTTCCCTCTTTCCAACTAGTCTACAATTTTTCTGGTGGTGTACATCTTTGTGAATAAATGTCTAATGAGATATGACAACCTCATTATTCTACATCAAATTTATTAGGACTTTCTTAAGGTATGTCGATGACATTTTTGTCATTTGGTCGGAGAGTATAGGTACTGCCACACTAAGCTATCCCGCTAGCGATCTCGTTAGCGTTGCATACTAATGAGATCGCTAGCGGGATTGTTTCTATATCGCTAAATGCTGCCGCATTTAGCGATATAGTTAACGACGCTATCGCCGTTAGCGATCTTCTTAACGACTTTAGCGGTACAAAAGTACCGCTAAATCGCTAAGAAAAGGTGCCACACAGCGATAAGATACTTACCCAGCGGGAGCGCCAGCGATGAAATAGGGTCCGGAACGATTCCAGCGACGAGCGAGATCACAGCAGGAAGCTCGTCGCTGGAAGCTGCCGCACTGAACAACATCGCTAACGGGATCGCTAAATAGTGACGTTTTTTAGCGATCCCGTTAGCGATATTGTTTAGTGTGGCATACCCTTATCACTGCAGCAAAAGTATCAAGAAGCTGCAGTTATTTCAACGGCAGTTAGTCACAGCAGGCGTCAGGAACCCATACTATGTCTCTTTTGGGTATGTCTGCTGAGTAAGCACTTCCTATTAGTTGTGCTTGGCTTTTCTATTGACCCTCCTACTCTATCACCATGTTTACATATGCTCTCACAGTGTTTGCTCCATTAATCCTCACTCTCCTTCGTTATCCCCAAAATCTAGCACCCTCTAACCAGATAATCATCTCCCCTTCCCTCCCCACCTGACCTCCTCTACTGACCTGCTCCTCAACCTCAAATCTGTCCTAATAATACATAAAACAAGCCGCCCACTCTACTTTTTCCAGCTGCTATCCCTTTCTCTTCTTCTCACTGCTGGTGACAAATCTCCCAATCCTGGACCCCCACAGCTCATACCCCCCATTACTACCCCTTCCTATTGCTCCCTATCTTATAAGAACTACAGCAATCTTTCCAACTTAAAACCTGTGCCATTGACACCCACCCCCTTGCTCCCTCTCTCTGGAGCACTCAGGAATGCCCGCTAAATCTGCAATAAGCTTCAAATGATTCATGACCTCTTTCTCTCTCGCAATCTTGCCTTCCTCGCCCGCACATAAACATGGCTGATACCCTCTGACACCACCTCCCCTGCTGCGCAGTGTTACGACAGCCTCCACTTCACCCACACTCCTCACCCTCTGACACTGCCTCCCCCGATGCGCTGTGTTACGACAGCCTCCACTTCACCCACACTCCTCGCCCTGGCAACAGAGATGGTGGAGGAGTTGGTATACTCCTTTCCTCTAACTGCACCTTTAACCCAATCCCACCTCTTCTCTTCCTAATCCTCCCCTCTTTTGAAGTCCACTCTGTCCGCATCTACTCTCCCTCCAACCTCCAAGTGGCCATCATATACCGACCTCTGAGCCCGACCACTGCCTTCATTGACCAATTCCTGGCTTCTTCAATTTCTTTCCACTGCCATCCCCACTATCATCATGGGTGACTTCAACATCCCCACTGATACCCTCCAAACTCTTGTCCCTTACTTTATCCTTTAGACTTATTCAGTAGTTCTCTGCATCCACTCATACAGACGGACATACATTAGACCTGGTCTTCACAAGCCTCTACTCTCTATCTAACTTCACCACCTCCCCTCTCCCTCTATCAGACCACCATCTACTCACTTTCTCATCCCTGTCCTCCTCTCCAGTCACTCATGTCCAGCAACATGTGCACCCCAGCAGAAACCTTGCACACATAGACACCCAAACGCTCTCTGACTCTATTCTACCACTGGCATCCATCTCCTCACTCCATGACACATACAGTGCCACTGCTTTCTACAATGCCACTCTCGCATCAGCTATTGACACTGTCGCCCCTCTCGTTCATGGCAGAGTGCGACATACCAACAGACAACCCTGGCACAATAACACCATTAAAAAGCTCCGGCAATTGTTCAGAGTTGCCGAGCGGCGTTGGAAGAAAACAAATTCACAAGAAAACTTCACTGCATTCAAACAGGCAACATTTGCTTTCAAATCTGCCCTCACCTCTGCTAAACAGGCCTACTTCACAACCCTTGTACCTTCCCTATCCCACAACCACAAACAGTTATTTAAAACTTTTATCTCTTCCTCCACCCACCACTGCCCCCTCCTACCACCCTCATCTCTGCTGAGGACTTTGCCACACACTTTGAAAATAAGATCGACCAAACAAGGCAAGTCTTCATTGTTCAACCACCACAACCCCTTTTTATACTAGACCAGTGCGAAAACCCCATAACCTCCCTCTCCAACATCACTGAAGGTTAGCTTTACTGTCTACTCTCCAAATCACACCTCACAACCTGTGCATTCGACCCCATCTCATCCCTCCTCCTCCCCAACCACACCACCACTATTATCCCATTCCTAACCCACCTCTGCAACCTTTCACTAACTTCAGGTATCTTCCCTTTCAAACATGCCACAATCACGCCTATCCTTAAAAATCCAACCTCGACCCAACTGCTATGTCCAGCTATCGCCCAAAATTGCTGCTCCCATTCACTTCAAAACTCCTGGAGCTGCACGTCCACGCTGAACTTTCCTCCCACCTCTCATCTAACTTGCTCTTTGACAATCTACAATCTGGTTTCCGCCCCCATCACTCCACTAAGACAGCCCTGAACAAAATTACTAACGACCTACTTACAGCATAGCGAGTGGACAATACTTTATACTCCTGCTTCTAGACCTGTCCTCTGCTTTTGACAAGTTGACCACTGCCTTCTACTACTGATTATTATTATTATACATTTTTATAGCACCATTTATTCCATGGCGCTTTACATGTGAAGAGGGGCAAATATAGACAAGTACAGTAAACATGAGCAATACAAGGCACACACAACTACAGAAGGAGAGAGGACCTTGCCCGCAAGGGCTCACAGTCTACAGGGATGGGTGAGGATACACTAGGAGAGGGTAGAGCTGGTCGTGCGGTGGTTCAGTAGACTGATGATCACTGCAGGTTGTAGGCTTGTCGGAAGAGGTGGGTCTTCAGGTTCTTTTTGAAGGTTTCCATAGTAGGCGCGAGTCTGATGTGTTGGGGTAGAGAGTTCCAGAGTATGGTAGAGGCACGGGAGAATTCTTGTATGCGGTTGTGGGAAGAAGAGATAAGAGGGGAGTAGAGGAGGAGATCTTGAGAGGATCGAAGGTTGCGTGTGGGTATGTACCGGGAGACCATGTCACAGATGTATGGAGGAGACAGATTGTGGATGGCTTTGTAGGTCATGGTTAGGGTTTTGAACTGGAGCCTCTTGACGATAGGAAGCCAATGAAGGACTTGGCAGAGAGGAGAGGCTGGGGAATAACGGGGAGACAGGTGTATTAGTCGGGCTGCAGAGTGCAGGATGGATTGGAGTGGTGCCAGAGTGCTAGAGGGAAGGCCAGAGAGTAGGAGGTTGCAGTAGTCGAGGCGGGAGATGATGAGGGCATGCACTAGTGTTTTTGTAGTTTCATGGTCAAGGAATGCACGGATTCGGGAATATTTTTGAGTTTGAGACGGCAGGAGGAGGCAAGGGTTTGGACATGTGGCTTGAAAGAGAGGGCAGAGTCGAGGATCACTCCGAGGCACCGAGCATGCGGGACTGGGGTAAGTGAGCAGCCATTGACATTGATGTACAGGTCTGGTGGGGGGTAGAGTGAGATGGGGAAAGATGATGAATTCTGTTTTGTCCATGTTCAGTTTTAGAAAGCGAGCAGAGAAGAAAGCAGAAATAGCAGACAGACATTGTGGGATTTTGGTCAGTAAGGAGGTGAGGTCAGGTCCAGATAGGTAGATCTGCGTGTTGTCGGCGTAGAAATTATACTGCAAAACCATGGGATTCTATGAGCTGTCCAGGCCGAGGGTGTAGATGGAGAAGAGTAGGGGTCCTAGAACTGAGCCTTGGAGAACACCGACAGACAGGGGGCGAGGTGAGGAGGTGGTGTGGGAGAGGGAGACACTGAATGTTCGGTTTGTTAGATATGATGAGATCCAGGATAGGGCCAAGCCTGTGATGCCAAGAGATGAGAGAATCTGTAGCAGGAGGGAATGGTCCACAGTGTCGAAGGCAGAAGACAGGTCCAGGAGAAGGAGGACAGAGTAGTGTCGCTTGCTCTTGACGGTTAGTAGGTCGTTGGTGACTTTAGTTGGGGCAGTTTCAGTTGAGTGATGCAGCCGGAAGCCTGATTGTAAGCGGTCAAAGAGGGAGCAGGATGAGAGGTGGGAGGACAGTTCAAGATGGACATGCTGTTCCAGTAGTTTTGAGGCATAAGGGAGAAGAGATATTGGGCGATAGCTAGACACAGAGGATGGGTCAAGGGAGGTCTTTTTGAGAATGGGTGTGATCGAGGCATGTTTGAAGGATGAGGGTAAGACACCATTTGTAAGTGAGAGGTTGAAGAGGTGTGTTACAGTAGGGGTGAAGACGATGGCGAGGCTAGGGATGAGGTGGGATGGGAGCAGGTCAAGCATACAAGTGGTGAGGTGTGATCTTGATAGGAGGGTGGAAAGCTGATCTTCTGTCAAGGTGGAGAAGTTGGTTTTGGAGGAAGAGGGTTGAGCAGCTAAGAGGGGCAATGGGGGCTGTGGGCCAAAGCTTTCTCTGATCGTATGGATCTTCTGCTTAAAGAAAGAGGCAAAGTCTTCAGCAGAAATGAGAGGAGAAGGAGGAGGTGCTGGGGGACAGAGTAGAGAATTGAAAGTGTTGAAGAGCTGTTTAGGGTTGTGAGACAGGGAGGATATGAGAGATCAGAAGAAAGTTTGCTTTGCAGCAGTGAGCGTGGACTTGAAGCTGAGGGACTGCTTGTATGCTGTTAGGTGCTCGGCAGAGCGGGATTTTTTCCATATCCGCTCAGCAACCCTGGAAGCCCGTCTCAGTTCTTTGGTGAGGCTGGTCAGTCAGGGCTGCCTGTTGATTGTACAAGTTTTGCTATGTGTGAGGGGGGGCGGCAGAATCAAGTGCTGCTGTTATTGTAGTGTTATAAAAGGTGGCAGCAGAATCTGTGTCATGAAATGAAGATATGTCTGTAAGAGGGAGGAGGGACTCAGAGAGCATTGGTAAATTGAGGTATTTGAGATTTCTGCGAGGGTGAGTGAGTTTGTGGAGTGGGAATTGTGCACTAGAAGAGGAGAGAGAAGAGAACGTCAGTAGGTTGTGGTCAGACAGGGGAAGGGGTGAGTTATTGAGATTATAAAGGGAACAGAGGCAGGTGAAGATAAGGTCGAGCGTGTGACCATCTTTGTGAGTGGCCGCAGAGGACCATTGAGTGAGGCCAAAGGAGGCAGTGAGCGATAAAAGTTTAGAGGCTGCTGGGGTGGAAGCATCAATGGGAATGTTGAAGTCACCCATGATGATAGTGGGGATGTCAACAGAGAGGAAATGGAGCAGCCAGGTGGTGAAGTGATCGAGAAAGGTGGAGTTGGCAAGTTCTGGGGGGCGGTAGATGACAGCCAGCTGGAGGTTGGAGGGGGAGTAGATGCGGACGGAATGCACCTCAAATGAGGGAATAGTAGCGGAGGGGGTAGTGGAATTGGGGTAAAGGAGCAGGTATCAGATAGGAGCAAACCAACTCTTTCACCACGTTTGTTGCTGGGGCGGGGGGTGTGAGATAGGTGGAATCCACTGTATGAGAGTGCAGCTGGTGAGGCTGAGTCAGAGGGTGTGAGCCAGGTTTCGGTGATGCCAAGGAAGGAGAGTTTATTGGTGATGAAGAGGTCGTGAATAAATGACAGTTTATTGCTGACAGAGCGTGCGTTCCGTAGTGCTCCAGGTAGGGGGACCGAGGAGGGGGGGCTGGGCGAATGGTATGAGGTTATCATGGTTGCAAAGACGTGTAGAGGATCGTGGCAGGGTGATAGAAGTGAGTGTGGGGATGTGTTGAGGAGGGCCTGGATTTGGGGATATATCACCAGCAATGAGGAGTAACAGACAGAGCGTTAGAAGGTGGGAACAGGATAAGACATGGTGTGGCCGTGTGTTTCTGGAGAAAAAGGATTGTACATGGAGGAACAGTTCTGAGGAGAAGGTGAGATGTCTGGGGAGAATGGAGGGGGAAATGACTACTTCCTTACTAGGTGGGGGAATTACAGGGAATAGGAAGAAAGTAAGTAGTATGGGGGTGAAAGTGAAAAGGAAACATGGTAGTGGTTATATATTTTGTCAACTTACAGTCAAATTCCAGTCCAATTCTAGTCTAATTCAGTAGATAGATAGTAATTAGAAATCTGTAATTTGAAAGATGGAAGTTGAAAGATGAAGGTATCCTTCATCCTGATCCTCTCCTCCTTTGGCATCAAGAACCTCACCCTATCCTGAATCTCCTCATACCTTTCCAACTGCAAATTCAGTGTCTCCCACTCCCACACTACCTCTTTGTCCCACCCTCTCTCTGTTGGAGTCCCCTAAGGCTCTGTTCTAGGACCGCTACTCTTCTCAATCTATACACTTGGCCTGGGGCAACTCATAAAGTTCCACGGATTCCAGTACCACCTTTATGCTGAAGACACTCAGATCTACTTCTCTGGCCCAGATGTCGCATCTCTGCTGTCCAGAATCCCGGAGTGTCTATCAGCCATATGCTCCTTCTTCTCCTCTCACTTCCTCAAACTCAATGTTGACAAATCTGAACTCATCATCTTTCCCCATCTCACAGATCTTCCTTACCTGACCAATCTATCATAATTAACGACATTGTGCTTTCCCTCGTACCAGAAGTCTGCTGCCTCGGAGTAGCCCTTGACTCTACCCTGTCCTTCAAACAGCACATCCAAGCTCTTTCTATCTCCTGTCGCTTCCAGCTCAAAAATATTTCCAGAATCTGTCCTTTCCCCAACCCTCAATCTACTAAAATGATTGTGCATGCCCTCATAATCTCCCCCCTCGACTACTGCAACATCCTTTTTTGTGGCCTCAACGCTAACACCCTCGCACCTCGCCAGTCCATCCTTAACTTTGCTGCCCAACTAATTCATCTATCTCCTCGCTACTCCTCAGCTTCTCCCCTCTGCAGATCTCTTCACTGGCTCCCATTCCCTCAACGTATCCAGCTCAAATTACTAATACTGGCCTACAAGGCCATCTATAACCTTTCTCCCCATATGTTTCTAATCTCCCGATACATTCCCTCATGTAATCTCTAGTTCTCCCAAGACCTCCTTCTCTCCTCCACACTTATTCGCTTCTCACCCAACCGCCTCCAAGACTTCTACCGAATATCCCCCATCCTCTGGATTTCTTTGCCCCAACACGTCCGCCTATCAACCACATTCGGATCTTTCAGATGGAACCTGAAAACCCACCTCTTCAGGAAAGTTTATAGCCTGCAATAACCCTTCTACCTCCTCACAACTATCAGAGAAATCACCTTAACCCACACCGGAACTGCTGCAACCCCCCAACCTATTGTCACCTTCCGCACCATCCTGTAGAATGTAAGCCTGCAAGGGCAGGGTCCTCTCCCCTCTATATCAGTCTGTCATTGTTAGTTTGATTACTGTAAGTGTTATCTGTAATTTGTATGTAACCGCTTCTCATGTACAGCGCCAAGGAATCAATGGTGATATATAAATAAGTAATAATAATGATTATAGATTAAAGATTAATTTGAGGATTTTGGTAAGTATTTAAATGACACTAATAGCATGAATATGTGTTCTCTTCTATTTTTGAGGTCCACAATTTAGAATTCCTTGATGTAAAAATCAAAGTAGACTAAGAGAAACAACTCACAAAGGTCCATAACAGTCTTCCTCGATTAACTCATTGTTACACTTAAAAAGTGTCCACAACTGACATACAAAACAATCCTTTCCCTATAGCCAATTTCTCAGGTTGAGAAAGCTAAAAAAAATTGAGGCACACTTCCAGAAACAAGTTGTAAACTTAAAAATAAGATTTCAGCAACGTGGGTATCCAGGTCCCCGATTAGACACAACATAAGAATAAAAAAGCTCTTTTTCACAAAATGATTTGTTACAGGATGGTCAGAAGGTCAAAAAACAGAGGGGAAAAAGAAGAAAATATATTTATTATTAACATTAAATATGGTCCAATGGAAAATGTTGGCTCTGATATCAACAAAAACTGGCACATATTAGAAAAAGGCAGTAATTTACTGTAGGTAGCTACATGAAAGCCTTTTGTTACGTATAGGAGTTGGACTAATTTATAAGATTCTTTGGTCTTTAATCATTTAAAAATCAAATCCAGATATTGGTTACCAAGTTCATGACCTGTAGGTAATTTTAAATATGGAAATTGTTAATTTTGTAAATCTCATTTGATGTTGAAATCACTATAAATAGGAATATAGCACACTGGGTATTGCATGCTATTTCTTGTAAAACAAGTTTTGTAGTGTACATCATCTTTTGTCCCTGTGGTTTATTTTACATCGGAAAAACTATCAGACAACTTTTTGTCCATTTTAGGGAACATTTTACATCTATTGTGTCAGGTAAGGGCTCCCTCAGACTAACTCAGCACATCCATGAAGTGCACCATTTAGACCCTGAGGTGTTGCGGTTTGCACTTGTTAGAAAAAAATTAATTTTCCCATACAAGGGGGTAATCTCTTTCTAAAGTGAGAATCCAGATGGATAATGCGCACATGGAAACAGGGTCCGTTAGGTTTCAACAAAAATTACACTTGCGTTTTTATACATTTTTTTTGTATAATGTGATGATTTTATGTTGATGACCTGATGTTAGTATGTACTGCTCTTGGAAGGGTTAACATGTCCAGGGGAAGAATACTAAAGGTGGAGCCCTTGGCTACTTTTATTCCAGTAAATTCAGTAAAGTGTGAAACAGCCATTGTCCACACAGAGTCACATTCTGTGCCCGCTGCTATGTTTTAATCTTTTCTAATAAAGGACCATTTTAAAAGAACCAGTAATCCATCTTTCTTTTCTTTTCAGATTTTAAAGAGAATCGATCAGCAGGATAAACCTTTTTAAGCCGTCTATATCAAAAAAGATTCAAAAAAGTTGAACAAATAAACCTTTGTATCTTTGATTTGATATCTTGTTCCAGAGAAATCCATGTTTTTCTTATTATATAAAAGAACTGTTTAAGATCTATGTGCCAGACATAGTTCTTTGTAATAACCTTGCTCCAGAGCTTGTTTTAAAAGAAAGAGGCATTACCATGTGATGATTGACAGTCTGTTCTCATGTTCGAAATGTTTCACACTGTAATATCTCCTTTCATGTAAAATATGCTCTAGGTGCAGATATTCAGGGAGATATGTTCCCTGCTATAGATCTTAACAGCCCATTTACATATTAAGAAAGAAGTATTTTGTAAATATCATTATTAAAAAGCTTGTAATTTCTCTGAAAATACATTTGGGGAAGAGGAGACAGAGTACCCTAATAAGCATAAGTGGTCACTTTACAGGGAAGTGAGAGGTAACTCCCTGCTGATGAATAAGCGCTTATACACTAAAGAACAGAGAGATAAGCTAGGGTCACATGACTGATTTTCTCTTATCCAAGAGAATCAGAGCTGTTTTGTAACTGATTCAGTGATTGTGATGAATAAGAAATGTGACACGAGAATTGAGTAAAACTAAATTGAATTTACTTAGTAAAAGAATGAGAAATAAACAGTCACTCAAATAACGCATATAAGAAATAAAGTAAAATAAATAATTGTGCATCAAAAAACAAGCATTTTCATACATTACATTCTCAAGGTAGTCCATCAAACTGTATGTCCATCTCCAATCTCTCTCTGTATCTGTATGTGTGTTCTTTTTATATGTTAAAACTGTACAATGAAACCTCTCTAATGGTTTTGCTGTCCCAAGGTATGTGTACTGAGACTTAAACAGCCTCTATCTCACATATAATTAACAATATAAAATCTCTGGGAAAATACTGATAAGTTTTCTTTCATCTTTGAATTTCAAAGGTCCTTTTATTAGAAGAAAAGTGTAAATGACCGGGTCATTTACATTCCTTGTTCTATTGAGCCATCTGCTTAAACATTTAACATTCAATGACCTTCTACGAACTCCATGAAATTGAAACCATATCAATAATTAGTATTAATTAATTGGAGTGTTGAAACCATTAAAAATAACTCTAACTACGGGAGCAATTATGCTAATCACACTGGTCAAACTATGATCAGAGTCTGATCAGAGTATGAACTGATTTTCTCGGATGTGGAAAAAAAAGTTTTACAATTCTCCACTCAGTCTGTTAGTGAAAATCAAACCACACTCCTGAATCATCTGAGTGCAGTTCAGCGTTTTCCACTGGCCCATAAACTCGAATTGCCGAATGTGATCCGATAATCTGAGGCAAATTGTTCATGCAATGACTATTTTCCTAGGACCACTCGATCTGAGCAAAAAATCAGACACTGTATGTGCATCAGGAATAACATGAGGACTAAATAAAGGAAAGCATTCTTTGTTTACGGTTGTTTATGGAGATGGAGAATGCTGCTGTATAAACTGTAATGTAAAAAATATCACCTTACTTTCTGATGTTTCGGCAGTGTGAAATATTGTGCTTGCAATTTAGTTTTTTTTTATTCATGAATTCAATCTTCAAGTGTTTGAATTCATGTAAAACCTTGAAAATAAAACACATTACTACATAAGGGTTAATGCTTGGGGTAGAATTCCCCTTAGTATACCTTTTCTAACTGAGTTCTATAGTAGTGTGAGATAATGTACCTTGATTAAACGTGCATGGAACACTTTAATTACAGTGGGTGGATCTCCGACGGATCTCAGCGACTCTGATAGGCTGGAGGTTGCTTTAATAGCGGTGACACTTCTTACCATCTGGACACACCCCCAGGAAGAAGCAGTTGCGAAACGTGTGTTGGGTGAGGAGAGACAGTGTGCAGCCACCATCTCTGAGTCTGCTGTGACTTTCATTGATAGGTAATATGTACTTTTTCAAACCTATTAAATGCTGACAACCTCTGTATTATGCTTAACTAAATGTGCAATTTACTACATTATCTCACACTACAACAGCACTCAGAAATAGCATACTAAGAGGAATTCTACTCCAAGCGTTAACCCTTATTTAGTAATATGTTGCTATGTATGTGATATATCTCTGTTTGGGCAAGATCAGTAATTAATAAATACCAGCAGTTATCAATATTTTTGCATATATTGTTAAACAATTACTTGCCATTAGCATTTGTGCCCATTTTTTGTTGATTATCTATAAACATTTTAGTCTTAGCACAAACTGCTTGTGACTGCTCCAGTTGTTTGAGCTGTGTTAATTCTAATATTTATGAGGTGACATATATTATCTGCAGCTGTTTTCCCTCCGTTTTTTGATATGAGGCACGTTTTAAACTTATGTATGGTTTATATGATTTAAAATAATGAGTTGAATTTTTCTGTTTTCTGTTTTGTGTTTAACACTTCTTGATCTGGACACGACTATTTTATCGTGGGATCAGTATGGTCTACAGTGTATGAACAAAGCTTAAGACTTATTTTGATATTTTAAGCTCTGTCCGATTGGTATATACCTTTAGCAGTGGGATGGCTTTTATACTTTTTTTAAAATCAAAAACAGTGTTTACTAATATCCTACATTATTTATATATGCAATATTACTTTTTGCTTATGTATAGCAGGGTAAATTCTTATTTTGTTTCTATCTTAGGTTTTGTCTACTAAATGGCCACAGTGTGAAACTGATTCTACATGTTGCATGCATACCAACTTATACTTCGGCTAAATTTTTTTTCTTTTACTTGAGTTTTTTTGCTTTGTACAAACAGAGATGTGGCTTTCCCTCTTTTAGCTAGTTATTTCATTTCTATAGCTTCCTATGGCTGGATGTCTGAACAGTTAGGCTCCAGCCTCGCTTTACCCCATCTAGGTTGACGTTTTATGACAATATTAGAAGATAGGGCTGTCCCTATATGGGTACACCTTGTTGCAGTATCATAGCTTTAATGATTTTTTGATAAGTGTTTACTAAGTAGACTATATTATTTCTATGTACTATTACTTTTTACTTACTTACAGCAGGATATAAGCAAATTTGTTTCTATCTTAGGTTTTGTATGCTAAATGGCCACAGTATTAAGCTTCTTTATATTTCATGTATACCAACTAATAGGGGCTCATTTTTCTTTTGTTAAAACTGAGCTCTAAAGAATTCACATTTTTCAGATCTTTTACTACGTCTTATATTCTGAGCTATCTAAGCACCACAATTTATCACAGAGAAAAAAAAAAAGAATTTAATGACAAAATGAGTTTTGTAACATCTGCATATGGATCCATATGATGCCACATATCACAGAGACATGACAGCTACCTGAATGCATGTGCTTATGCCCTCAATCCTGCCTGTATATTTACTGTGAGTGGGAGTGAGCCTGCTTCATGAATATGTATGGTTCACTTTTCCCGATGTGCTGTTATGCTTTGCTAACAACAGATATTTCCTTTTATTTAAATGGAATATTTCATTTGTCACAATAACGTTAATTTCCTTTTCATCAATATACAGTACAGAATGTTAACAGTTACCGGTGATTTGTACTATGTGCGCACCAGTATGAATTAAATAGTCATTTGTTTTTTTTCCTTTCTGCCATTTTGTTTCTGCAGGTAGACTTGTGGACAACAGAAATGAAAATATATGATAATAAGTAAGATTTTAAGTTCATGTTGACAGGAGCTTGCATTCCACAGAGCTTCATTATACACAGTTATGGGAAAACTTCTTGGAATTGGACTTACAGATTCCAATTGAAATTCAAAGTATTACACTAAGCTGCAACTTGTTCAGTTTTTATGCAGTAATGTTCAATATCTAATACTATGATGCCGAGAGAGAAATAATATTTTTTTGTACCTTTAGGCCTATGGGTCTTTGGTATCTATAAAACAATTTATTTATGGATAAATAATTTATTAACAAAACAAACTCAGATTTAGTTGATGGATGGAGTAAAAACCTAATGGAGAATTTGTAAAGTACATTAAAGGGATTGTACACTTAACTTTATTTTAGCATATTGTTGGGAAAAGAGCCTCATTCAGATATCCATTAAACACTCTCTGAGTCCAGATTGCAATGCATGACAGCTTAATCCATATGAAACCAAACGTGACAGCTAGAGTTGAGCGAAACAGGTCGGTCAGATTCATAGTTCGCAGACTTTCGCTAAAGTCGAGTTTCGCCAGCAAAACCCGACCATAGCGTGAAGTCGGCCATTCGGTCGTCGACCCGAGCGCCAAAGTCATTTTCCCATAATGCTTGCAGGTGCCTTTTCTCTGCCAATGAACAAGGACGTACACTGTGGGCAACGAGATGACATGACAGCGCCCACCACCATCTTAGAGAAGGGCATTGCAGTGATTGGCTTACTTTGGGGGACGTCATAGTGGCTATAAAAGCCCTGACTGGTGACCGCCATTTTACTTCTGCCAATCTTAACAATAGGGAGAGGTTGCTGTTTGTCAGTATGGAGAGAGTTAGGGCTGGAAACAGTAGTTCTACTGTGCTTGTGCTGATAGCAAGTGTGCTGTACAGTTAGTGTGCAGTGACGGGGAGGATTTTCTTGTGTGCAGCAGCGCTGGTTATTAGGCTGCCTGCCAGTGACAGGGGAGGATTTTCTTGTGTGCAGCACCGCTGGTTCTTAGGCTGCATGCTAGCTGTCTTGCTGTGTGTACACTGCTGTGTAGACTGCTTTTTACACAGCACTAATATTTTTATTCTTTTTTTCTGCACAGTTACTGAGCGTTAATTTTTTCCTTCACCGTATAGAGCTGTACGCTGCTCACACACTACCATGTACCGGCTGGTATCACGGACAAATACATGCTGACTATCTGTGTGTGACTCTGGAAATATATATGGAGATTTACAATTTCCCTACGCTGTGTACACCTGTACGCTTGTGATACAGTACCCTTTTTCTGCTTTTTATATTCTTGTCTAATCCATACTGAGCCTTAGAGCGTCTGTGTGACTCTGGAAATAAATACGGATTTTTTTCACTATACTATATACACCTGGTATCTTCTAATACTGCACCCTTTCTCTGCTTTTAATATTCTGGTCAAATTAATACTGAGCCTGATAGCATCTGTGTGTGACTCCTGAAATATATAAGGAGATTAAAATTTTCCCCAATAATATATACACCTAGTATCTTCTGATACAGTACCCTTTTTCTGCTTTTTATATACTCGTCTAATCCATACTGAGCCTGAGAGCGTCTATGTGTGACTCCTGAAATATATACGGAGATTGAAATTTTCCCCAATACTATATACACCTGGTATCTTCTGATACTGTATCCTTTTTCTGCTTTTTATATTCTGGACTAATCCATGCTGAGCCTGACAGCGTCTGTGTGTGACTCCTGAAATGTAAACGGAGATTGAAATTTTCCTCAATACTATATACATCTGGTATCTGGTGATACAGTACCCTTTTTCTGCTTTTTATATTCTGGTCTAATCCATACTGAGCCTGAGAGCGTCTGTGTGTGACTCCTGAAATATATACGGAGATTTACAATTTTCCCCAATACTATATAAAACATGGTATCTTCTGATACAGTACCCTTTCCTTGCTTTTTAGATTCTGGTCTAATCCATACTGAATGAGCGTCTGTTTGTCACTCTGGAAATATAGACGGAGATTTAAATTTTCCCCTTCACCGTATACAGCTGTACGCTTTTGATACAGTTCCATATATCTGCTGGTATTTTGGGTGCATTATCCCAAACATGAGGAAGTATGGTGAAAGAGGCAGTGGACGTGGGCGGGGGGCCAGCTGGTTCTGATGGTGGTGGTGGTCAGGGCCAGCGTAAGCACCCGGCCTACCATGGCAAGTGCCGGGGCCCTGAGCAGGCGGGGGAGGCCCACTCACCGTCAGGGCACCCCGGTACCCATTAGCGGATGAGAGCGGTACCAGTGCCGCCACTGGCCCCCCCCACTTGCTCAGGGCCCTGGCAGCAGCCGGCGCAATACTTACCTCTCCCCGTGCCTTCGCAGCTCCGGTCTCCAGGGGGCGCCTGCAGGACAGGTGAGATGTGAAGTGTATGTGTCTGTGTCTGTGTGTGTGTGTGTGTGTCTGTGTGTATCAGTGTGTGTGTATGTGAGAGAGTGCTGCGGTGCTGTCTGTGTGTGGTGCTGTATGTGTGATAGTGATGGGGAGGCAGTGATGGTGGTGAGGAGGCAATGATGATGATGGGGAGGCGATGATGATGGGGAGGCAATGATGATGATGATGGGGAGGCAATGATGATCATGATAGGGAGGCAATGATGATGATGATGAGGAGGCAATGATGATGATGGGGTGGCAATGTTGATGATGGGGAGGCAATGATGATGATGATGGGGAGACATATGATGATGATGGGGAGACAATGATGATGATGATGGGGAGACAATGATAATGATAATGGGCAGGCAATGATGATGATAATGGGGAGTCTTTCCACAGCGCCCTTTCCTGAGCTGTAACAGTGCAGAATGCAGCACAGTGCAGAGGAGAGCTCCATATTTTGTATGGAGCATTACATGGGGACTAGTATCCTGTATGGAGCATTATTTGGGGTCCAATATTCTTTATGGAGCATTATATTTGGCCCATAATACTGCATGGAGGACCATGTGGTGCCCATAATATTGTATGGAGGACTGTACTTGTCCAATCTGTACCGTGCGCTGTGAGGATTTGGCGGTTTTTGAGCTATTGTACAATTTACAATAGATATCACTCATGTAATGGAAGAAGAGAAGTGTTTGGCATAGTACAGTCATGGCCAAAAGTTTTGAGAATGACACAAATATTAATTTTTACAAAGTCTACTGCTTCACTTTTTCTAATGGCAATTTGCATATACTCCAGAATGTTATAAAGAGTGATCAGCTTAACATTAATTACTTGCAAAGTCCATATTTGGCTAGAAAATGAACTTTATCCCCCAAAACACATTTCAACATCATTGCAGCCCTGCCTTAAAAGGACCAGCTAACCTCTTTTCAGTGATTGCTCCATTAACACAGGTGTGGGTGTTGATGAGGACATGGCTGGAGATTAGTGTTGAGCATTCCGATACCGCAAGTATCGGGTATCGGTCGATATTCGCGTTATAGGAATTCCGATACTTAATTCCGATACTTTTTCAATATCGTATACCGGAATCGGAAGTTCCCATAATTCTTTGAGAGGCAATGTGATTTTAGTCAGCCAATGAGGAATCCTACGAAGTGTGGGCACATCCTGTAATGCTGCGGTCATCTTAACTAATGGCATGGCTGTGATTAGCTGCTGAAATGATGTCAGAATGCACTATAAAAGGCGCCGCAGCCATTTTAGCGTCACTGTGCTGTGAACTCAGTAAGGGACAGAACGCTGCTGTGCTGACTCTGAGGGACAGTTAGATATTGCGATTTTGTGTACTACTGTGCTTGAGGCAGGCTAGTTTACCAACCGCTGTGTAAAGCTTCATTTTGCCAGTGTTGTTTTAACAGCTCTGTGCAAGGTGTGTGTGTGACAGTGCAGGTGACGCTGCAGTTTGCTCTGCATCCACCGCTGTTTGTAGGCATCTGCACGTGTCACTGACTCTTTTTTTTTTTTAATTTTATTTAGTGGAATTGGTGCAGCTCCATTATATTAGAAAAAAATCAAATCTATTAGTGTGACGTGCTTCCATCCGTATACAATACATTGGTTGCAAACACTATAGAAGTACAGAAAGGAGCTTTTCACAGATAGTGAATAGTTGTGTTTCAGTGTTCACTGCAGTCTGTGAGGTTTTGATTTTTTGAGTGCAGATCACGCTCCAGTTAGTTCTTCAACCACTGCTGGTTGTAGTCTGCTGAGCGTGTGTCACTGCCTCATCCTTCACATTTTTCTCTAATTGGTGCTGCTCCATTTTAGTGGAAAAAAATCTAATCTATTAGTGTGACGCGCTTCCATCCGTATACAATACATTGGTTGCAAACACTATAGAAGTACAGAAAGGAGCTTTTCACAGATAGTGAATAGTTGTGTTTCAGTGTTCACTGTAGTCTGTGAGGTTTTGATTTTTTGAGTGCAGATCACGCTCCAGTTAGTTCTTCAACCACTGCTGGTTGTAGTCTGCTGAGCGTGTGTCACTGCCTCATCCTTCACATTTTTCTCTAATTGGTGCTGCTCCATTTTAGTGGAAAAAAATCTAATCTATTAGTGTGACGCGCTTCCATCCGTATACAATACATTGGTTGCAAACACTATAGAAGTACACAAAGGGGTCTTTAACAGCTACAGAACAGTTGTGTTTCAGTGTTCACTGTAGTCTGTGAGCTTTTCATTTTGTGAGTGCAGATTACGCTCCAGTTTGTTCTTCAACCACTGCCGGTTGTAGTCTGCTGAGCGTGTGTCACTGCCTCATCCTTCACATTTTTCTCTAATTGGTGCTGCTCCATTTTAGTGGAAAAAAATCTAATCTATTAGTGTGACGCGCTTCCATCCGTATACAATACATTGGTTGCAAACACTATAGAAGTACACAAAGGGGCCTTTAACAGCTACAGAACAGTTGTGTTTCAGTGTTCACTGTAGTCTGTGAGCTTTTCATTTTGTGAGTGCAGATTACGCTCCAGTTTGTTCTTCAACCACTGCCGGTTGTAGTCTGCTGAGCGTGTGTCACTGCCTCATCCTTCACATTTTTCTCTAATTGGTGCTGCTCCATTTTAGTGGAAAAAAATCTAATCTATTAGTGTGACGCGCTTCCATCCGTATACAATACATTGGTTGCAAACACTATAGAAGTACACAAAGGGGCCTTTAACAGCTACAGAACAGTTGTGTTTCAGTGTTCACTGTAGTCTGTGAGCTTTTCATTTTGTGAGTGCAGATTACGCTCCAGTTTGTTCTTCAACCACTGCCGGTTGTAGTCTGCTGAGCGTGTGTCACTGCCTCATCCTTCACATTTTTCTCTAATTGGTGCTGCTCCATTTTAGTGGAAAAAAATCTAATCTATTAGTGTGACGCGCTTCCATCCGTATACAATACATTGGTTGCAAACACTATAGAAGTACACAAAGGGGCCTTTAACAGCTACAGAACAGTTGTGTTTCAGTGTTCACTGTAGTCTGTGAGCTTTTCATTTTGTGAGTGCAGATTACGCTCCAGTTTGTTCTTCAACCACTGCCGGTTGTAGTCTGCTGAGCGTGTGTCACTGCCTCATCCTTCACATTTTTCTCTAATTGGTGCTGCTCCATTTTAGTGGAAAAAAATCTAATCTATTAGTGTGACGCGCTTCCATCCGTATACAATACATTGGTTGCAAACACTATAGAAGTACACAAAGGGGCCTTTCACAGATACTGAACAGTTGTCTGCAGCGTTCACTGTAGTCTGTGAGGAATAACCACACTTAGGCCTTAACTTTTCTGACTTTCTTTATCAATCTACCAAGATGAAGAAGTCAGTGAGTAAGGCACGTGGTCGTGGTCGAGGCCGTGGATTTGCAGCAGGGAGAGGACGTGGGGATTCTGTGGCTGCTGCCGCACCCAGTGACACAGCATCCACCAGTTTTCCCCGTGAGCGTTCCTTTATGCGCACTTTTGTAGGAGCTCAGCGTACCCCCCTGCTGCGTGAAGAACAAATTGAAGCCGTTGTTGGTTGGATGGCAGCCAATGCATCGACTTCAATAGCTTCCACCTCCTCTCAGGACCACAGCACTGTTGAACAACCATCAGTCTCTTCACCGCCTGCCAAATTGCCCAGGCAGTCAGAGAGCTCTGTACAGGAGCCAACTGAGTCTCTGCTTCTGTTCTCAGAATCTGTTGGCTTGGAAACAGGGGCCCAGCCAAGCAGCATTCTGGAATGTGAAGAAGAGGCAGTATGCAGTGATGCGCAACAGCTGTGTCTCTCTGAATCTGAAGAGGCGGGTGAGCCAGTGCCGATGGTCAGCACACCGCAGAACGCATCTGATGATGATGAGACTCAGTTGCCAGTTTCTGTTGAGCATGGTGCTGGCCAGACCACCCAACAACAGCAGGTGTTGGAAGAGGGTAGTGGTGGAGATGATGAGGTCCAAGACCCAACATGGCGTGAGGAACAGGAAGGTGGTGGGAGCAGCTCTGAGGAAGAGATTGCACCAACGGTCCAAACAGTAGGGAGAGGTAGGCTGCAGACTCGCTTGCCTGTAGCCTCCAGTTTGGCACCCGTTCGGAGCAGTTCTCTTCCAACAGCCAAACCGGGCGCTCCCAGGACTTGCTCTGCGTGGTCCTTTTTTGATACAGTTGCAGATGATATTTGCTATGTAAAATGCAAGCTGTGTAATCAAAAAATTAAAAGAGGTAAAAGTGTCAGTAACCTTAATACAACAAATATGTGGAAACGTGTGCGGTCAAAGCACTTTGTTGAGTTACAAAGACACACTGGAGATGTAGGCCAACCTACAGCAGCACCTACATCTTCAGCTCGTGTTGGAGCCTCTTCCTCCAGTTCACACACAGCTGGTTCGGCTTCCTCAAAGGATCGCCATGGAAGAACCTCTGTCACTGTTGTCCAGAGACACAGTGTTATTCCACCCACAGCTGCAAGTTCCCTGTCATCCTCACACACCCAGGCCACAAAACAGCCATCGGTAGCACAGGCATGGGATAAAAGACGGCCATACTCGGCAAACCATCCACGAGCACAGGCTCTGAATGCTGGCATTGCAAAACTCCTGTCCCTTGAAATGCTGTCATTCAGGCTGGTGGAGACTGACAGTTTCCGTGAATTAATGGCATTGGCAGTCCCACAATACAATGTGCCCAGCCGATTTTATTTCAGCAGGCAAGCCGTCCCTGGTCTGCAAAAGCATGTTGAGGCAAAAATTAAACATGCGCTACTAAACGCCGTCAGTAGCAAGGTCCACCTGACCACCGATGCGTGGACCAGTACCCATGGCCAGGGACGATACCTTTCACTCACTGCCCATTGGGTGAATGTTGTGGAGCCGGGTACAGATCTTGCGAGTGGCGCTGTACGTGTTCTGCCAACTCCAAGGATTGCCGGAATCAAGTCTGTCCACATTGACTCCTCCTCCTACTCCAGTTCCTCAGAATCATCGCTGCAGGAGCCGTCACGGTCTACCTCCACATGGACCCGTGGACGCTTACCTGATGCGACCGATATGAGCACAGCCGTGGCCAAACGGCAACAGGCCGTTCTGAAATTAATTCCCATGGGGAATCGAAGCCACACAGCGCAGGAGGTCTGGAATGCCATCAAGCAGGAGAGCGACTTGTGGTTTTTGCCAGCGAATCTCCAGCCAGGCTTGGTAGTGTGTGACAATGGCCGAAATCTGGTGGCAGCTCTGGGCCTTGGCAACCTCACTCACATACCATGTCTGGCACATGTGCTCAACTTGGTCGTGCAGAGTTTTTTGAGGGACTATCCGGATCTTGATGCACTGCTGCACAAGGTCCGCCTAGAGTGCGCTCACTTGCGACGTTCCAGCATGGCCAGATCGCGCATTGCAGCTCTGCAACGCAGATTGCTCCTTCCTGAACATCGCATCATATGTGACGTATCCACCAGGTGGAATTCAACGTTACATATGTTGGAGCGGTTGTGTGAGCAGCAGCCAGCAGTTATGGAGTATCAGCTGCATCAGGCGCAATCAACACGCAATTTGCGCTGTCCACACTTCACCATTAATGAGTGGGCCACTATGAAGGACATGTGCCACGTTTTGCGTGCGTTTGATGAGTCAACGCGGATGGCGAGTGCAGATGATGCACTAGTCAGCCTGACTGTCCCCCTTATCTGCCTGCTTCAAAAAACACTGCAAGCAATAAGGGATGAGGTTTTGGAAGAGGTGGAGGATGAGGAGTCACAAATTCCATCACCTTCTGGAAAGTCAGCGCAACGTGGTTCCTCACAAAGGGCTGGGCAGGGCTCACTTTGTGAGGAGGATGAGGAGGAGGAGTCAATGGAGGAGGAAGACATCGCTCCAGAGGGAGTACACAACGCTCTAGTCAGTATGTAGAGCGAGGGTGGGGTGATGCAGAGCAGGCAGAGATAACGCCTCTTGCAGAGGACAGCGTTTCTTTGCCAGTTGGGAGTCTGCAGCACATGGTTGATTTCATGCTGCAGTGCCTAAGAAACGACCGCCGCATCGCCCACATTCTCACGACGTCTGATTATTGGGTGTACACCCTCCTAGACCCTCGCTACCGGGACAACGTCAAAAGCCTCATCACACCGTTGAACCGGGAGCGTAAAATGCGGGAGTACCAAGACACACTGGTGCAATCCCTAATGTTCTACCTTACTGCCGAGAGCACTGCTGCTGCTACTGCTTTACAAAGCAGCTCTGTGCGTCGAGGCAGTGTAGAGAGCTCTGCAACAAGAGGGAGCACACGCAGTGCCTCTGCACAGGGAAAGACCAGTATGTTAAAAATGTGGCAAAGTTTTGTGGCAGCGCCACAAATGTCTACACCATCCGAGAGGGCTCCAGTCAGCGGGAGGCAACGTATCCGTCAGATGGTGACAGACTACTTGGCTTTGCCTCTCAGTGTACTCCCAGATGGCTCTTCCCCATTCAAGTTTTGGGTCTCTAAGCTGGATACATGGCCAGAGCTTAGCCAGTATGCATTGGAGGTGCTGGCTTGCCCTGCTGCCAGTGTATTATCGGAGCGCGTCTTTAGTGCTGCAGGTGGTGTACTAACAGACCGTCGCATGCGACTATCCTCCGATAATGTAGACCGGCTTACTTTTCTGAAAATGAACAAGGCATGGATCTCGCCAGAATTTGTCTGTCCGTTTTCAGATTAAATAACTGGTTCGCAACGTTATCCATGTCTCCTGTTATGTTCATCTTTCTACCACCTGAACTCTACTCCCTGGGCTCCAACACTGCCAGTTGCTGCTCAGAAGTGTCGTGTCCACAGAACAAAACACAAGCTCTACTGTTAGTGGGGTTCAGTAACGCCAGCTGTTCCCCTGCTGTGTCAACGGCAAGAAGTCTCCTGTTCCCGACACATGGACAGAAAAACACATGACCAACATGCTCCAAATAGGGAAGAGCCGTCACCCTGCTTGTTATGCTGAAAACATGAAATTGTGAAGTTTTGCAGGCCTAGAATGATAAATTTTTATGACAAATATGGACAAATAATAATTTGTCATCACAGCGCATATCTGCACATGTCTATTAGAAATGGTAACAAAAAATAAAACATAGTCTACTCTTCACATTTTGAAATTAATGCATAAAAGTACATTTCAGACTTATGAATTAATGCTTTTTAAGGAACTTTATCTGTACCTGTAAGATAATGCAGTCAATGGATGTACGAATCATTAAATCCTCATCATCATCATCACGAGTTTTATTTATGACAGACATTATAAAATACACATACTGATGCCAACTGTAACTTCAAACACCATATATGAAATGGCCAGCATGTAAACATGGTAATAATGTCCAATAATAAATTATTACATCTAGAAAGTGCATCATGCATACTGACAATAGGTAGTTATACCTGCAAGTGCTGTTGAAACAACCACAAGAGATATAAATTAATACTGGTATATAGGTATCACAGTGCATAGTTACTCATGGACAATGTTGATGTAATACTGTATCTCAATTAAGTCAGCGTCAACCATTAGGCTTGTTAGTCTTGTACATTGTTAAAGAGGGAACGTAATTTTTTTGTTTTGTCATAGGTGGAGTATTACACATTAAATTATTACTGCTGTATTTTTTTTTGCGTCCCTAGTGCGCAATAACGCAGCCTAACCTCACATTTGATAGTCAGCTAATTGCCACACGCTACCCTACCCTACGCGTGACAGTAGGAAGGTAGTGTTGACGGATAAAGCTTTGCGCAACCAGACATTCTTTTACCTCCCTTCAACACTCTACAAGCAAAAAATGCATGATTTCAGCCGCAGACTTTATTGACGTACAGTATAACATCGGCATTACCCATCAGAGGCTGTCCACTGTCTGATACAGACATAGAATATACCTTTGCTATCCGTAGCCTTTGTTTCACCTACACTTGCAGGCACACACTTAAATTGTGACAAACAATACCTAATGTTTTTTTAAATGGTTATTTTTTATTGTACATTATTGTGTCATCAATCACATTGATGAGTCCATGCTGGACATGTCATACATGCTATAGAAAGTTACGATTTTATGAACTTAAATAATTGAAATGTCTGTGACTGTCACATAAAATGTGCGATGATGATGATGAGTGACTATTACAAAATCCATTGTCTTCACTATGTTATGGTTTAACATAGCGTTCCTTAAGCATTATTCATAAAAAAAAAAATGGACTTTTATTCTTAAATTTACAACACTATATTTTGTTACCAATTTTTTGGGTGTTGTGTTGTTCCATTTATTTTTGGCATGTGCATATATGCGTTTATATTTGTATTTTCTTTATTTTTCCTTCTTGAAATTAGAAAACATGTGTATCTTTGTACCGTGTTAGCCAGTAGATAGAAAAATATTTAGACTTCAGAGTCAGCAGTGGTTGATACCTTTTAATGGATAACTGAAAAGATGGAAACAAATTGCAAGCTTTCAAGGCTACTCACGTCTCTTCATCAGGGAAAGACTAACTAAAAAAATTAAGCATCACATATTTCTATACACAACAGGACACAGGAATAGTGCAATAGGTAAGACAAGTAAGTGACGTGTATCAGAACTGTCATTATCTCACAGGGATGAACATAAATATTGGAACAGTTCCTAGATAAGGATAGAAAGTTTGATTGCCCTCTCATTGGCGTATTTTTTTGGGTTTTCATGACCCTGGAAGGGCATAGACGCAGATTCCTTAATTGATATAGAATGACATAAATCCATGTGATCTATTCATTCCATCACTAACAGTGTCAAAGGTCATGATGAGCTTATATTCTGAAACCTTTGTACGTTTCTCATATTTGAAGTTATATTTTAATACCAGTAATTCCATAACCATGATGCTATGACCGGGCATACAAAAGTCTTTTGCCACAGGTAAATTCATAATTTATCTGTGATTGTGTGGCGCTGATAATTCATCCTTGTTCTCCTTTTTGTTGCCGGTCTCCCCTCACTTGTCCCTCCCTCACTTGTCTTAGCTATTCCTGTGTCCTGTTGTGTGTAGAAATATGTGATTCTTCATTTTTGGCTTTACTCTTAGCCTGATGAAGACACCTGAGTAGTCTCGAAAGCTTTGAATTTGTTACCATATTTTCAGTTAGCCATTAAACGTTATCAACCACAGAGGACTGTCAAGTATAAATATTTTTCTATTCTTGTAATTGAAATTTATCATTTTATTGTTGTAGTAAAAGTTCATTTATTCTTTTTGAAGTACATACATTTGCAATGGCCACGTAACAAGGCAATAACTCAATATTTTGTGCCTACACCCTCCTTGACCCTGGGCTTCAACAGCGCCAGTTGCTGCTCAGAAGTGTTAGATGCACAGATGAAAACAATCGCTGATGTGTTTGTGGGGTTCAGTAACGCCTGCTGTTCCCCTGCTGTGTGTCTGGCAAAAATTACTGCTGCTAACTACAACTTCAACTTCAAACGTCTCATACTAGGCCTCTGCCTACACCCTCCTTGACCCTGGGCTTCAACAGCGCCAGTTGCTGCTCAGAAGTGTTAGATGCACAGATGAAAACAATCGCTGATGTGTTTGTGGGGTTCAGTAACGCCTGCTGTTCCCCTGCTGTGTGTCTGGCAAAAATTACTGCTGCTAACTACAACTTCAACTTCAAACGTCTCATACTAGGCCTCTGCCTACACCCTCCTTGACCCTGGGCTTCAACAGCGCCAGTTGCTGCTCAGAAGTGTTAGATGCACAGATGAAAACAATCGCTGATGTGTTTGTGGGGTTCAGTAACGCCTGCTGTTCCCCTGCTGTGTGTCTGGCAAAAATTACTGCTGCTAACTACAACTTCAACTTCAAACGTCTCATACTAGGCCTCTGCCTACACCCTCCTTGACCCTGGGCTTCAACAGCGCCAGTTGCTGCTCAGAAGTGTTAGATGCACAGATGAAAACAATCGCTGATGTGTTTGTGGGGTTCAGAAACGCCTGCTGTTCCCCTGCTGTGTGTCTGGCAAAAATTACTGCTGCTAACTACAACTTCAACTTCAAACGTCTCATACTAGGCCTCTGCCTACACCCTCCTTGACCCTGGGCTTCAACACGCCAGTTGCTGCTCAGAAGTGTTAGATGCACAGATGAAAACAATCGCTGATGTGTTTGTGGGGTTCAGTAACGCCTGCTGTTCCCCTGCTGTGTGTCCGGCAAAAATTACTGCTAGCTACCTAATCATGGTGAAAAAAACATGACATCTCAAAGTGTCTAGTGCTACACATAGATATGAGGCTACACCATGATTTCTAAGCTGTAAACATTTGAAACGTCTACTTTCAAACCATAAAATGATTTGTCTTTGTCACAAATCTGTAACAAAATAATTGTGACATATTATTACAGATATGCACATGTCGAAAACAAATGCAAACACAAAAGCCTACTTATGCTATAGGATACTGATGGTCAACCTTGTCACTCCATAGCTTAGACAAATCCAACTCACATCATGATGACTCAAATACTGCAATGTTGGAAGTGCATAATGTGGGTTGAACTTTGACAACAGCTGCAGTGCAAAGGTTATACTTCAGTGTTCTTGCCTTTGAAATAAAAGCATACAAGTAAATATAATATCCAATGTTGATTAAGGGACGTGATGTACACCTGTAATATTGTGCAAACAATGCATGTAGGAATAGTCCTCTTCAACATTACTTATATTTGTGTCATTTTAAAAAATACATATTTGATTAGAAAGTTAACAGCCCATATCATAAAGGTCCTTCATGTAAACATGATAATCGCTAACAAAAATCATGCATTACCTTGGTAAAGTCAATAGTGCATAGTCACAATAGCAAAATATATACCTGTAAGTGGTGCTGAAAGAACGACAACTGATAGAATAGGTGAATGATATCTATTTATCAGACTGAATAGCGACACCTGTACAATGTCGATATAATACTGTACCTTAACAAAACAGCTGTGTCACACCTCACACGCATTTTTCTTGTAGCTTGTTATGTAATAGGGCACATGCGTGTATGTTTCATCATAGGTGCATGTTTACTGAGTAAAGCAGTCATGACAACGCCTTTGTGTTGTCGGTACGCTTGCGATGATGAACGATGCGCACCGTGAATGTTAGTCTGCGTCATAAGACGCACAGACGCTCCAATACCCAACGCGTCACAGCAGGAAGCCAGTCTGTGCGTCCAAACAAAGGCGCAAGCATACATGCACGTACCCTTTTATAAAGCTATATAAAAAAAAGGATGTAGTAGTAACGCACACTTTATTGAGGTACAGTATTACATCGCCATTCACCATCTGTGGCTATGCAGTCTCATCTATATATACCTTATCTATCCGTTGTCATGCTTGCAAGTCCACAGTCAGGCATAAATAGCTGTTTTCACTATGCACTTTTTAAAGGTTTTTTTTGTTAATATAAATGATTGTCACATATTATCAGTATTACATGATGGAAATTTTAGATATTTTTAAAAACTTTTTAGTGATATTATTCAGCAAATGAAAATGGTGTACATATGTTACTTATCCATCATTAATGGATTCTGATATGTACTTGTATGCTTTTATTTAAAACCGTATAGCAGATTATTTAACCGATTTTTATTGTGGTTTGCATTGCTTTTCAACATGTTAATGTATGCGTTTATGTTTGTCAATTATTAATTTACATATATTTTTTAAAGTAAAATCATCATCTTATGGTACTAAAGGTTATATTTCTCTTGTTTGGAGTATAGACATTTTTAATTGACACGTAACAAGGAAAATACTTGATCTAGTATTTAAACATCCTCCTTGACCCTGGGCTCCAACACCGCCAGTTGTTGCTTGGAAGTGCTGTTAGCACAGTCTACACTTGCTCCCGTGTTACTGGGGTTCAGTAATGTCAGCTGTTCCCCTGCTGTGTGAACGGCAAAAAGTCCTGCTGCCTCCACCCTGTTCTCTTCTCATCCCTGGGTTACAACACCGCCAGTTGTTTCTCGGAAGTGCTGTTAGCACAGTCTACACTTGCTCCCGTGTTACTGGGGTTCAGTAATGTCAGCTGTTCCCCTGCTGTGTGAACGGCAAACAGTCCTGCTGCCTCCACCCTGTTCTCTTCTCATCCCTGGGTTACAACACCGCCAGTTGTTTCTCGGAAGTGCTGTTAGCACAGTCTACACTTGCTCCTGTGTTACTGGGGTTCAGTAATGTCAGCTGTTCCCCTGCTGTGTGAACGGCAAAAAGTCCTGCTGCCTCCACCCTGTTCTCTTCTCATCCCTGGGTTACAACACCGCCAGTTGTTTCTCGGAAGTGCTGTTAGCACAGTCTACACTTGCTCCTGTGTTACTGGGGTTCAGTAATGTCAGCTGTTCCCCTGCTGTGTGAATGGCAAACAGTCCTGCTGCCTCCACCATGTTCTCTTCTCATCCCTGGGCTACAACACCGCCAGTTGTTTCTCGGAAGTGCTGTTAGCACAGTCTACACTTGCTCCCGTGTTACTGGGGTTCAGTAATGTCAGCTGTTCCCCTGCTGTGTGAACGGCAAACAGTCCTGCTGCCTCCACCATGTTCTCTTCTCATCCCTGGGTTACAACACCGCCAGTTGTTTCTCGAAGTGCTGTTAGCACAGTCTACACTTGCTCCTGTGTTACTGGGTTCAGTAATGTCAGCTGTTCCTCTGCTGTGTGAACGGCAAAAAGTCCTGCTGCCTCCACCCTGTTCTCTTCTCATCCCTGGGTTACAACACCGCCAGTTGTTTCTCGGAAGTGCTGTTAGCACAGTCTACACTTGCTCCTGTGTTACTGGGGTTCAGTAATGTCAGCTGTTCCCCTGCTGTGTGAACGGCAAACAGTCCTGCTGCCTCCACCATGTTCTTTCTCATCCCTGGGCTACAACACCGCCAGTTGTTTCTCGGAAGTGCTGTTAGCACAGTCTACACTTGCTCCCGTGTTACTGGGGTTCAGTAATGTCAGCTGTTCCCCTGCTGTGTGAACGGCAAAAAGTCCTGCTGCCTCCACCCTGTTCTCTTCTCATCCCTGGGTTACAACACCGCCAGTTGTTTCTCGGAAGTGCTGTTAGCACAGTCTACACTTGCTCCCGTGTTACTGGGTTCAGTAATGTCAGCTGTTCCCCTGCTGTGTGAACGGCAAACAGTCCTGCTGCCTCCACCATGTTCTCTTCTCATCCCTGGGCTACAACACCGCCAGTTGTTTCTCGGAAGTGCTGTTAGCACAGTCTACACTTGCTCCTGTGTTACTGGGTTCAGTAATGTCAGCTGTTCCCCTGCTGTGTGAACGGCAAACAGTCCTGCTGCCTCCACCATGTTCTCTTCTCATCCCTGGGCTACAACACCGCCAGTTGTTTCTCGGAAGTGCTGTTAGCACAGTCTACACTTGCTCCCGTGTTACTGGGGTTCAGTAATGTCAGCTGTTCCCCTGCTGTGTGAACGGCAAAAAGTCCTGCTGTCTCCACCCTGTTCTCTTCTCATCCCTGGGTTACAACACCGCCAGTTGTTTCTCGGAAGTGCTGTTAGCACAGTCTACACTTGCTCCCGTGTTACTGGGGTTCAGTAATGTCAGCTGTTCCCCTGCTGTGTGAACGGCAAACAGTCCTGCTGCCTCCACCATGTTCTCTTCTCATCCCTGGGCTACAACACCGCCAGTTGTTTCTCGGAAGTGCTGTTAGCACAGTCTACACTTGCTCCTGTGTTACTGGGGTTCAGTAATGTCAGCTGTTCCCCTGCTGTGTGAACGGCAAACAGTCCTGCTGCCTCCACCATGTTCTCTTCTCATCCCTGGGCTACAACACCGCCAGTTGTTTCTCGGAAGTGCTGTTAGCACAGTCTACACTTGCTCCCGTGTTACGGGGTTCAGTAATGTCAGCTGTTCCCCTGCTGTGTGAACGGCAAAAAGTCCTGCTGCCTCCACCCTGTTCTCTTCTCATCCCTGGGTTACAACACCGCCAGTTGTTTCTCGGAAGTGCTGTTAGCACAGTCTACACTTGCTCCCGTGTTACTGGGGGTTCAGTAATGTCAGCTGTTCCCCTGCTGTGTGAACGGCAAACAGTCCTGCTGCCTCCACCATGTTCTCTTCTCATCCCTGGCTACAACACCGCCAGTTGTTTCTCGGAAGTGCTGTTAGCACAGTCTACACTTGCTCCTGTGTTACTGGGTTCAGTAATGTCAGCTGTTCCCCTGCTGTGTGAACGGCAAACAGTCCTGCTGCCTCCACCATGTTCTCTTCTCATCCCTGGGCTACAACACCGCCAGTTGTTTCTCGGAAGTGCTGTTAGCACAGTCTACACTTGCTCCCGTGTTACTGGGTTCAGTAATGTCAGCTGTTCCCCTGCTGTGTGAACGGCAAACAGTCCTGCTGCCTCCACCATGTTCTCTTCTCATCCCTGGGTTACAACACCGCCAGTTGTTTCTCGGAAGTGCTGTTAGCACAGTCTACACTTGCTCCTGTGTTACTGGGGTTCAGTAATGTCAGCTGTTCCCCTGCTGTGTGAACGGCAAAAAGTCCTGCTGCCTCCACCCTGTTCTCTTCTCATCCCTGGGTTACAACACCGCCATTTGTTTCTCGGAAGTGCTGTTAGCACAGTCTACACTTACTCCTGTGTTACTGGGGTTAAGTAATGTCAGCTGTTCCCCTGCTGTGTGAACGGCAAACAGTCCTGCTGCCTCCACCATGTTCTCTTCTCATCCCTGGGCTACAACACCCCAGTTGTTTCTCGGAAGTGCTGTTAGCACAGTCTACACTTGCTCCCGTGTTACTGGGGTTCAGTATTGTCAGCTGTTCCCCTGCTGTGTGAACGGCAAAAAGTCCTGCTGCCTCCACCCTGTTCTCTTCTCATCCCTGGGTTACAACACCGCCAGTTGTTTCTCGGAAGTGCTGTTAGCACAGTCTACACTTGCTCCCGTGTTACTGGGGTTCAGTAATGTCAGCTGTTCCCCTGCTGTGTGAACGGCAAACAGTCCTGCTGCCTCCACCATGTTCTCTTCTCATCCCTGGGCTACAACACCGCCAGTTGTTTCTCGGAAGTGCTGTTAGCACAGTCTACACTTGCTCCTTGTACTGGGGTTCAGTAATGTCAGCTGTTCCCCTGCTGTGTGAACGGCAAACAGTCCTGCTGCCTCCACCATGTTCTCTCTCATCCCTGGGTACAACACCGCCAGTTGTTTCTCGGAAGTGCTGTTAGCACAGTCTACACATTGCTCCTGTTTACTGGGTTCAGTAATGTCAGCTGTTCCCTGCTGTGTGAACGGCAAACAGTCCTGCTGCCTCCACCATGTTCTCTTCTCATCCCTGGGTTACAACACCGCCAGTTGTTTCTCGGAAGTGCTGTTAGCACAGTCTACACTTGCTCCTGTTTACTGGGTTCAGTAATGTCAGCTGTTCCCCTGCTGTGTGAACGGCAAAAAGTCCTGCTGCCTCCACCATTTCTCTTCTCATCCCTGGGCTACAACACCGCCAGTTGTTTCTCGGAAGTGCTGTTAGCACAGTCTACACTTGCTCCGTGTTACTGGGTTCAGTAATTGTCAGCTGTTCCCCTGCTGTGTGAACGGCAAAAAGTCCTGCTGCCTCCACCCTGTTCTCTTCTCATCCCTGGGTTACAACACCGCCAGTTGTTTCTCGAAGTGCTGTTAGCACAGTCTACACTTGCTCCGTGTTACTGGGGTTCAGTAATGTCAGCTGTTCCCTGCTGTGTGAACGGCAAACAGTCCTGCTGCCTCCACCATGTTCTCTTCTCATCCCTGGGCTACAACACCGCCAGTTGTTTCTCGGAAGTGCTGTTAGCACAGTCTACACTTGCTCCTGTGTTACTGGGTTCAGTAATGTCAGCTGTTCCCCTGCTGTGTGAACGGCAAAAGTCTGCTGCCTCCACCCTGTTCTCTTCTCATCCCTGGGTACAACACCGCCAGTTGTTTCTCGGAAGTGCTGTTAGCACAGTCTACACTTGCTCCCGTGTTTACTGGGGTTCAGTAATGTCAGCTGTTCCCCTGCTGTGTGAACGGCAAACAGTCCTGCTGCCTCCACCATGTTCTCTTCTCATCCCTGGGCTACAACACCGCCAGTTGTTTCTCGGAAGTGCTGTTAGCACAGTCTACACTTGCTCCCTGTTACTGGGGTTCAGTAATGTCAGCTGTTCCCCTGCTGTGTGAACGGCAAAAAGTCCTGCTGCCTCCACCATGTTCTCTTCTCATCCCTGGCTACAACACCGCCAGTTGTTTCTCGGAAGTGCTGTTAGCACAGTCTACACTTGCTCCCGTGTTACTGGGGTTCAGTAATGTCAGCTGTTCCCCTGCTGTGTGAACGGCAAACAGTCCTGCTGCCTCCACCATGTTCTCTTCTCATCCCGGGGCTACAACACCGCCAGTTGTTTCTCGGAAGTGCTGTTAGCACAGTCTACACTTGCTCCTGTGTTACTGGGTTCAGTAATGTCAGCTGTTCCCCCTGCTGTGTGAACGGCAAACAGTCCTGCTGCCCCCCACCATGTTCTCTTCTCATCCCTGGGCTACAACACCGCCAGTTGTTTTCTCGGAAGTGCTGTTAGCACAGTCTACACTTGCCCCGTGTTACTGGGTTCAGTAATGTCAGCTTTTTCCCCTGCTGTGTGAACGGCAAACAGTCCTGCTGCCTCCACCATGTTCTCTTCTCATCCCTGGGTTACAACACCGCCATTTTGTTTCTCGGAAGTGCTGTTAGCACAGTCTACACTTGCTCCCGAGTTACTGGGGTTCAGTAATGTCAGCTGTTCCCCTGCTGTGTGAACGGCAAAAAGTCCTGCTGCCTCCACCATGTTCTCTTCATCCCTGGCTACAACACCGCCAGTTGTTTCTCGGAAGTGCTGTTAGCACAGTCTACACTTGCTCCTGTGTTACATGGGTTCAGTAATGTCAGCTGTTTCCCCTGCTGTGTGAACGGCAAACAGCCCTGCTGCCTCCACCATGTTCTCTTCTCATCCCTGGGCTACAACACCGCCAGTTGTTTTCTCGGAAGTGCGTTAGCACAGTCTACACTTGCTCCTGTGTTACTGGGGTTCAGTATGTCAGCTGTTCCCCTGCTGTGTGAACGGCAAACAGTCCTGCTGCCTCAACTTAAATTTCCATGGGTACCTTCTGCTACCCATCCGGGTTCCAGTACCGTCAGCTGGTTCTTCCGCAGTGCCTTGGCCTAGTGCCTCCATGTCGGTATCCGAGTTCCAGCAACGTCTGCTGGTCCTTGGGTAGTGCTTTGGAGCACAGGTACCTCCTGCTTAGTAACCGTGTCCCAGTAACGTCAGCTGGTCCTCGGTTGTGCCATTGGCTCTTTTCCTTCTGCTGACCCTCCGGTTCCAGCACAGTCAGCTGGTCCTCATTACTTTCATTGGCCTTGTACCTTCTGCTACCCATTCCGGGTTCCAGTACCGTCAGCTGGTTCTCCGCAGTGCCTTGGCCTAGTGCCTCCATGTCGTATCCGAGTTCCAGCAACGTCTGCTGGTCCTTGGTATGCTTTGGAGCACAGTACCTCCTGCTAGTAACCCTGTCCCAGTAACGTCAGCTGGTCCTCGTTGTGCCATTGGCTCTTTTCCTTCTGCTGACCCTCCGGGTTCCAGCACAGTCAGCTGGTCCTCGTTACTTCCATTGGCTTTTGTACCATCACCAACAGGACAAAGAAGGTTAAGACAAACTACAAGATACAGAACAAGAGACAGAAGAACAATAAGCAGAAGATCAAAAAGCAGAAGAACATTAAGTATAAGACCAAAATGAAGAGCAAAATATATGCTCTAAATTCTAAGCAGAAGAAGACTAAGCAGTGTATGGGGTGAGTCCGTTCCTCCTCGTGGTGCCCCTGGAAAATGCCTGATGCTGCTGCAGGCTAAACTGAACGCGGACAAATACGTTGTAATTAAAATCTTTCGTGACAGCAAGAACGGAAGGATGAAAATTCAGAGTTTTACAGATTACAAGTACAGGAATGTCTGTCACAAATAAGAATATGATGAAAAGATGAATAGGAAGAAGATGAAGAAGTAGAATATGAAGAATAATAACTGTTTAATAAGAACAATATAAGTAATGTTAACAAAAAGATGTAATAGCAAGAAGTTTTAGAAGATTAAGAAGGTGAGATGAAGAATAATTTGATGAGAAAGATGATGCGCTGAAGATTAGAAGGAGAAAGTGTGTGAAAAGTTAAAAAGGTGAAGACCATGGAAGATTGCACCTCAGTCAACAATCTATCGCATCATCAAGAACTTCAAGGAGAGAGGTTCCATTGTTGCCAAAAAGGCTCCAGGGTGCCCCAGCAGTGCAGAGCTTGCTCAGGAACGGCAGCAGGCAGGCAGGTGTGAGTGCATCTGCACGCACTGTGAAGCAGAGACTCTTGGAGCAAAGCCTGGTCTCAAGGAGGGCAGCAAAGAAGCCACTTCTCTCCAGAAAAAAACATCATGGACAGACTGATATTCTGCAAAAGGTACAGGCAGTGGACTGCTGAGGACTGGAGTAAAGATTATTTTCTCTGATGAATCCCCTTTTGGGACATCAGGAAAACGCCTCATTAGGAGAAGACAAGGTGAGCGCTACCACCAGTCTTGTCTCATGCCAACTGTTAAGCATCCTGAAACCATTCATGTGTGGGGTTGCTTCTCAGCCAAGGGAATCGGCTCTCTTACAGTCTTGCCTAAAAACACAGCCATGAATAAAGAATGGTAAGAATGTCCTCCAAGAGCAACTTCTCCCAACCCTCCTAGAGCAGTTTAGCGATCAACAATGCCTTTTCCAGCATGATGGAGCACCTTGCCATAAAGCAAAAGTGATAACTTAATGGCTCAGGGAACAAAACATAGAGATTTTGGGTCCATGGCCTGGAAACTCCCCAGATCTTAATCCCATTGAGAACTTGTGGTCAATCATCAAGAGACGGGTGGACAAACAAAAACCTAAAAATTCTGACAAAATGAAAGCATTGATTGTGCAAGAATGGACTGCTATCAGTCAGGATTTGGTCCAGAAGTTGACTGAGAGCATGCCAGGGAGAATTGCAGAGGTCCTGAAGAAGAAGGGTCAACACTGCAAATATTGACTTGCTGCATTAACTCATTCTGTCATATAAGCTTTTGTTACTCATATGTTTGCAATTATATTTCTGTCTGTGATAAAAACATCTGTCAAACATACACATAAAAACCAGAGGGCAGCAGATCATGTGAAAATATAATATTTGTGTCATTCTCAAAACTTTTGGCCATGACTGTACTATACCCATATTTCTCTGCAGTATCTGTGCATCATGAATCGTGGTCTGTGTTAAAGGAGCCCACTGAGACTCTTTCGCCAGAGGCCCATAAAAACCTGGAGCCTGCCCTGGTGGTGGTGCATCTGCTGGTAGTGCCAAAGCACAATAGCACCTAAGGCAGGAGGTGTTGAGCCTGCATCTGGAAGTAGGTAACCCGCTCTTAAAGCCGGAGCATCAGGAATAGGTTTTGGCTTACATTGCCGAAACAGCCTCCAGCTCTATCGTCTCCTCTTCTGAAGTTTCAAAAAATGCAAGCACTGAGTCATCAGTGCAGGCTCCTGGTCAGGAACAGCACATTTCCTTGTGTCCTTCACCCCCACCAAAAGTGAAGGTTGCGGCAGGCCACACTTCAGATTACTCCATGGAGCTCTTTTCACATACCATGCCTTGGTTATCAAGTCAAATCCTGAATTCCCCAGTCCAAGATGGATTTGACATGGAGTGCATTGATGCACAGCCACTGCTATATGATTCTGCTGGTACATTCACCCAGAGCACTACATTGCCCTCGCAGTCTACTGAGCCAGAATCTGACCCTGATGAAACTCAGGTGCCCCTTCCCGCATACTATACCACCTTACACGGTGACACAGAGGAAGGTGCAGATGAAATTGAAGAGGAGGTGATGGATGACCCAATTGTTGACCCGAATTGGCATCCATTGAGGGAAGAGGGTGCCGCTGGCAATAGCTCGGAAGAGTAGAAGGATCCGCAGCAGGCATAGACATCGCAGTTGCAGTTATCTGGCCGGACCGACGCAGTCCAAAAACGTGTTAAAAGAAAAAGAGTTGCAAGACAGCTTGGCCAGACAGTCAAATTAGCACAGCGTGCAAGCCCTGAAAATTTATCCCATAGTAGGAAGAGTGCAGTGTGGCACTTTTTTGACCGAAATCCTATTGATGAGGCAAAGGTTATCTGTAAGAAGTACGGAAGAACCTTTAGCTGAGGGAAAAACCTCCGAAAATTGAATACCAGTTGCATGCTTAGAAATTTAAACACCATGCACTTGCAAGCATGGACGGACTACAAAACCTCAGGTAGCACATGTGCACCTGCTCCGACTGAAGGTAGCCAGCAATGCTACATCGCTTCCCCCGCTGTAAGCCCACCACCAGCAAGAAATATTGAGGTGTCATCGCAAGGCTAAAGCAGTCAGGGAATCACAATGTTTTTGCAATGAAAGACTGAATCTAGGCCAATCACCACCATCACCAACTCCCACTCAGTCTGCCATGTCCACCGCTAGCTCCCCCATATGCAGCTCTCAAGTCCAGCTCACCCTACCAAACACTCTAAGTAGGACAAGAAGGTACTCATCCTCTCATCCGCGTACACTGGCTTTGAACGCCTACATTGCCAAACTGATCTCATTAGAGATGATGCCCTTCCGTTTGTTGAAAGCTCATTCCGAGAGCTCATGGCCTGCGCTGTCCCATGCTATGACCTACCCAGTCAGCACTTCTTTTCTAGAAAAGCCATCCCTGCCCTCCACCTGCATGTGAGAGACCGTATTGTCCATGCACTCAAACAATCAGTGAGTGGAAAGGTGCACCTCACAACAGATGCATGGGTCACTAGGCATGGCAAGGGCCATTACTTGTCCATCACTGCGCACTGGGTTATTGTGGTGGATGCACAATCCACTGGGGACAGCGGCAGTGGGACAGTGCTGCCTAGCCCACGGTATATGCAAAAGTTGGCTGTAGGCGTTCGACCCTCCTCCTCTTCCAGAAGCGAAAGCTCGTCGACAGAGCGCAGTCGCACGAGCACTCCGTCCGCAGCTGCCAGTGCAGCACACGAGGTGTCCCACTTTCGAACAGCTAGTGGTAAGCATCAGCAGACTGTTTTAAAGATTATGTCTTTGGGTGACTACAGACACATCGCACAGGTACTGGCCGACTATTTGCAGCGAGAAACTGAGTCATGGCTGGGCAGTCTACATCTTGAGCCAGACAAGGTAGTCAGTGATAACGGTCGTAATTTTGTGTTGGCCATAGCCCTGGCAAAGCTCAGACACATACCTTGCCTGGCTCACACCTTGAACCTGGTGGTGCAGTGCTTCATAAATAATTATCCGGCGTTAACAGCCCTGCTCCATAAGGTGCTAAAAGACTGTGCTCGCACATCCGTCGCTGGCCCGTAGACTCCAGTCGTAAGCAGAGGCTGCAGCGATCGCTCCACCTCCCCAAGCACCACCTAATCATAGACGTTGCAACAAGGTGGAACTCCACCATGCACATGGTTAAGAGGCTGTGCGAACAGCGGCAGGCTGTAATGCATTTGTGGGTGGATACACGGGCAGGCAGTTTGAGGGTAGACATGGCGTTGTCAGGTGTGCAGTGGTCAAAGCTGAAAGACCTCTGTAAAGTCTTTCAGTGTTTTGAAGAATGTACACGGCTGGTAAGCACAGACGACGCCATCATAAGCATGAGCATCCCACCTATGTGTCTGCTCATGCAAATTTTGATGCACATTAAGGATCAGGCGTATGCAGCGGAGGAGGAAGAGGAGGAGGAGGGGGAAGCCTTGATGACAGTCAGCCACTGTCTGCTCAGGGAACGGTCATGGATGAGGAGGAGGAGGAAGAAAAAGAGGAAGAGGATGAGGAGGATGATTATCTTGGGGAGGAGGATGCTTTTCAGGGGCAAGAGAAAATGTTGGCTTGCCTAGGTCAGGTACAGGGTTTGTGCGTGACTGGAGGGATGTGGATTTGGCAGAAAGTGCTACTCCACCCACCACTGGCAGTGCATCATTGACACCTGGAACATTGGCCCACATGTGTGGTTATGTCTTGAGTTTCCTAAAAGGGACCCCCACATTGCCAAAATTATGAAGGACGACGACTACTGGTTGGCCAACATCCTCGATCCATGCTATAAAGGCAAATTACAGAAAATCATGCCTCAGGAGAACCTAGAGCTAATATTGGTGAACAAACAAGCAACTCTGGTAAACCGTTTGTAAGAGGCATTCCCAGCACACAGCAGCGGTGCAGGTTCTACCACGAGCCGTACTGGGCAACATGGAAGAGGTGTTCATGGTGCACACAGTCGATGACCATGTTGTGGACTGATTTCTCGAGTACCGCTCACACGACTGGTAATACTGAATCGATTGCAACAAACATGAGACAGCAGTTGTCAACTATGGTTCAAAATTACCTGTCCTCCCCTATCGATGTTCTCCCTCACAGTTCATTCCCCTTTGACTACTGGCATGTAAACTTGACACCTGCCCTGAATTGGCACAATATGCCTTACAGGAGCTCGCTTGCCCTGCTGATATTGTGCTTTCAGAAAGAGTCTTCAGTACTGCTGGAACAATCCTGACAGAAAGAAGGACCCGACTGTCGACCAAAAATGTTGGTGATCTCACCTTCATTAAAATGAACCATGCCTGGGTTTCAAAGGATTTTGTACCACCTTCCCCTGATGACACATAGGTTGCCAGCAAAATGGCTCGCTTTGTCCTCCACTTCCTCCGACTTCTCCAATTCCTCCATTTGCAGCTGCTGAACGTCCAGCCTACACCTCAACATATGTTATTTTTTCCACCTCCCTAACTCGGCTGTCCCCGCCCAGGGCCGGCGTCAGCATCGGGCGCGCCCAGGCAAGTGCTGGGGCCCTAAATAGGTGGGGCAGCCCACTCACAGTCAGAGACACTGGCGTACTATGAAGGGCTCTGTGCCAGTGCCGTCGCCCACGAGTGGGCCACCCCTGCTTGCTCAGGGCCCCTGTACTTGCAATACTAACCTCTCCCTGCTCCACCGCTGTGACGTCTTCCACGTTTCCTGACAGTGACATTCAGGTCAGAGAGCGCGATGACGTCACATCTGTGCGCCCTCTGCCTGAAAAGTCAAAGTGCAGAGAGCTGGAAGATGGCGACGCTGAGGAAGAGTAGAGCAGTGCCCAGCGATGAGAGGTATTTCATTTTTTTTAATCTTTGGAGCAATATATGGGGAGCATTATACACTGGAAAATTATATATGGGGTCAATTATACACTTGAGCATCATAGATAGGGCCCATTATACACGGGTGCATCATATATGGGGCCCATTATATACTAGAGCATCATATGAGGTTCATTTTTTATGGGGAATCACATGGAGCCCATTATATATGGAGCATCATATGTGGGGACTATTATATTTGGAGCATTAGATGGGGCTCATCATACACTGGAGCATCATCCATGGGGCCCATCATACACTGGAGCATTAAAAATGTGGCCTATCATACACTGGAGCATCATATACGGGGTCGATTATATATGGAGCATTACATAGGCCCATCATGCACTGGAGCATCATCCATGGGGCCCATCATACACTGGAGCATTATAAATGGGGCTCATCATTCACTGGAGCATCATATACGGGGCCCATTATACACTGGAGCATCATATACGGGGCCCATTATATATGGAGCATTATATAGGCCCATTATACACTGGAGCATCATCCATGGGGCCCAGCATACACTGGAGCATTATAAATGGGGCCCATCATTCACTGGAGCATCATATACGGGGCCCATTATACACTGGAACATCATATGGGGCCCATTATATATGGAGCATTACATAGGCCCATCATACACTGGAGCATCATCCATGGGGCCCATCATACACTGGAGCATTATAAATGGGGCCCGTCATACACTGGAGCATCATATACGGGGCCCATTATACACTGGAGCATCATATGGGGCCCATTATATATGGAGCATTATATAAGCCCATCATATACTGGAGTAGCATCCATGAGGCCCATCATATACAGGAGCATCATATGGGCCCATCATATACTAGAGCATCATATGGGGTTCATTATTTATGGGGCATCACATGGAGCCCATTATGTATGGAACATTATATATGGGGACCATTATATTTGGAGCATTATATGGGCTCATCATACACTGCAGCAGCATCCATGGGGCCCATCATGTACTGGAGCATCATATGGTGCCCAGTATATATGGAGCATTATATAGGCCCATCATACACTGGAGCATCATACATGGGGACCATCATATACTGTAGCATTATGTGGAGCTCATATACTGTATGGAACATTATATGGGACAATTTATGGAGCAATATATGGGGCTCATTATTCTGTATGGCGCAGTATGTGGTGGCCATAATACTGTATGGAGGAATATACTGTCCAGTTTTTTGAGCTATTGTAGAATTTAAAATAGATATCACTCATGTAAAGTAAGAAGTGACGTTTTTGTCATTGTACTATACCTATATTTCTCTGCCGTATCGGAGAATCAAGAATTGTGGTATGTGTTAAAGGGGCCCACTGAGACTCTTTGGCCCCTGGCTCACGAAAACCTGGAGCCAGCCCTTCCCCCCCACAACTTTATCCAAATAACCCCCAGTTTTCAATGCGTAACTATTATTATAAAGTAAATTAAGGTTGACAAGCTTAAGTAATAAAAATTGATGTAGTTGGCATTGAAATGGGCACTGTAGATGTATTTACTGTCCTCCACTCCCTGACGACTTTTCTTCCCCACTGACTTGCATTGGGTTTCGTGTTTTAGTCAGACCTTCGACTTTTGCCGATAGTCGGCCGATTTCGTTCGACTCGACTTTTGTGAAAGTCGGATAGTCCGAAACCCGACTAGACCCTCCCGGCGGCAAAGTTGCTCATCTCTAGTGACGGCCTTTTGAGGCTGTCAAGTTCCAGTCTGGAGACCCACAGCTAGTCCATGCATTGTGGTTCATACTCACACCAATTTTCATGGGTCTTCTAAATGCTGCTTAAAGATGAGCAGATTGGCCAGAATTCCAATTGAAATAAGAAAATCAATTTCAAGCTGTTTGAATGTGTCCTGATTACCAGAATTAAAAGAATAGTAAATGAATGGGCCAGGGAAGGAGAAACAATACATTTTCAAACTCACCTTACCCTTCAAAGACCTGTCCCTTTTGTCGAAGCACTCCACTTGCCCTCACCTCACTCCCTAAGGCACTAGCTCTGGTTCTTGTCCTCGTCCTCTTTCCATTATTTGACAGTGCTTCTCTAGCCGACTTGGTCTCAATGCATGTTATATGATGACATGCGTTGCCCCATGTGTTCACTCTATATACATTGGAACATGATTAACACTTCTTTCCCTAGACATGAACTGTCAGTAGTGATTTGGGTGGCCTGGCCATTATATCACATAGGATACTTGCTGGTAGTGGCAAAGTGTGCAGCTTCAGTCTTCATTGTCCACACAATAGATATATGCACAACAGACTCCAAGTACTCATTCACACATCAGATTTTGCATCAGTGTTTTGTGTGCTAAAACCAGGAACCTACTATAAAAACTATATCATAAAACTGTTATTAAAACAATAATTTAAAGATTAACAGCTGTTCTTTGTTTTGGAGAAACTCCTGGTTTTGGAACACAAAACACTGAAGCAATATACTGAAGTGTGAATGAAACCTAATGCTGTAAGTGTTTAACCAACTATATAGTACTCCCATGTTTCATATTTGAAAAGTGTGTTACTTCATTATCTCCCTAGCCCTTTAAACTCAAACTCAGAATAAACTCATAATAAATTACATCCTTTTCCAAATTTCCTTAAATTTTTTCCAACTTCCTTGCTTAATATTATATTTACCAAAACAAATACATACTGAGCAATATTCACTATCATCTCCCAAATTAATCTTCATGTTTGAGAACTACTATGTTGCTCATCTGTCCAAACTCCAGTGTCGGGCTCAGTTCCCTTCTTCCTGTACAGCTGACACTCTTTATGCTGGCAGCAGATGGGTCATGGATCCCCAACCTGTGGCTCATGAACCATTTGTGGCTAATGTGCTTATTGTGTGGCTTGTGGCCTTCTGCCAGCTTTGTGTATTAGCTCCAGGCTTAGTAGACAGCTATAAAGAGCAGGTCTCTAAATGGTGACTTTTGCGAGTAAACCTACACAGAAGACTAGATCTGGATGCATGTATATCAGTCTTTGGGTTGGAGACATAGGTTAAGTAAATGCTAAACTGGACATAGGATAATGCTGCAACATAAAGGGGTGCTTGAAGCAGGATGCGTGGTGTGGTGGGCATGCTTGATGCAAGAATGCCAAATGAAGATAAGGTTGCTTTGGTGTAATTTCTGTTGGAAAGTCTTGACTGTTATTAAATCTGTAATGGGGTCTTTGGGTATCACTACTGTGGAGAACGTAGAAGCTAAATGTCATTCTTTGGGGTTCACTGGATGTAACTCGCAGCCCTCTTTCGAAGCAGTATGTGGCTGTGGAGGTTTGAAACGTTGGGGACCACTGAATTAGGTAATATAATTCTCAGCTAAAATCAATGTAAATCATTGGATCACAGAGCTCTTTCCAATCTTCATTATCACTCCCTGATCAATGCTAAAATAAGCAGCAAAATGGAGGAGTAATATAACTATTAAAATATAACTTTTAATTATTCATTTAAAAGGAGCCACAAATTATGATGGGGAAATAGTTGACAGGAAGAAAACTAACGACCAATACTTCCACGACTCCCGCTGTCTGGGAGCCATGAGACAAGAATTCAGATAACAAACTCATCTCTATTAATCCTTGTGTAATCCAAACCTGCATCTCTGTTATAAAGCTATCTGTTGAAGAACTCATCTCTGCTATCAAGATACCAAAACTGCTTCATCTATGACACTGCTCCAGTGATCGTATGCAGGCTGCAGCAATGTTCTGCAGCTCTGTCAATATACACGGCACAAACCAGAGTGGCAGCAGCTTTTTTGACGTAATGTCACCACTGCAGTCTGTGCAAAATCACTGTAGCAGTGCTTATATGGATCTGGGGGAGGGGGTGAAGAAGACTAAGTAACAAATGATTTTTTTAATTTTTCTAATAGCCAAAATGAATTCTTAAGTTGTTGAAAGGGTAAAATTCCTTTATTATGTTGACCGATTTGTTGGCCTAGCATTGTCGTTGTCTTGTGTTAATGACATGAATCTGAACTATGCAAGCTTTTTCAGAGACTGAATACCTGTCAATGATCCCTAGAATTTGAGGCTCTCAGTAATAACATTTTTAACACAGACTATTTAACTTTCTAGTAAACACAAGAACTTCACATGTCAGTGAACTGTTTGATATTCCTGTAATCTCTAAACTAAAACATTTACACAAAACAAAACTATAATTTAGTAGTAAGAGAATTCTACTTTTTAGGAAATGCTTTCATAGAAAGTCATACTTTAGCATTGTGGTCTTGTTGCTATGCATTACATTTGCAGTAAAATCTGAAATATCAAAACCTTTTTCGTCTTGACAGATGACTGTGGAAACTGTTACCATAGACATTTCTTGTTAGATACAGAAATGTCCATCTCTTTAATTGTCCATTATTGAAGCTTACAATCTCTAGCCATTATAAATAAAAGCAGTCATACCGCTCTATTCCTAGTCCACCACTGTTTCCGATAAAGTCATTATTTAAAATTGTACCATTACAGACAAACACCACAGAGCTAGAAATGCTATTTTAAAGGTTTAGGTAAAGGCAATTTACTGTATTCTCGAGAATACCTAGTCAAAGTTAAATGCTGTTTTGACGTCAAAGGGTCAGAAGATAGCTTTCTATATGTCCAACATGTTATTTAACAATTTACCTTTCTCATTTCACTTACTACATATTAGATAACATTTTACAAATGGATCATTAAAATGTTTTTACATAAAGCCTGCTATTAAATTTATCTGTTTCTACACGTAAAAACATAAATTCCATGTGTTAAATAGACTCTCTACCTTTGGACTGAGAAACGACATTGCACTGTACACGTATTGTCACCCTACTTGGTGTAGAAGTCCATTTGCCTCCCGCTGTTTCCATTGCTTAGATTGGTGTTTTTTCCTCCTGGTTCCAAGATGTCTGCCATAGTGGCATGGAGACAAGAGTAATGAGTCTAAATCAATGTTTTCAAACTCCAGTCCTCATGGCCCCTAACAGATCATGTTTCAGGATTTCCTTAGCATTGCACACTTTCTAAAGTCTTGATGATAGATACATCATTTGTGCAATACTGAGGAAATCTTGAAAAATTGATCTGTTAGGGCAATGAGTACTGGAGTTTGGGAAATACTAGTGTAAACCAATCCTCCCTTGGCTTTCCCACATAATAGGGAAGGTGTGATTTTGCCTTACCTCTGCTTTTGCCATGCCACTGTGGCAGCCATCTTGAATTCAGGATAACCAGAATGGTTCTATAAGGTGACTATAAAAGTGAAAAGTCACTTTTCAGTGCCAAGATGGATGGTCGTTCTAAAGCAGATAACATGTAAAGAATGAATTTTGTGTAATTTTGCTAAAAATATGCAGAATTGAGCATTAGTTTGACTTTTCTTTTTAACTTTAACAATCAGTTTGATAAGATGGTTTGATAAACAACAAAAGAAAACTAAGTTCCAAAGAGGCCAATTAGTAGGTTCAATTGGATTAGTTACAAAAAAAGCAACAAAAAAGATTTATGTGCCAAGAAATTGAAAAGTTTTGTGACAACTTATGCCAAATATGAATAAACAGCCTCAGAAAAAATGCAAACAATTCTCTCAAGGCAAAACACCAAGTGTTCTATGAACAATAAGCAGTATAGTTTCTAAATATCATGAAAATACAGTTTCTTAAATTACCACACAAATAAGTTAAAGTTCTATAAAAAAAACTGAAAAATTTTAAATATTAATGTTATACATATTGCCAGGTGTCTTTAACAGTTATAACTGGAAAAATGTGTATGTAAAGACAGAAGATGGTGAAAAAAATACATAGGCTTTTAAAGAAAACATGCATATATCCTCTATTAGGTCCACAGAAATATTTGATGCAACTTCCCTTGATGATTTCTGGTATCATGGTTTCACTCTGTGAGGTTCAATCTCTAAGCCTAGGCTAGGGTGAGCAATACATTAACGTCAATGGCGCTAGAGGCAGGACTTGCTGGATGGTACGTGGATCAGGGAATACCAAGACAGCAGGATATGCAGGATAACAGTCAGACAAGCAAAATATGAACACTAGAAGATTTAGAGACAAGAGTGCTGATATAAATATGTTTAATGGCAGACTGACAATGGCAGAGACATAAACAGAAAACAAATGGCGAACTGTAGGCAGTTAGTGAAAAAGAAGCAAATTGCCTGGTTTAAAGCCTAAGCAGGAATGCAAGAGCCATTTTAGGATGATTTAAGACAGTGAGCCGATGTCAAACCCTCTCTCATCCCTTCTGATTGAATGCAATATCATAGTCCTTTCTGTTTTTTTCTGCAGTCTTTTCTGCAGTGACACTGTTGCAGTCTCCGGTCACTGGTGTCAACTGATGGGACTACCACTCCCATCAGCCGACGCCTGCTAACACTAATAACATTCAGAGCAGGAGCGACTGATGGGTGCATTCATCAGCCGGACCCTGTGCTGTAAATAAATAATAATTTAAAAAAACAGCATGAGTTCCCTGGTATTTTTGATAACCAGCCAGGCAAAACTCACAGCTGGGGATGCAATCATCAGCTGTCATTGTAATCAAGGCTGGTTATCAAGATTAATGGGTCCACACAATGTTATTTTAATTATTTTAAAAAATAATTAAAAAAAATCAGCATGGGGTTCCCCCAATTTTGACAAACAGCCTTGCTAAAGCAGACAGCAGGGGGATGGTATTCTCTGACTGGTAAGGGGCCATGGACATTGCAACCAAGAAAAGGTGCATCTATTAGATGCTGCAGTTCTGGTGCTTTGTCCAGCTTTCCCCACTTCCCTGTAGCAGAGGCAAATGGGGTTCATATTTCTGGGGTTTATGTCACCTTTGTATTGTCACCCTTGTATTGATAATTAAGGCTTTTATTTGAAATAAAAACAAAACACACTTTCTCTTTTTATTTAAAAATAACAAACACAGTTATACCACCTAACGCGTAATTCCACTGAATCCCTTGTCTCCTGTAAAAAAAAAAAATAAAAACAACAATATCCCTCATCTTTTTGTTGTTTTATCACATGCCGATAAGGATTAATAGTTTCAAATAAAAGACTTTATTCTAGCTATGTGTTTTATTTACAATATACTGTAACTATAGGATTAGTAATGGAGAGGTGTCTTATATAGGCCTCTCCATTACTAAGCCATGGGTTTTGATGTTACCTGACAATGCAAAGGTGACATCAACTCCACAAATATTAATCCCACTTGCCACCGCTAAAGGGCAAATAGGAAGAGCCAAGCAAAGCACCAGAATTGGTGCATTTAATAGATGCCCCCTTTTCTGGGCTGTTGAGGGCTGCTATTTTTAGGCTGGAGGGGCCAATCTCCAAGGTCCCATACCAGCCTGAAAATACCAGCACCCAGTTGTCTGCTTTAGCTTTGCTGGTTGCCAAAAATGGGAGACTTACGCTGGTTTTTTAAGTTATTTATTTAAATAATTTAAAAAATCAGACTGGGACCACTCTATTTTGATAGCTAGACTTGGTGAATCTGAGAACTGACGGCTGAGGGTTGCAGCCCCCAGCTGTGAGCTTTGTCCTGGCTGGTTATTAAAATACAGGGG
>JARQOD010000008.1:83748409-83779370 GCA_033576555.1 Oophaga sylvatica | reverse complement strand
CTAAGTAACAAATGATTTTTTTAATTTTTCTAATAGCCAAAATGAATTCTTAAGTTGTTGAAAGGGTAAAATTCCTTTATTATGTTGACCGATTTGTTGGCCTAGCATTGTCGTTGTCTTGTGTTAATGACATGAATCTGAACTATGCAAGCTTTTTCAGAGACTGAATACCTGTCAATGATCCCTAGAATTTGAGGCTCTCAGTAATAACATTTTTAACACAGACTATTTAACTTTCTAGTAAACACAAGAACTTCACATGTCAGTGAACTGTTTGATATTCCTGTAATCTCTAAACTAAAACATTTACACAAAACAAAACTATAATTTAGTAGTAAGAGAATTCTACTTTTTAGGAAATGCTTTCATAGAAAGTCATACTTTAGCATTGTGGTCTTGTTGCTATGCATTACATTTGCAGTAAAATCTGAAATATCAAAACCTTTTTCGTCTTGACAGATGACTGTGGAAACTGTTACCATAGACATTTCTTGTTAGATACAGAAATGTCCATCTCTTTAATTGTCCATTATTGAAGCTTACAATCTCTAGCCATTATAAATAAAAGCAGTCATACCGCTCTATTCCTAGTCCACCACTGTTTCCGATAAAGTCATTATTTAAAATTGTACCATTACAGACAAACACCACAGAGCTAGAAATGCTATTTTAAAGGTTTAGGTAAAGGCAATTTACTGTATTCTCGAGAATACCTAGTCAAAGTTAAATGCTTTTTGACGTCAAAGGGTCAGAAGATAGCTTTCTATATGTCCAACATGTTATTTAACAATTTACCTTTCTCATTTCACTTACTACATATTAGATAACATTTTACAAATGGATCATTAAAATGTTTTTACATAAAGCCTGCTATTAAATTTATCTGTTTCTACACGTAAAAACATAAATTCCATGTGTTAAATAGACTCTCTACCTTTGGACTGAGAAACGACATTGCACTGTACACGTATTGTCACCCTACTTGGTGTAGAAGTCCATTTGCCTCCCGCTGTTTCCATTGCTTAGATTGGTGTTTTTTCCTCCTGGTTCCAAGATGTCTGCCATAGTGGCATGGAGACAAGAGTAATGAGTCTAAATCAATGTTTTCAAACTCCAGTCCTCATGGCCCCTAACAGATCATGTTTTCAGGATTTCCTTAGCATTGCACACTTTCTAAAGTCTTGATGATAGATACATCATTTGTGCAATACTGAGGAAATCTTGAAAAATTGATCTGTTAGGGGCAATGAGTACTGGAGTTTGGGAAATACTAGTGTAAACCAATCCTCCCTTGGCTTTCCCACATAATAGGGAAGGTGTGATTTTGCCTTACCTCTGCTTTTGCCATGCCACTGTGGCAGCCATCTTGAATTCAGGATAACCAGAATGGTTCTATAAGGTGACTATAAAAGTGAAAAGTCACTTTTCAGTGCCAAGATGGATGGTCGTTCTAAAGCAGATAACATGTAAAGAATGAATTTTGTGTAATTTTGCTAAAAATATGCAGAATTGAGCATTAGTTTGACTTTTCTTTTTAACTTTAACAATCAGTTTGATAAGATGGTTTGATAAACAACAAAAGAAAACTAAGTTCCAAAGAGGCCAATTAGTAGGTTCAATTGGATTAGTTACAAAAAAAGCAACAAAAAAGATTTATGTGCCAAGAAATTGAAAAGTTTTGTGACAACTTATGCCAAATATGAATAAACAGCCTCAGAAAAAATGCAAACAATTCTCTCAAGGCAAAACACCAAGTGTTCTATGAACAATAAGCAGTATAGTTTCTAAATATCATGAAAATACAGTTTCTTAAATTACCACACAAATAAAGTTAAAGTTCTATAAAAAAAACTGAAAAATTTTAAATATTAATGTTATACATATTGCCAGGTGTCTTTAACAGTTATAACTGGGAAAAATGTGTATGTAAAGACAGAAGATGGTGAAAAAAATACATAGGCTTTTAAAGAAAACATGCATATATCCTCTATTAGGTCCACAGAAATATTTGATGCAACTTCCCTTGATGATTTCTGGTATCATGGTTTCACTCTGTGAGGTTCAATCTCTAAGCCTAGGCTAGGGTGAGCAATACATTAACGTCAATGGCGCTAGAGGCAGGACTTGCTGGATGGTACGTGGATCAGGGAATACCAAGACAGCAGGATATGCAGGATAACAGTCAGACAAGCAAAATATGAACACTAGAAGATTTAGAGACAAGAGTGCTGATATAAATATGTTTAATGGCAGACTGACAATGGCAGAGACATAAACAGAAAACAAATGGCGAACTGTAGGCAGTTAGTGAAAAAGAAGCAAATTGCCTGGTTTAAAGCCTAAGCAGGGAATGCAAGAGCCATTTTAGGATGATTTAAGACAGTGAGCCGATGTCAAACCCTCTCTCATCCCTTCTGATTGAATGCAATATCATAGTCCTTTCTGTTTCTTCTGCAGTCTTTTCTGCAGTGACACTGTTGCAGTCTCCGGTCACTGGTGTCAACTGATGGGACTACCACTCCCATCAGCCGACGCCTGCTAACACTAATAACATTCAGAGCAGGAGCGACTGATGGGTGCATTCATCAGCCGGACCCTGTGCTGTAAATAAATAATAATTTAAAAAAACAGCATGAGTTCCCTGGTATTTTTGATAACCAGCCAGGCAAAACTCACAGCTGGGGGATGCAATCATCAGCTGTCATTGTAATCAAGGCTGGTTATCAAGATTAATGGGTCCACACAATGTTATTTTTAATTATTTTAAAAAATAATTAAAAAAAATCAGCATGGGGTTCCCCCAATTTTGACAAACAGCCTTGCTAAAGCAGACAGCAGGGGGATGGTATTCTCTGACTGGTAAGGGGCCATGGACATTGCAACCAAGAAAAGGTGCATCTATTAGATGCTGCAGTTCTGGTGCTTTGTCCAGCTTTCCCCACTTGCCCTGTAGCAGAGGCAAATGGGGTTCATATTTCTGGGGTTTATGTCACCTTTGTATTGTCACCCTTGTATTGATAATTAAGGCTTTTATTTGAAATAAAAACAAAACACACTTTCTCTTTTATTTAAAAATAACAAACACAGTTATACTCACCTAACGCGTAATTCCACTGAATCCCTTGTCTCCTGTAATAAAAAAAAAATAAAAAACAACAATATCCCTCATCTTTTTGTTGTTTTATCACATGCCGATAAGGATTAATAGTTTCAAATAAAAGACTTTATTCTAGCTATGTGTTTATTTACAATATACTGTAACTATAGGATTAGTAATGGAGAGGTGTCTTATATAGGCCTCTCCATTACTAAGCCATGGGTTTGATGTTACCTGACAATGCAAAGGTGACATCAACTCCACAAATATTAATCCCACTTGCCACCGCTAAAGGGCAAATAGGAAGAGCCAAGCAAAGCACCAGAATTGGTGCATTTAATAGATGCCCCCTTTTCTGGGCTGTTGAGGGCTGCTATTTTTAGGCTGGAGGGGGCCAATCTCCAAGGTCCCATACCAGCCTGAAAATACCAGCACCCAGTTGTCTGCTTTAGCTTTGCTGGTTGCCAAAAATGGGGAGACTTACGCTGGTTTTTTAAGTTATTTATTTAAATAATTTAAAAAATCAGACTGGGGACCACTCTATTTTGATAGCTAGACTTGGTGAATCTGAGAACTGACGGCTGAGGGTTGCAGCCCCCAGCTGTGAGCTTTGTCTGGCTGGTTATTAAAATACAGGGGTACACATGCCACATTTTTTTTAAATTATTTACAGAGGAGGCGACGGCTGATGTATTCTCCCATCAGCCGCTCCTGGTCTCACTGTTATTAGTGACTGCAGGTGTCCGCTGATGGGAGCTGTAATCTCATCAGCTGACACCAGTGACCGGATGTAAACTTTATACTTCTGATCACAGCTGCATGCTCATGCTGTCTTTTGACAGCGTGGGAACTGCAGTTGTCTGACCGACGGTGATGATTTTACAGGCAATCAGAATAGGTGATAAAATAATTTAAAAAAACGGCATGGGAACCCTCTACTTTTAATAGCCAATCTTGCTAAAGCTGACATCCTGCAGCTGTCAGTTTTGTCTGGCTGGTTATCAAAAATACAGGGGAACCCATGCCACTTTTAAAAAAAAATATTTATTTAGAGCACAGGTGCTGGCTGATGAATACTCCCATCAGCAGCCGCCTGCTCTTATGTGGTTAATGACCACAGAAAAAAGGCGTTAAAGGGTTAAAGATATATATACTGTATATAAGTATATATGCTTAAGGATTGGACTATAGAGGACTGGAGTAAGGTAATCTTCTCTGATGAGTCTAATTTTTCAGCTTTGCCCAACACCCGGTTGTCTAATGGTTAGACGGAGACCTGGAGAGGCATACTATCCACAGTGTTTTGCACCTACTGTGAAATTTGGTGGAGGATCAGTGATGATCTGGGGATGGTTCAGCAAGTCTGGAATTGGGCAGGTTATTCTTTGTGAAGGATGTATGAATCAAGCCGCATACAAGGTTATCCTAGAAAAACAGTTGATTCCTTCTGCTCAGGCAATGTTCCCCATCTCTGAGGACTGCTTTTTCCAGCAGGACAATGCGCCATGCCACACAGCTAGGTCAATCAATATGTGGATGAAGGACCACCACATCAAATCCCTGTTATGGTCAGCCCAATCTCCAGACCTGAACCCCATTGAAAACCTCTGGATTGTAATGAAGAGGAAGATGGATAGTCACAAGCCATCAAACTAAGAACTGCTTAAATTTTTGTACCAGGAGTGGCATAAGGTCACCCAAAAGCAATGTGAAAGACTGGTGGAAAGCATGCCAAGATGCATGAAAGCTATGATTAAAAATCATGGTTATTCCAACTCTTCCTGAGTTAAAACATTAGTATTGTTGTTTCAAAATGATTATGAACTTATTTTCTTTGCATTATTTGAGGTCTGCAAGCAGGGCCGGCTCCAGGTTTTTATGGGCCCCAGGCGAAAGAGCCTCAGTGGGCCCCTTTAACACAGACCACGATTCATGATGCACAGATACAGCAGAGAAATATGGGTACAGTACAATGCCAAATACTTCACTTCTTCCATTACATGACTGATATCTATTGTAAATTGTACAATAGCTCAAAAACCGCCAAATCCTCACAGCGCACAGTACAGACTTGACAGTACAGTCCTCCATACAATATTATGGGCACCACAGTCTCCCCCTCATCACCCATATAATACCCCATGCAGGATGTCACCCCCCATATAATGCTCCATACAGATTACTGGACCCAAAATAATGCTCCATACAGAATACTGGACCCAATATAATGCTCCATACAGGATACTGGTCCCCATATAATGCTCCATACAAAATATGGAGCTCTCCTCTGCGCTGTACTGCGTTCTGCACTGTTACGGCTCAGGAAAGGGCGCTGTGGAAAGACTCCCCATTATCATCATGATTACCTCCCCATCATCATCATGGCCTCCCCATTATCATCAATGCCTGCCAAACATCATCATCTCCTCCCCATCATCATCTTCTCCCATCATCAATGCCTGCCCATTATCATCAATGCCTGCCCATTATCATCATCTTCTCCCCATCATCATCAATGTCTCCCCATTATCAGCAATGCCTGCCCATCATCTTCTCCCCATCATCAATGCCTGCCCATTATCATCAATGCCTGCCCATTATCATCATCTTCTCCCCATCATCATCATCAATGCCTCCTCATTATCAGCAATGCCTGCCCATCATCACACACAGACAGCATCACAGCACACAAGCACTCTCTCACATACATACACACACACACACACACACACACAAAGCACCGCACTACATACACACAGACACACACACAGACACGTCTTACCTGCCCAGCATCCGCGCTCTCTGCCACGGCCGGCCACTGAATGATGACGTCATTCAGCGGCGCTGCTGTGAGAGGAAGAGCCGGCGCCCCCTGGAGCCCGGAGCTGCGTCTGCGGAGGCACGGGAGAGGTAAGTATTGTGCCAGCTGATGCCGGGGCCCTGAGCGGGCGGGGAGGGGCCCAGTGGCGGCGCTGACACCGCTCTCCTCCGCTAACGGGCGCGGGGGTGCCAGACTGCGAGTGGGCCCCCCCGCCTGCTCAGGGCCCCGGCACTTGCCCGGGTGTGCGGGTGCTGACGCCGGCCCTGTCTGCAAGCACTGCATTTTTTTATTAGTTTGACCATTTCTCATTTTCTGAAAATAAATACAAAATTTATTGCTTGGAAATTCGGAGACATGTTGTCAGTAGTTTATAGAATAAAGGAGCAGTTTACATTTTACTCAATAATATACATATAAAGAGAAAAATCAGACAAACTGAAAATTTTGCAGTGGTCTCTTCATTTTTGCTATATATATACAGTATATATATATATATATATAATATATATATATATATATATACAAACTTCCTTTTCACTGTCCTTTCTCATTCTTGGGTCCTGGGAGTTTGAGGGTTCTGTGCAGGATCTTAGCTGTTCCCAGCATTGCACTTTTCTGGACAGAGAGTTCAGATGTTGCTCCTGGGATCTATTGTAGCCATTCTTCCAACTTAGTGGTCACTGCTCCAAGTGCTCCTATCACCACTGGAATCACTATTGCCTTCACCTTCCACATCTTCTCCAGTTCTCCTTTGAGGCCCTGGTATTTCTTTAGCTTCTCTTATTCCTTCTTTCTGATGTTGCTGTCACTTGGCACTGCCATATCTATTATCATTGCTGTCTTCTGATCCTTGTCTTTTATGACAATGTCTGGTTGGCTAGCCAACACCTGCTTATCCGTCTGGATCTTGAAGTCCCACAAGATTTTAGCCCTTTCATTCTCCACCACTTTTTCTGGGGTCTCCCACCTGGACTTAGCCCACATGCTGTGCAGACGTTCCTGTATACAATTCCCGCTATTTGCTTGTGATGTTCAGTATAAACTGTTCCTGCTTGCATTTTGCATCCTGCCACTATGTGTTGGACCATTTCTGAGGCTTCTTTGCATAGTTTGCACCTTGGGTCTTGTCTTATGTGGTATAGTCCTGCTTCTTTGGATCTGGTACTTAGTGCTTACTCTGGTGCCTCTATGATTAGTGCCTTGGTGCTGTCTCTGAGTCCAGCTTTCTCCAGCCATTGGTAGGATTTCACCATGTCAGCCACCTCCATTATCTGTCGATGGTACATCCCATGCAGAGGCTTATCTTGCCATGGCTCTTCATGTTCCTGTTCTTCCTTCCAGATCTGTTGTTGCTGCCTTAGGCGTTCTCTCAGCATCTCATCTTTTGGAGCCATTCTTCTGATGTATTCCTGGATACTCCTTGTTTCATCTGTGATGGTGGCTTGAATGCTTATCAAGCCTCGACCACCCTCCTTTCTGTTGGTATACAATCTTTGAGTGCTAGACTTAGGGTAGAGTCCCCAATGAATTGTGAGTAGCTTTTGTGTCTTCACATCTGCAGCTTCCATCTCTTCTTTTGGCCAGCACACAATGCCAGCAGGGTATCTGATAATTGGCAGGGCATATGTATTGATGGCACAAATCTTATTCTTCCCATTGAGCTGACTCTTCAGGACATGTCTTACCCTTTGATGGTATTTAGATGTTGCTGCTTTCCTTGCCTCCTCATCATGGTTACTGCATCCCTGTGGGATGCTGAGGTACTTGTAGCATGTCTGTACATCTGCTACATGCACTGCTGTATATATACAGACAAATAGCAAAATAAAGTGCACAACTCCTTGGTTTGATCTTTCAACATTCTGGAAACAGCAAACAGTTAATGAGCCTAGTAGCATCTATTAAGTACAGAGATCATGTCAGTCCCAGAAATCAATTTAAGCTAATTAAATTTCTTAAAGGCATTTTATTTGGCTCTGTGAAAAAACTGTGTAAAATTTCATGTAAATAGTCAATATTAATTATCATCATCTCTGTTGTTATCCATAAAGTATGTCTCTATATTCAGAAATGTTGAATGAATTTCCTCAAGTATTTTTGCTTTTTTGACTTATGTGGCATGAGGCCGCTTTCCTGTTTGCCAAATTGCTAACACTGATTCTCCTTAATAATATGGTTACTCTTACACATGAACAAGTTCTTTGTCATGCAGTTGATTTCAATACGAAGAATTGTCATTGTTATCGAAGATTAAATAAATGTACGACAATAAATTCTTATGCCTCTAAACTAGGTCACGTTTGTAAACTCTGTTCAAATGAAAAAAAAAACTGAATACTAATTATCAACACAGAACTGTGGATTATCTTACCTGCAGGCCACAGATGGTCTAGAAAATGAAGCATGGATCATCAAATAAATGCAATCATCATTGAGGTGACATGTAGAGATTAAGAAAATCATTGACTATACCATAGTCAGTCAACTTGTGATATTCCAGATGTTTCCTGAGTATGCTAGGCACTATAGACCAAGGAATAACAGAATTTCCAAAAGCAAGATGGTGTATATATAAATATTTATATAACAGTATCTAATTAAAGGGTTTTTGGAACTAATTTATTTGTTTTACTATGGGACTAAGAACTAACAGGCAGGTTTTTGTGAACTACCAGCTTGGCACTGGCATAGAATGGTCATGGACCGTTCATGCCAATGATTCTGCTGCTTACGTCAACAGAGTGGCTTTTCTTTTTCCAGGTTGCTCTGTCGACGGGTCATGTCTGCCAGGATCTTGCTGAATGACAGCCGGCTGTCATGCCCACTTTGGACGCAGTTCACACTATAGAGTCTGTTATGTAGTCTTAGACCTTCCTGTTGCTCAGTCTGAGTTTGGGTATCGGCGGTGGTTTGTTCGCTGTTGTTCAACTTGGCAGGAGTTAACTTTTTGATTAGTGGCTGAGGCGGCTGGGAGCGCCTTCTCCCTTTTAGTATGGCTCAGAACATTTCTGGATGCCGACTATAGTACTTGCGTGTCTCTTGCATACCGGTCCAGTGTTGGAGCAGCTGTTGATACTCAAGTCTATATTTAGGAGTTTGGTGAAGTATACTTTGTTGTTCGCACATTTCCCGATTGTGTGCCTATGATAATTTGCTTTGTGGTGCAGTTTACATTATTAAACAAAATAATAATGTTAGATGAGGGGAATGTCAATATTGGTAATGAAACATCCAATGGTGCCAGACCAAATAAATAAAAATATGCGGGTTATATAAATCCAATATACAATCAAAATAGCTCCAGTAATATAGCGATTTATATTATTAAACCTTAGTAACCCTGTGGCCTAATATAGTCCCATATTTCCTTAATGAGTATCTCATAAATCAGCTTATAAATGATAGAGCAGAAATCCAAACTATATTGCAACAGGCCCACCATAAATATTGCACATAATCCCTCTAGAGTAAAATAGAATGCCACATGGATGTAAACATGATCAGATAAAAGCAAAGTGATGAGTGCATTACCTGGCAGTGAGATGCAAAACCCCGATGCGCATTTCACGTCAGCTTCACAACCCCCCGAATACGCTGACGCAAAACGCGCATCGGGGTTTTGCATCTCATTGCCAGGTAATGCACTCATCACTTTGCTTTTATCTGATTATGTTTACATCCATGTGGCATTCTATTTTACTCTAGAGGGATTATGTGCAATATTTATGGTGGGCCTGTTGCAAGTTTGGATTTCTGCTCTATCATTTATAAGTTGATATATGAGATACTCATTAAGGAAATATAGGACTATATTAGGCCACAGGGCTATTAAGGTCTAATAATATAAATCCTTATAGTATTGGAATTATTTTGATTGTACATTGGATCTATATACCCAACATATTTTTATTTATTTGCTCTGGCACCATTGGATGTTTCTTTACCAATATTGACATTCCCCTCATAAAACAGTATTATTTTGTTTGCCAGCATGTTATGAAACATTTTTTGTGCCTCTGGCTTTGTGACACCTTTTTTTTTATTCTCCTTGTTTTATGTTTATTATTTTGGATTAATAAAATTTGCTTTTTATTATACATTAAAGTTCACTTGATTCTTCCCTTTGAGTTGGACTTGGAATTTAATTGCGCAGTCTTTTTACTCGGGTTGGAGATAAACTGAAAGGCAGAGTGGAGTGAATATGTGTATGATGGAATTGGGTGAGATAGCTGTCAGCAAAATGATAGTCAACCGAGTCAAATGAATTACTTAGGAGTTTACAATGTACACCATGTTCCAAATTATTATGCAAATTGGTTTTAAATGTCATAGCCTTTTTTTTTTTTTTTGTAAATGAAACCCATTGATGGTATTTTGTCTCAGGGTTCTTTGGATCACTGAAATCAATCTCAGATACCTGTGATAATTAGTTTGCCATGTGAGCCCAATAAAAGGAAAATTGGATGTTCCACACTATTAAGCAGGCCAGAGTTTTCAAGTAACATGAGAAAGAAAAAGGATCTCTGCTGCTGAAAAGCATCAAATAGTGCAATGCCTTGGTCAAGGGATGAAAACATTAGATATTTCCCGAAAACTTAAGTGTGCTCATCGTACTATAAAGAGATTTGTGGCTGATTCTGAGCACAAATGTGTTCGTGCTGATAAAGGCAGAATGAGGAAGGTTTTTGCCAGGCAAGTTCATCGGATTAAGATAGCAGCTGCTAAAAAGCCATTACAAACCAGCAAACAGATATTTGAAGCTGCCTCTGGAGTCGCTCATACCTCAAGGTGTAGGATCCTTCAAAAGTTTGCTGTGGTGCATAAACCTACTATTCCGCCACCCCCTAAACAGTGCTCACAAGCAGAATCGGTTGCAGTGGGCCCAAACATACATAAAGACTAATTTTCAAACAGTCTTGTTTACTGATGAGTGTTGAGCAATCCTGGATGGTCCAGGTGGATGGAGTAGTGGATGGTTAGTGGATGGCCACCATGTCCCAACAAGGCTGCGACGTCAGCAAGGAGGTGGAGAAGTCAGGTTTTGTGCCGGAATCATGAGGAAACAGCTGGTAGGGAACTTTAAGGTTCCTGAAGGTGTGAAAATGACCTCTGCAAAGTATATAGAGTTTTTGACTGACAACTTTCTTCCATAGTATAAAAAGCAGAAATGTGTCTTCAGGAGCAAAATCATCTTCATGCATGACAATGCACCATCTCATGCTGCAAAGAATACCTCTGAGTCATTGGCTGCTATGGGCATAAAAGGAGATAAACTCATGATGTGGCCATCATCTTCCCCTGACCTCAACCCTATAGAGAACCTTTGGTGTATCATCAAGCAAAAGATCAATGAGGGTGGGAGGCAGTTCACAGCAAAACAGCAGCTCTGGGAGGCTATTCTGACTTCATGCAAAGAAATACAAGCAGAAACTCTCCAAAAACTCACAAGTTCAATGGATGCAAGAATTGTGAAGGTGATATCAAAGAAGGGTTCCTATGTTAACATGTATCTTGGACTGTTAGGATGTTTTGGAGTTAAATAACTTTTTTGTTCAGTGAATGTGACCTCCTAATGCTGCAAATTCCATAAATGAGCATTTTAAGTTCTTTAAAACATATCAAATGTTCAGAAATTCTACTGTGCCTAATAATTTGGAACAGTGAATTTTGAGTTTTTATTCATTTTGGAGATTATACTGTTATCATTGGGGGTTTCTTCAATAAAATTCGATGTATACTCTAACGGGTGATGACTTTTATTAGACTGACTGTCATTTGCACCGACCACTTAGGAAAATCAGAGAAAAATATCATTTGCATAATAATTTAGAACATGGTGAGGTATTAGCAAAGACATTAATCCTCAAGAAGAGAAGCTTTAACCCCTTAATCCCATGGGACGTACTATTCCGTCCATGTGCCCTGGGACTTAATTCCCAGGGACGAAATAGTACGTCCCATGCGATCAGCTGCGCTCCAAGGGGGAGCGCAGCTGATAGTGGACGGGTGTCAGCTGATTATCACAGCTGACACCCGGCACTATGTGAAAGAAGCGGTCACGGACCGCTCCCGGCACAATAACCCCTGGCACACCGCGATCAAACATGATCGCGATGTACCGGGGCACAGGGAAGCATCGCGCAGGGAGTGAGCTCCCTGCACGCTCCCCTGAAACCCTCAGAACAACGCGATGTGTTGCGCTGTTCCAAAGGACTCTCCTCACTGCAGGACCCCAGATCCAAGATGGCCACCAGGTCCAGCAGGGAGGCGGCTAACTCAGTGCCTGCAGAGGGCAGGCACTGAGGAAGCCTGCAGCACTGCCTGTGCGATCGCTGGTGTGACAGAGTGCTGTGCACACTGTCACACAAACGATCTGACCCTACACAGTGATGTCCCACCCTGGAACAAAGTAAAAATGTAAAAAAAATAAAAATAAATATTTGTAAAAAAAAATCCTAAAAAATGAAAAAGAAAAAAAATATTCCCCAATAAATTAATTTCTTTAATGTGAAAAAAAAACTCAACAATTAAAGTACACATATTTAGTATCGCCGCGTCAGAACGACCCGTACTATAAAACTGTCCCTGTAGTTAACCCTTTAGTGAATCCCTTAAAAAAAAAACAAGGCTAAAAAACAATGATTTATAATCATACCGCCGAACATAAAGTGGAATAACACACAATCAAAAAGACGGATATAAACAATCATGGTACCGCTGAAAACGTCATCTTGTCCCGCAAAAAAAAGCTGCCATAAAGCATCATCAGCAAAACAATAAAAAAGTTATAGCTCGCAGAATAAAGCGATGCAAAAATAATTATTTTTTATATATAATCTTTTTTATTGTATAAAAGCGCCAAAACATAAAAAATGACATAAATAAGGTATCACTGTAATCGTACTAACCCGAAGAATAAAACTGCATTATCAATTTTACTCCAAGCGGAACGCTATAAACGCCGCTCCCCCAAAAGAAACTCATGAATTGCTGGTTTTTGTTCATTCTGCCTCCCAAAAATCGTAATAAAAAGCGATCAAAAAATGTCATGTTCCCAAAAATGGTACCAATAAAAACGGCACCTCATCCCGCAAAAAATAAGACCTCACATGACTCTGTGGGCCAAAACATAGAAAAATTATAGCTCTCAAAATATGATGATGCAAAAACTACTTTTTGCAATAAAAAGCGTCTTTTAGCGTGTGACAGGTGCCAATCATAAAAACCCGCTATAATTAGTAAATCAAAACCCCTCCTTATCACCCCCTTAGTTAGGGAAAAATAATAAAATTAAAAAAAAATATTTATTTCCATTTTCCCATTAGGGTTAGGGTTGGGGCTAAAGTTAGGGTTAGAGTTGGGGCTAAAGTTAGGGTTAGGGTTGGGACTAGTGTTACGGGTGTGTTAGGGTTAGGTTTGCGGTTAGGGTTATGATTAGGGTTGGGATTAGTGTTAGGGGTGTGTTGGGGTTAGAATTGGGGGGTTTCCACTGTTTAGGCACATCAGGGGCTCGCCAAATGTCACATGGTGTCTGATCTCAATTCCAGCCAATTAGTCGTTGAAAAAGTAAAACGGTGCTCCTTCCCTTCTGAGCTCTGCTATGCGCCCAAACAGTACCCCACATATGGGGTATCAGCATTCTCAGGACAAATTGCACAATAACTCTTGGGGTCCAATTTCTTCTGTTACCCTTGGGAAAATAAAAAATTGGGGGCGAAAATATCGTTTTTGTGGAACAAAAATATGATTTATTATTTTTATGGCTGTACGTTATAAACTTCTGTGAAGCTCTTGGGGGTTCAAAGTTCTCACCACACATCTAAATAAATTCCTTTTGGGTCTAGTTTCCAAATTGGGGTCACTTGTGAGGGGTTTCCACTGTTTAGGCACATCAGGGGCTCTCCAAACGCGACATGACACCCGCAGACCATTTCATCAAAGTCTGCAATGCAAAGCGTCACTATTTCACTTCCAAGCCCCGACGTGTGCCCATACAGTAGTTTTCTCCCACATATAGGGTATCAGCGTACTCAGGACAAATTGGAAAACAACTTTTTGGGTCCAATTTCTCCTGTCACCCTTGGGAACACAAATTACTGGGAACTAAAAGATCACGTGTTAGGGTCTGCGGAACGCACCAAATATATGATGTAGAGAGGTGCGTTCGCAGCCCGGGGTCTACCGTGTAGGTGGAGCCTGCTGCTAGTAAAATGGCGCAATAAGCGAACTCTGTTATCCACAGAGTCGCCAAAATAAACGGCGTAATGCACTGTGGCAATATGTGCGAACTCTGTTATTCCACAGAGCCGCTAGAAGGAGTGCGCAGCGCTATATGGTGATGTGTGCGAACTCACTTAACACCACTGAGTCGCAAAATAAACACGCTAGGGCGCTGTCTAGCATTGTAAGCGTACCCTGTTACGTCACAGAGCCGCTGAGAAAAGCTTCTGTGTCCTGTCAGGCACCCAGGTACACAGTTGAGTGCTAAGCAAACAAAGAACGTGATCATGCGCTAATGTCCTCGCGGGAGTCACCCGCAATCTATGGCGTCTGAACGCCAGGCCCTGAACACGGCAATCAAACTCCTCACCGGTTATGCCGGTAATCTAGGGCATCTAGGACACCGACCCTGACCAGCTAGCATACCAAACTCCTCACCGATTAAGTCGGTATTCTAGGGGCTTATTTCAGCCAGGCCCTAACCACACACACGCATGACCACACTGGCGCAAAGCATATAACGGTTGATACTAGCGCATGGCGGCCCAGCCATGCTACCGTTTTATAGTAACAGCTACAGGACCTGCCAGAAACAAGGACCAATGAAACCGTTCCAGAACACCAGTGATCACAGGACCTTCATGGCGGACCAATAGGAGCTGGTGCAGTACCTGAGCATGTGACCCCCGATCTCCAATGAGAGATCTCACCCTGGGCATGCTCAGAAGGGGAAAACAAGGACTTTGTCCTAAAGACAAGACGTCCTATATAGAAAAAATATGCCAGGAGTAATACAATTTAGTGTATTTTATTTATGAATATTAGAAATACAGACCAAATCCAAATAAAAATATTCATAAAAAATTAAAAATAAAAAATATATATATAATTAAAATGACCCAATTATTTATTAAAAATTAGATAGACACAACCAAAATTAATATAAAAATAATATTTATTGAAGACAAAGAAATAAAATGTATACAAGAAATATAATAAAAACACAAATTAGTGTGTGCAGGGCATCATGTGTGATACTGATTGGTACAATTAATAAATTATATCAAATAATAATAACAAATCTCCCCCAAAGTAACCAGTGCAAATTAATAAAAGAAATACATAAAAAATATATATATATATATATATATATATATATATATACAGTACGGACCAAAAGTTTGGACACACCTTCTCATTCAAAGATTTTTCTGTATTTTCATGACTTTGAAAATTGTAGAATCACACTGAAGGCATCAAAACTATGAACTAACACATGTAGAATTATACATTACACTTTACAAAAAAGTGTGAAACAACTGAAAATATGTCTTATATTCTAGGTTCTTCATAGTAGCCACCTTTGACTTTGATTACTGCTTTGCACGCAGAAAAGGTGAACGGCTGGACTCTACATGCCTAGTTCCCACCGTGAAGCATGGAGGAGGTGGTGTGATGGTGTGGGGGTTCTTTGCTGGTGACACTGTTGGGATTTATTCAAAATTGAAGCGGTGAGCGGTCCAGCTCACCCCAAACCATCTCGATTGGGTTCAGGTCTGGTGACTGTGGAGGCAAGGTCATCTGGCATAGCACCCCAACACTCTCCTTCTTGGTCAAATAGCCTTTACACAGTCTGGAGGTGTGTTTAGGGTCATTGTACTGTTGAAAAATAAATGATGGTCCAACTAAACGCAAACCGGATGAAGTAGCATGCTGCTGCAAGATGCTGTGGTAGCCATTCTGGTTCACTATGCCTTCAATTTTGAATAAATCCCCAACAGTGTCACCAGCAAAGCACCCCCACATCATCACACCACCTCCTCCATGCTTCACGGTGGGAACCAGGCATGTAGAGTCCATCCGTTCACCTTTTCTGTGTGCAAAGCAGTAATCAACGCAAAAGGTGGCTACTTTGAAGAACCTAGAATATAAGACATATTTTCAGTTGTTTCACACTTTTTTGTAAATTGTAATGTATAGTTCCACATGTGTTAATTCATAGTTTTGATGCCTTCAGTGTGATTCTACAATTTTCATAGCCATGAAAATACAGAAAAATCTTTGAATGAGAAGGTGTGTCCAAACTTTTGGTCTGTACTGTATATTGTAATTGTGCAAATTGTGATACTAGAATCAAGTGACAAAATGAAAAAATATAATATGTGCTGACACAAAAACAATATGTGACCACAATATATAATATAACACTAATATATACACAAATCAGTGTCTAAACATAATAATGCGATTTATAAGTGCAAGTATATAAATGTAAGATACGTGCTGACACCACAAATAAGGAAATTTTGACACATATGAAAATAAAAAAACCACAATAAATTCATACAATAGGGGAGGATAATACCAACCAGTAAAGACACAATGTTGCCCCAGCACACACCACTCCAACGCACGTTTCGCAGTTGCTTCCCTGACGAAGCAACTGCGAAACGTGCGTTGGAGTGGTGTGTGCTGGGGCAACATTGTGTCTTTACTGGTTGGTATTATCCTCCCCTATTGTATGAATTTATTGTGTATTTTTATTTTCATATGTGTCAAAATTTCCTTATTTGTGATGTCAGCACGTATCTTACATTTATATACTTGCACTTATAAATCGCATTATTATGTTTAGACACTGATTTGTGTATATATTAGTGTTATATTATATATTGTGGTCACATATTGTTTTTGTGTCAGCACATATTATATTTTTTCATTTTGGCACTTGATTCCAGTATCACAATTTGCACAATTACAATATATATATATATATATATATATATATATATATTTTTTTTTATGTATTTCTTTTATTAATTTGCACTGGTTACTTTGGGGGAGATTTGTTATTATTATTTGATATAATTTATTAATTGTACCAATCAGTATCACACATGATGCCCTGCACACACTAATTTGTGTTTTTATTATAATTCTTGTATACATTTTATTTCTTTGTCTTCAATAAATATTATTTTTGTATTAATTTTGGTTGTGTCTATCTAATTTTTAATAAATAATTGGGTCATTTTAATTATATATATATATTTTTTATTTTTAATTTTTTATGAATATTTTTGTTTGGATTTGGTTTGTCCTAAAGACGTCTGCTCGCCGCTAACCAGTACTGGCCACAATAGCAGAGCTTGGAGAGGCAGCAGTAATCCTCTGCACACTGTTAGACTGGGCGAGACGCTGGGACCGCCGTCTAAGCTGAGCAGGAACCACTGTGGACGGAGATGAATGGGGGACCGCAGTGGGACTGGTTTGAGACTCCACTTGTGCAGCAGCGGGAACTCGAACCCTAACATCATGTTTGTGGAAAAAAATATGATTTTTTTATTTTCACGCCCGGGTGTTATAAACTTCATTGAAGCACTCTGGGTTCAAAGCGCTCACCACACATCTAGATAAGTTCCTTTGGTGGTCTAGTTTCAAAAATGGGGTCACTTGTGGGGGGTTTCCACTGTTTAAGCACATCAGGGGCTCTCCAAACGCGACATGACACCCGCAGACCATTCCGTCAAAGTCTGTATTACTAAACGTCACTACTTCTATTCCGAGCCCCGACGTGCGCCCATACAGTAGTTTTCTCCCACATATAGGGTATCAGCGTACTCAGGACAAATTGGAAAACAACTTTTGGTGTACAATTTCTCCCCTTTCCCTTGGGAAAATAAAAAATTGGTGACTAAAAGATCATTTTTGTGGGAAAAAATAGGATTTTTTATTTTCATGCCCGGCATTATAATCTTGTGTGAAGCACTTGGGGGTTCAAAGTGCTCACCACAGATCTAGGTAAGTTCCTTAGGGGGTCTAGTTTCCAAAATGGGGTCACTTGTGGGGGATTTCCACTGTTTAGGCACATCAGGGACTCTGCAAACTGAACATGACACCCATCAAAGCCTGCATTCCAAAATGTCATTACTTCCTTTCCGAGCCCTGCCGTGCGCCCAAACAGTATTTCCTCCCCACATATGGGGTATAAGCGTACTCAGGACAAATTGGACAACAACTTTTGGGGTCCAATTTCCTTGTGAAAAATCAAAAATTTGAAAATTGAGGACTAAAAATTCATTTTTTGTGCAATTTTTTTTCACACTCAGGCATTATAAACTTTAGTGTAACATTTTGGGGTTGAACGTGCTCCAACAGATCGAGATAAGTTCCGTAAGGGGTCTAGTTTCCAAAATGGTGTCACTTGTGGGGGGTTTCCACTGTTTAGGCACATGGCATACAGCCAAGTCTGCGTTGAAAACGTCAAACTGCGCTCCTTCCCTTCCAAGCTCTGCCATGCACCCAAACAGTGGTTTTCCCACACAAATTAGGTATCAGCGTACTCAGGACAAATTGCACAATAACATATGAGGTGTTGTTACCCTTGGGAAAATAAAAATTTGGGTGAAAAGATCATTTTTTGGAAAAAATATGATTTTTTAATTTTACGGCTCTACGTTATAAACTTGTGTGAAGCACTTGGGAGTTCAAAGTGCTCATCACAGATCTAGATAAGTTCCTTAGGGGGTCTAGTTTCTAAAATGGGTTCACTTGTGGGGATTCCCACTGTTTAGGCACATCAGGGGCTATCCAAATACGACATGGCAATACGATTCCAGCCAATTTTGGTTTGAAAAAGTCAAATGGTGCTCCTTCCCTTCCGAGCTCTGCCGTGTACCCAAACAGTGGTTCCCCCCCACATATGGGGTATCAGCGTACTCAGGACAAATTGGAAAACAACTTTATGGTCCAATTTCTCATGTTACCCTTGGGAAAATAAAAAATTGGTGACTTAAATATTACTATTGTGGGAAAAAATAGGATTCTTTATTTTCATGCCCGGGCATTATAAATTTGTGTGAAGCACTTGGGGGTTCAAAGTGCTCACCACAGATCTAGATAAGTATCTTCGGGGTTCTAGTTTCCAAAATCGGGTCACTTGTGGGGGGTTTCCACTGTTTAGGCACATCAGGGACTCTGCAAACTGAACATGACACCCATCAAAGTCTGCATTCCAAAACGTCATTACTTCCTTTCCGAGCCCTGCGGTGTGCCCAAACAGTATTTCTCCCCCACATATGGGGTATCAGCGTACTCAGGACAAATTGGACAACAACTTTTGGGGTCCAATTTCCTTGGGAAAAATAAAAAATTGGGGACTAAAAAATCATTAGGGGCTCTCCAAACTCGACATGGCGTCCAATCTCAATTCCCGCCAATTTTGGTTTGAAAAAGTCAAACTGCGCTCCTTCCCTTCCAAGCCCTGCCGTGCTCCCAGACAGTGGTTTTCCCCATATACAGTACAGACCAAAAGTTTGGACACACCTTCTCATTCAAAGATTTTTCTGTATTTTCATGGCTATGAAAATTGTAGAATCACACTGAAGGCAGCAAAACTATGAAATAACACATGTGGAATTATACATTACACTTTACAAAAAAGTGTGAAACAACTGAAAATATGTCTTATATTCTAGGTTCTTCAAAGTAGCCACCTTTTGCTTTAATTACTGCTTTGCATGCAGAAAAGGTGAACGGATGGATTCTACATGCCTGGTTCCCACCGTGAAGCATGGAGGAGGTGGTGTGATGGTGTGGGGGTGCTTTGGTGACACTGTTGGGGATTATTCAAAATTGAAGGCCATAGTGAACCAGAATGGCTACTACAGCATCTTGCAGCAGCATACTATTCCATCTGGTTTGCGTTTAGTTGGACTATCATTTATTTTTCAACAGGACAATGACCCCAAACACATCTCCAGACTGTGTAAGGGCTATTTGACCAAGAAGGAGAGTGTTGGTGTACTACGTCAGATGACCTGGCCTCCACAGTCACCAGACCTGAACCCAATCGAGATGGTTTGGGGTGAGCTGGACCGCTCACCGCTTCAATTTTGAATAAATCCCCAACAGTGTCACCAGCAAAGCACCCCCACACCATCACACCACCTCCTCCATGCTTCACGGTGGGAACTAGCCATGTAGAGTCCAGCCATTCACCTTTTCTGCATGCAAAGCAGTAATCAAAGCAAAAGGTGGCTACTTTGAAGAACCTAGAATATAAGACATAGTCATGAAAATACAGAAAAATCTTTGAATGAGAAGGTGTGTCCAAACTTTTGGTCTGTACTGTATGGGGTATCGACGTACTCAGGAGAAATTGCACCACAACTTTTTCTGTCCATTTTCTCCTTTTACCCTTGTTAAAATAAAAAAAAATGTTTGTAAAATATAATTTTTGTGACTAAAAAGTTAAATGTTCATTTTTTCCTTCCAAGTTGCTTCAGCTCCTGTGAAGCACCTGAAGGGTTATAAACTTCTTGAATGTGGTTTTGAGTACCTTGAGGGTGCAGATTTAGAATGGTGTCACTTTTGAGTATTTTCTGCCATATAGACCCCTCAAAGTGACTTCAAATGTGAGGTGGCCCTAAAAAAATGGTTTTGTTCAATTTGTTGTAAAAATAAGGAATCGCTGGTCAACTTTTAACTGTTATAACTTCATAACAAAAAAAAAATTTGGCTTCAAAATTGTGCTGAAGTAAAGTAGACATGTGGGAAATGTTATTTAGTAACTATTTGTGTGACACATTTCTCTGTTTTAAGGGAATAAAATTTCAAAGTTTGAAAATTGCAAAATGTTCAAAATTTTCGCCATATTTCCATTTTTTTCATAAATAACTGCAAATTATATCGAAGAAATTTTACCACTATCATGAAGTACAATATGTCACGAGAAAACATTCTCAGAATCGTGAAGATCCGTTGAAGCGTTTCAGAGTTATAGCCTCTTAAAAAGACAGTGGTCAGAATTGTAAAAATTGGCACGTTCATTAACGTGCAAACCACCTTTGGGGGTTAAGAGGTTAATCTTATTGTCATAAATATGGGATAATATCCTTAAAAATAATAAAAAAAAGCAAAAAAGAAAATGGATACTTCAATAAGCACTCTTAACTCTTTAACAACCACCAATACGCATTAAAATGGCAGCCGCAAAGGGGCCTTATTATGTCATTGTGCTTTTAAAATGACAATCGGCAATAGAGCTGTAGTGCCCTACAGAGTCATAGACTCTCCAGTGTATCAGCTACCGGAGTAGCTGAGACCCTAAAGAACATGATCAGGGCAGGATTGTCCAGTTCCTGACCACGAAAATAAATGTGTCCGCTGTTATAATGATTTTTCACTCATCTGACAAGATATATATGTCAGAAGAGAGATAAATGATTCCACCACGAGCTGCCTTGATGCGTCTACCATTCCCTGGCCTTCCTAATCCATCTCCAGGACCCTGCGCATAATTTTGCTGGAAAAATACAGGGTGCATGCGCATTGTGCCCTTTGAAATCTGTCGGACAGTACCTGTCATCAAAATAAATTTTTTCCTATTGGTTCATTTTGATCACTGTTATAGACCCTATCTCAGTGATCAAAACAAAAACAAATTGTAAATCAAATCCTCCTTTGTCACCCCCTTAGGCCAATAAAAATTGTAAAATATTTATTATTTATTTCTTACACTCTTTGCAGTTGGGTTAGGGTTGTGTTAGGGTTTTGGTTGTGGTTAGGGTTGTGTTAGGGCCCCGTTACACATAGCGATGCTCTAGCGATCCCAACAACGATACGACCTGGTAAGGATCTCTGGTACGTTGCTACATGGTTGATAGTAAGTTATCAAACAGGCTGATCCACTCAACGACGCAGCAATGATACGGCTATCCGTATAACGACCTCGGCGGTCGTTGGGACCTTGTCACAGCAGCGATTCTGACAAGGACAAAACAAAATCATGCCTGCGTCACTGAGTTCTGAGTCGCCAATGAGGTCGCTCGTCGTTTTAATGGCATCAAACACAGCGATGCATGCTGGCCAGCGAGACACCAACGATCAAAAATTGGCCTAGGACATTCCAGCACGATCAGTGATATCTCAACGGGTGCCGGTCGCTGCTATGTGTCACAAGTAGCGAGATCGCTGGCGAGGTCGCTATTGCGTCACAAAACCTGTGACGTTTCAGCAATCTCGCTATGTGTGAAGTACCCTTTGGGGTTAGGATTTGTTAGGGTTGGAGGTAGAATTGTTTTTTTTCAAAAGTAAAAAATAAAACATGATGACAATATAATGGCTAGTTTTGGGTTAGGGTTGTGTTAGGGTTGGAGTTAGGGTTGTGTTAGGGTTGGAGTTAGAATTGGTTCTTCAAAAGTCAAAAAGAAATTATGACAATGTGATGGCTAATGTTGAGCACAAGTGCTCAGTTCTCGAGTTTGCATCAGATGATTGGGTATGCACAGAATATCTCGGATCCCCACAAGATTTTTTTTGGGTGCCCAACAGCCGCAAAACATGCAAGGCTGGGACACGAGAATGTCACTCGAGCACATGTGATATTCGGTGCACACCTGAGCACCCGATACAAACTGGAGTAATGAGCACTTGCACTCAACACTAATGAAGATGTATTCAATATGACTACATATTGTTATCAAATTCTGTGTCATACCTGTGGGTTGTGGGTTCAAAAATGATGTCACTTGTGAGGATTTCCACTGTTTAGGCACATCTGGGGCTCTCAAAACGTGACATGGCGTCCGCAAATGTAACAGACTCCAGCAAATATTACATTCAAAAAGTAAAGCGGTACTCATTCGCTTTCAAGCTCTGCCATGTGCCCAGACAGTAGATTTTCCCAACAAATAGGGTATTGGCACACTCAGGAGAAATTGCACAACACATTTTGTGGTAAATTTTCACCTGTTATCCTTGTAAAACTAAAAATGTTTGGGTCTAAAATAAATTTTTTTCAGAATAAAATTAAATGTTCATTTTTGTTTCCACGTTGTTTCTGTTCCTGTGAAGCAACTGAAGGGTTAATAAACTTCTTGGATTTGGCTTTGAGCACCTTGAGGGTGCAGTTTTTATAAAAGTGTCACTTTTGGGTGCTTTCTGTCATATAGGCCCCTCAATGTCCCTTCAAATGAGTTGTCCCTAAAAAAATGGTTTTGTAAATTTTGTTGGAAAAATGAGAAATTGCTGGTCAACTTTAACCTTTATAGCATCCTAACAAATATTTTTTTTCAAAATTGTGCTGATGTAAAGTATGGGACATGTGGGAAATCTTATTAAACGACTATTTTATGTGACATAAGACTGATTTAAGGGCATAAAAAGTAAAATTTTGAAAATTGCTAAATTTTATACATTCTTGCTAAATTTCCATTTTTTTCATTAATGCAACTGATATCAACATTTTACAACTATTGTGATGTACAATATGTCACAGAAAAAAAATCTGAATCAGTAGGATCCTTTAAAGCATTCTAGAGTTATTACCACATAAAACAACACTGGTCAGAATTGTAATATTTGGCTAGGTCATTAAGGTCAAAATTGGCTGTCACTAAAGAGTTAATGGGTCATTTCATTGTAAAACGTATACCCTATAACAGTGGTCCCCAAAGTTTCTGACCTTGATAGCCACATTGAGCTCTGAGAGAGGGTCACAAACCACATTCAGTCAAACTCCTGCCCCCTCACAGTAGTGGCAACCAAAGCTCCATTACGGGTATAATAATAACTAGAGTTGAGCGATACTTTCCGATATCCAAAAGTATCGGAATCGGAATGGTATCGCCGATACCCAAAAAATATCGGCGATACCCGATACCGATACCGGAAATCCAATGTAAGTCTTTGGGAACAAAATATCGGAATTAAAAAAACCCCATTCTTGCCTTGTTGGTTAATTGTATATGAAGGAAAACAACAAAGAGTAATGTAGAATGTATTGGGAAGGTTGAGGAGACATTAAAGGCATAGATGTTTAACCCAATCAAATGGAATAGCATAAATATTTTTTTTTTAAAGATGTTCGGATTGACGAAGAAATTGACAATGTTGTTAACGTTTTTTCTATTTTGGCAAATATGTATATTTCACAACTTCCATGCTCTTCACCTTTTAACTTTTGACACACTTTCTCCTTCATAATCTTCAGCAGCATCATCTTTTTCATCAAATTATTCTTCATCTTCACCTTCTTTATCTTCTTCTTAAACTTCTTGCTATTCATCTTTTTGTTAACATTACTCATATACTTCTTATTAAACTATTATTCTTATTCATATTGTACTTCATCTTCTTCATCATATTCTTATTTGTGACAGAGAATCCTGTACTTGTAATCTGTCAAAGTATGAATTTTTCATCCTTCCGTTCTTGCTGTCACAAAAGATTTAAATTACAACAGTATTTGTACGTGTTCAGTTTAGCCTGCAGCAGCAGGCATTTTCCAGGGGCACCACAAGGAGGAACGGACTCACCCCCATACACTGCTTAGTCTTCTTCTGCTTATAATTTAGAGCATATATTTTGCTCTTCATTTTGGTCTTATACTTCATGTTCTTCTGCTTTTTGATCTTCTGCTTATTGTTCTTAAGTCTCTTGTTCTGTATCTTGTAGTTTGTCTTAACCTTCTTAGTCCTGTTTGGTAATCTTTTATTTCTTCTTTGTGATGGTGTTTAGGCTGGTTGGCTTGATGCTCGTCGTCCTTGTGGTCGTCATCTTCTTCGGGGTGGTCATCAGGGTCGTCGTCTTCATTGTTGGAGATCCAGAGTGATTACCCAAAAAAGCATTGAAAAAATCTTCAATTTGTAAATGTAGCAGAAGGTACAAGAGTCAATGCAAGTAACGAGGACCAGCTGACTGTGCTGGAACCCGGAGGGGCAGCAGAAGGAAAAGAGCCAATGGCACAACCGAGGACCAGCTGACGTTACTGGGACACGGTTACTAAGCAGGAGGTACCTGTGCTCCAAAGCACTACCAAGGACCAGCAGACGTTGCTGGAACTCGGATACCGAGATGGAGGCACCTAGGCCAAAGGCACTGCGGAGAACCAGCTGACGGTACTGGAACCCGGACGGGTAGCAGAAGGTACAAGAGCCAATGCAAGTAACGAGGACCAGCTGACTGTGCTGGAACCTGGAGGGGCAGCAGAAGGAAAAGAGCCAATGGCACAACCGAGGACCAGCTGACGTTACTGGGACACGGTTACTAAGCAGGAGGTACCTGTGCTCCAAAGCACTACCAAGGACCAGCAGACATTGCTGGAACTCGGATACCGAGATGGAGGCACCTAGGCCAAAGGCACTGCGGAGAACCAGCTGACGGTACTGGAACCCGGACGGGTAGCAGAAGGTACCCATGGAAATTTAAGTTGACAGGCCGCGAGCCGGCCGCAGTTACCGAATCCCACAGTACTACAGTGGGTGATTGTCCTATTGTCACAATGGAAACAGCCTTTATTTGCATATCCCGCAGCACACATAGGAAGCACCTAAACTCCAAGCACCATAGAGTCGGCTAACCCGACCGCAACACGACAGGACAACTTATTGGAGGCTAAGTGACGTTTACACTGACAGGAAACAGATGGCGTGCTGTAACCAGTCTGGGCAGGAGTGAGTACCTGTGCCAATGACACTTCCGAGCAACAACTGGCGGTGTTGAAGCCCAGGGATGAGAAGACAACAGGGTGGAGGCAGCATGACTTTTTGCCGTTCACACAGCAGGGGAACACTGACATTACGAACCCCATAACACGGGAGCAAGTGTTGACGTGCTAACAGCACTTCCGAGCAACCCGGGGTGTGGAGCACAGGGAGAGAAAAACATGGTGGGGGCAGCGGGCTTTTTGCCGTACACACAGCGGGGGAACACTGAAAATTACGGAACCCCAGTAACACGGGAGCAAGTTTTATGTGCTAACAGCACCCGAGCAAAAACCCGGGCGGTGTTGAGCACAGGGGAGAAGAGAACATGGTGGAGGCAGAGGACTTTTTGCCGAACACAGAAAGGGGAACACTGATATTACTGAACCCCAAAAAACAACAAGTTTTACGTGCAACAGCATTTTCCGAGCAACACTGGGGGTGTTGTAGCCCGGGAAAATGAGAAAGAACATGTGGAGGCAGCAGATTTTTTGCCGTTCACCGGGGGGAACAGCGACATTACTGAACCCCAGAAAAACGGGAGCAATGTGGGACTGTGCAAAAACCACCCGACAAAAAACTGGCGGTGTTGTAGCCCAGGATGAGAAAAAAGGGTGGAGGCAGCAGGACTTTTTGCCTTTCACACAGCGGGGGAACAGCGCTTTTACAACCCCAGAAACACAGGAGAAAGTGTTGACTGGCTAACACCCTTTCAGCAAAAACTGGCGGTTTTTGGAGCCCGGAATGAAAAGAGAACAGGGTAGGCACAGGATTTTTTTAAAAAACCGTTCACACAGCGGGAACAGCTGACTTTACTGAACCCCAAAAACACAGGAGCAATGTTCTGTCTAACACATTTTCCACAACAACTGGGGTTTTTGGACCCAGGGATGAAAGAGAACGGGTGGAGGCGCAGGACTTTTTCCGACCACAGCGGGGGAACAGCTGACATTACTAAAACCCCAGTAACACGGGACAAGTTTGACTGTGCAACGCACTTCCGGGAAAACAATGGGGTGTTGGGCCCAGGGTCAAGAAGGAGTTTAAAACTATATCAATTTTTTTCCTTGTTACGGTAAATTAAAAATTCATCCCAAACAAGAGAAATAAAACCCTTTTTAAACCCAAAAGATTTTTTAACTTAAAAAATATATTAAATTATAATTTAAAACAAACAAAACATTAACATGTTAAAAACTCAAACCAAAAATTAAAATTAAATAATCCTATAGGGTTTTTAAAAATAAAAGCATACAAGTACATACAAACCCATTAAGATGGCTAAGTAACAGATGACACCTTTTTTATTGTGTAGACAATGATGGCTGTTTAAAAACAAATCCATACAAGTTATCTTGACTTTCATAAAATTTTACATTTGTGAATAATACACTAAAATTTTTTAAAAAAACATCTAAAATTTCCATCAGGGAATACTGATAATGTCCCAATCTTTATTTTAACAAAAAAAAAAATTAAAAAGTGCATATGCAGAGTGAAAACAGAATACCCTGACTGGGACTTGCAAGCATAAAAAAAGGGATAGATAAGGGAATATAGATGAGACGCATACCAAGATGGTGATGGCGAGAATACTGTACCTCAAAAAATGGCGTTACTAACAATCCTTTTTTTTTTATGCTTTATAAAAGGGGTTTCGTGCATGTATGGTTTCGCCTTTGTTGGAGCACGACTGGGTCCTGCTGTGACGGTTGGTATTGGAGCGTCTTACGTCTTATGACCAGACTAACATTCACGGTCCACGTTTATCATGCAAGCGACCGACAACACAAAGGCGTTGTCCATGACTGCTTTCCCAAAACGCACCTATATGAAAAATACCCATGGCCCTAGTACATAACAACTACAAGAAAAACGATGTGAGGGGTACACAGCTGTTTTGGGAAGGGACATATTAATCGACATTTTACATTCGCTATTCAGTCTGAAAATAGATACATTCACCATTCACAGTTGTCGTCTTTTTGCACCCTACGGGATTTTTTTGCATTTTGACTATGCACAGACTTTACCCAAGGAAAAACATATTTTTGTTCGATTATCAGACTGAAGGGCCAGAATGGGGGAACTTCAATTAAATATGTATTTTTTAAAAAACACAAAAAAAGATGTTGAAGAGGACTATTTCCACGCATGTTTTCACAATAACAGGGTACACACGTCCCTTAAACAAATTGGATTATTATTTTACTTGATGCTTTATTTAAAAGGGGAAAAACCTGAAGTTAACCTTCGCACTCACAGTTTTTCAAAGTTCAACCCACATTAGCACTTCCAACATTGCAGCATTTTAGTCTGATGGAGTTTGGATTTGTCAAGCTATGGAGGACAAGGGGACCACTACCATACATAAGAGGCTTTGGTTTTCAGCACATGTCATACTGAATAATATGCACAATTTTTTTTACAGATTGGACAAAGACAAATCATTTTATGTTTAAATTTAAACGTTTCAAAGTTTACAGTTTAGAAATCGGGGTGTAGCCTCATACATGTGTACACTAACACTTTTACAAGTCATGTTTTTTTCACCCGATTTGGTGCTACAGTAAAATTTTTCCGGCCACAGCAGGGGGAAAACAGGCATTACTGAAACCCCCCAAAAACATCACGATTGTTTTCACGTGCATCTAACACTTCTGGCACAACTGGCGGGGTTTAAGCCCAGGTCCCAAGGGGGGGAGGGGAAGGGGGCCTAAGAGATGTTTTTAAGTTTTTAAATTATAGTTTTTTTTCAGCAGTAAGCAAAACACAGCGGGGGAAAAGCAGGCGTACGAACCCCAAAACACATCACGTTTTTCATCTGTGCATCTAAACCACTTGGAACAAACTCGGGTTTAACCCAGGTCAAGGGGGGGTGGCAGGGGCCCAGTATGAGATTTGAAGTGAAGTTGTATTTTCAGCAAATTTTTGCCAGACACACAGCAGGGGAACAGCAGGGGTTACAAATCCCACAAACACATCACATTGGGTTTTTATCTTTCATCTAACACTTCTGAGCAGCAACTGGGTGTTGAAGCCCAGGGGCAAGGAGGGTGTAGGCAAGGCTAGTAGAGACATTTGAAGGAATTGTATTACAGCAGTAAATTTTTTTCCAGACACACAGCAGGGAACAGCAGGCGTTCAAACCCCACAAACACATCACGATTTTTTTTCATCGTGCTCTAACACTTCTACACAACTGGGGTGTTGAACCCCAGGGTCAAGGAGGTGTGGGGCATAAAAATTGAGTTATCCCTTTTACGGCCATTGAAAAGTATGTACTTCAACAAGAAAAAAAGTTTTTACTAGGCCCAATAAAATGATGAATTCAATTCCAAGAATAAAAAAAATTAACTTGAGATCCTCTGGGGTTTGATACCGTTAAAGGGCTAACGGAAAATATGGAAAAAATTCCAAGCTTTCGAGACTACTCAGGCTCTTCACGGGCAGACTAAAACAAAAATGAAGAATCACATATTTCTACACCAACAGGACACAAAAGGGAAAGACAAGTGAGGGAGGGAAAATGGGGAACCCCCAAAAAAATGAGAAAAAGGGATAAATTACACGCCACACAATAAGAGAAAAAATAGGGTTTAACCCTTTGGAAAAAAATTTTGTATGCCCCGGTCAAGCAGAGGATAGGGAAATTTCTGGGATAAAATATAACTTCAATAGAAAAATACAAAGGGTTCGAATATAAGCTCATCATGACCTTTGACACTGAGTGATGGAAAGAAAAATCACACGGATTTATGTCAATTTTATTCAATTAAGGAACTCTCCCGCCCCTTTCCGGGGGATGAAAACACAAAAACCCGACCCCAATCAAGGGGAAAAAAACTTTCTACCTTTTCGGAACTGTTCCAATATTTATGTTCACCCTTTGTGATAAGACAGTTTCTGCTACAAATCACTTTCTTGTCTTACCATTTGCACATTCCTGGTCCCCGTTGTGTAAGAAATATGTATGCTTCAATTTTTTTTTTAGTCTTGCCCGTGAAAGACGTAGAGCCCGAAAACTTGCAATTTGTTACCATCTTTTTTATTATCCATTCAAAGGTATCAAAACCCCGCGGGCCCAACAAAATTTTTTATCTACTGGGTAACACGGGACGGAGAAAACACAGTTTTCCCAACTTCAAAAAAAAAATAAAACACTGCAAAAATAAACCTAATTCACATGCCAACAAGAAATGGGAAAAACACACCCCCCAAAAAATTGGTTACAAAAAAAAGTGTTGTAAAATTTTAAAAATAAAATCCTTTTTGTATTATAATAATGCTTAAGGAACGCTATGTAAACCCTAACAAGTAAAACAATGGATTTTGTAATAGTCACCATCTCATCATCATTGCAATTTTGATGGACAGCACAGACTTTCAATTTTTTAATTAAAAAATCTTTCTTTGTACAGCTGATGACTGTCCCGCTGACTCATCAATGTTTGAACAATAAGACATAAAAAATAAACCTTTAAAAAAAAAAAAAGCATTGTCCAATTTTAAGGGGCCGCAAGTTAGGAAACAAACGCTACGGATACAAAGGGATATTCTGTAGGAAAATTTTAAATTTGAAAAAAAATCCTTTTTTGCTGCTTGCCTGCCAAACTCTATAAATTTTTTTTACGCCAGAACAAATGAGGGCTGCCACCGAAAGGTCAGATAACGTTCTCAAAGACAACATTTATTATTCATCAAGGGGTTTTTACGTTTACAAAAAGGGGGTGGTTATCAATTAACAACAAATTTAAAAACCAATTATTTGGGGGTGTTCAGGGAAATAGGTAATTTTGATTAAAAGACGAATTTCAGAATTATTGTTTATTTTTTGTGACCTAGTTGCCCTCAAACAAAGTAAACAAAAATACTAATGGGAAAAAAATTTTACTTTATCATGTTTCCTTTTTTAAGTCTTTGGAGGGCCCGAATTTTTTTAAAACGACTTTATATCGGCCTAGAAAAGGAGCCAAGGTTTTTAGCAAATGAGATCTATCAAAATGGAAGTAATACATATATGTGAATATACTTTGAATAATTGGGAAACATATAATTCCATACAGCCCCCCTTTTAACCCCCTTGCCCTAAAAACCTCCCCTGGGCCCCAAACGCTGCAACTCTTTTGGGGGCCGGGGAGTTTAGACACCCCATACATGCCTCCCCCACCAATACAGCTTTTCGCAAAAGGGCCTCAGAGGACTTCCCGGCGGGGGGATGTGTTGCAATATAATCTCATAAATTTATATTGTTTCATCAAGGATGTTATTTCCCTCTGGAGGAGTTCGGAATCTGGAAGCCAGGCTTTTCCCTCCGGACTGGTGCGAGGGGCCAAA
>JARQOD010000008.1:83658719-83748309 GCA_033576555.1 Oophaga sylvatica | reverse complement strand
CATTGGGTTAGGGTTGGGCTAAATTGGGGGTTAGATTGGCGCAAAGTTAGGATTGGGTTGGGGTTGGGTTTGGGGGATAGGGTTGTGTTAGGGTTAGGTTTGTGGTTAGGGTTGGGACTGGGTTAGGGGTTGTGTTGGGGTTGGGGTTGCAGTTAAATTGGGGGTTTTTTCCGCTGTTTGGCAATCGGGGTGTCCAAACGTAACAGGGCCCCCGATCTCTTTCACCAATTCTGCGTTGAAAAGAAAACGGGCTCCTTCATTCTCACTTGCCATGCGCCCAAACATATTTTCCCCCCACGGGGGGTATCGCGTACTCTGGCCCCTAAGAGTTTTTTTTAAATTTGTCCTATTTCTTCGTTCCCCCTTGGGAAAATAAAAACGGGGCAAAATATCTTTTAAAAAAAAAAATTTTTTTTTTTTTTTTTACGGCTGTACTTTAAACTTCTGTGAAGCACTTGGGCTTCATAGGTCACCCACATCAGATAATTCCCTTTTTGGGGTCTATTTTCCCCAAAATGGGGTCACTTGTGGGGGGTTTCCACTGTTTAGGCACATCGGGGTCCCAAATGCGACATGACGCCCCCCAGACCATTCCAAAAAGTTACAATCCATAAGTCACATATTTTGAGCGTACTGCTCATCTAAAAATATGGTGGAAATGGTACCCCCGATATCACTAAAATATCGTTGTATCCATTCCGAACCGGAACCCCAATGTAAGTTTGGGGGAACCAAATTCGACATTAAAAAAAAAAATTCTTGCCTTTTTTGGTTTTTAATTGTACAGAAGGAAAAAAAAAAAAGAAAAATGTGAATGTTTGGGGGGGAGGTTGAGGGGAAAAAAGGGGCATAATTTTAAACCCCCAAGCATTGGAATAGCATAATTTTTTTTTTGGAAAAATAGTTTGGATTGACAAAAAAAATTAAAATTTTTTTTAAACCCCTTTTTTTTTTTGGGAAATAGTATTTTCACACTTCCTGCTCTTCCCTTTTTTAATTTTGCCAGTGCCACATTTCCCTTCATAATCTTCACACATCATCTTTCCATCAAAAAAATTTTCATCTTTTCCCTTTTAATCTTTTTTTTAAAATTTTGCTATTCTGTTTTTGTTTACATTATCATTTTGTTATTTTTAAAACAAATTAATCTTCTTTTATTCAAATTCTTCATCTTTTCCCCTTATCTTCTCTCTATTCTTATTTTTGCCGGATTCCGTCTTGTAATCTGTAAAAGTTGAATTTTTCTCCTTCCGTTTTGCTGTAAAAGTTAAAAATTTACAACGTTTTTTCCGTGTTCGTTTGCCTGCAGCACGCGGCTTTTTCCCAGGGCACCACGAGGAGGAACGGATCCCCCCCTACACTGTTTTTCTTCTTCTGCTTTAAATTTTTTGAGCAATATTTTGCTCTTCTTTTGGTCTTATACTTCATGTTTTCTGCTTTTTGTCTTCTGTTATTGTTTTCTGTCTCTTGTTGTTCTTTAGTTGTTTAACCTTTTTTGTCCTGTTGGGCTTCTTCGGGTAAAATTTTTTTTTTTTTTTTTTGATGGTTTCAGGTGGTTGGTTTATGTGTCGTCCTTGTTTGTGTCACTTCTTTTGGTTGTTCTTTTAGGTCGTTAATTTCCGGAAACACTGACGTTCTGGAACCCCACGGGTATCAGTTTTGCAAGAGCAATGGAAGTAAAAAGGCCAGCTGACTGTGCTGGAAACCCGGACGGGTAGCGAAGGAAAAAGGCAATGTCACAACTGAGTAACAGCTGCGTTACGTGACAAGGTTACTAAGCAGGAGGTACCTGTGCTCCAAAGCATCCCCAAAGGCCAGCGACGTTTTTGGGGAACCGGGTACAGAGAGGAGTCACCCAGGGGAAAGCAAAAGGGGGGAGAAAAAACCCTGCGGTACTGGACCCCCGGATGGGGAGCAGAAGGAAAAAGGCAATGTCACAACGAGAACCACTGACGTTCTGTGACCGGTTTTAAAGGAGGGACCTGGCTCCAAAAAACACCAAGGACAGCAAAAATTGGTGGAACTCGGATACGGGATGGACACCCGGCCCCCCATGGGGAGAACCTTGACGGACGGCCCCGGAGGGTAGAGAAGGAAAAAGAGGCAATGTCCAACCGAGTACCAGTGCGTTCTTGACACGGTTATAAGCAGGGGTACCTGGGCCCAAGCACTCCAAAAGGCCAGCAGCGTTGGGGAACCCGGATCGGAGAGGAGGCACCTAGGCAAAGGCCCGGGGGGGAAACCATTTTAGGTATGGACCCCGGAGGGGAGAAAAACGCACCCACGAAAAGTAAGTTGCGGACGAAACCCCCCGCATTACCGAATACAGTCCTACAGTGGGTGCTTGTCCTATGTACATGGAAAAAACCCCCTTTTTTTACATACCCCGCACCATAGGAATCACCTAAACTGCGGCACCATAAGTGGCTAACCCAATGCAACACGACACACAATTTTGGAGGATAATTTTCGTTCCCACCCCGGAAAAAAAAGCGTGTGCTGTAACCAGGTGGCCAGGAGTCAGTACCCCCCCCAAAATTTCTTACGGCAACAAATGGCGGTTTGTAGCCAGGGTGGTTGGGGGGGTAGAAAGTGAACAAAACAGGAGACAGGAAAAAAGTTGCCAAACAGTTATTTAATCTGAAAAAGGACAGGCAAATTTAGGTAGATCCATCCCTTTTTTTTTTTCAGAAAATTAACCCCGGTTATTCTCGAGGAAAATGATGCGACGGTCTTTTACCCCCACCTGCAGCCAAAAACCCTCGATAAACCTGGCAGCGGGAACCCCCCCCTCAATGCTATGGTAAGCTCGGCCATGTATCCAACTTTGAGCCCAAAATTTTTTAAAGGGGAAAGGCATTTTGGGGGGTACACTTGAGGAAAACCATTTGTCTGCACCTCTTTTGGAAAACGTTTTTCCGGGGAGGAGCCGCCGGATGGTGTAGCCTTTGTGGCGCGTCACAAAACTTTGCCCTTTGTAACATCAGTTCTTGCCCTGTGCAGAGGCGCTGCTTCGGGGTCCTTTGTTGGGTGTTACAAGCCTCGAGCCAGAGCGTTTTTTTAAAAACAGTCAGAGCGCAGCTCTTCGGCGGAATGTACAACAGTAGGTTGCCCAGTGTGTCTTGGTATCCGCATTTTACGGGCCCGGTTCCCGTGTGGGGGTTTGTAAGTTGTCCCGGGGGTACGGGGGTAGGAGGGTTTCACCCATAATTGCGTGCTGAGATGTGGGGATGCGGCGGTCGTTTCTCAGGCATGAGCATGAAAAAACCATGGCTGCAGCTCCCAACTGGCCAAAAAGGCTGTCCTGGGGAAGAGGCTTCATCTCTGTTCCTCTGCTCACCCCCCTCGCTCTACTATGACCGCGTTGTGTACCTCCCTCGTAGGATTTCCCCTCCCCCTTTTGACCCCCCCTCCTCCTCATCCCTCAAAAAGTGGCCCCCCCCCCTTTGTGAGGAACCACGTTGCGCTGATGTCCAAAAGGTAATGTTTTGGGACTCCTCATCCCCCCCCTCTCCAAAAACCCCTTTTTTTGTCTTTCGTGTTTTTCTAAGCAGGCAGAAGGGGGAAGTCATGTGAATGAAATTTCCCCCTCCTCCGCTTTAGACATCAAACGCACCAAAACGTCGCAGATGTCCTTCATAAGGGCCCCCACTCAGTGGGGGTGAAGTGAAAAGGGCGAAATTGCGAGTTGATTGCGTTTTCAGTTTTATCCATTACTGCTGGCGGCCACACAACCGCTCAACAATGAACTGGAATTTTTTTCCCCCGGTGGGAGCCCCCAAATAGAATGTTCAAAAGGCGAAATCGACTTGCAGGTGCAATGCCGATTGCCATGGGGAACGTAAAAGTGGGCCCACTCTAGGGGACCTTGTGCAGCAGTGTCAAGATCCGATAGTCCCTCAAAAAACTCTCCCGACCAATTGAGCAATGTGCCAAAAGGTTGTGAGTGAGGTGCCAAGGCCCCAGGCTGCACCATTTTTCGGCCAGGGGCAACACTACCAAGCCTGGCGGAGATTAGCGACAAAAAACACCGTCGTCTCCTGTTGTGGCACCCAGAGCTCCTGCGGGGGGGCTTCGACTCCCCGGAAAATTAATTTGGGGGAGGCCCCTGTTGACGTTTGGCCACGGCTGTGCCATACGGTCGCAACGGTAAGCTTCACGGGTCAGTGGGGAAAAACCGTGCGGCTCGTGCAGCGTGATTTGGGAAGGGGAGTAGGAGGGGAATAAGGTACGATGGATTCCTGCAATCCTTGGATTGGCAGAAACCGTACACCCCGGCAAATCGTACCCGCCCCAAAATTGACCCAATGGGCAGTGGGGAAAGGTATGTCCCTGGCCATGGGTACTGTCAGCACGGTGGTGGTGGACCCTGCTACTGATGGCGTTTAGTGCGCTTTTTTTGTTTCCTCGCTTTTTTTGCAGGAAGGGACAGCTTCCCTGCAAAAATAAAATGGCTTGGCCTTATTTTGGGGGGACTCCAATCCAAAGTTTAAAACTGTCAAAATCCACCAGCCTGAAAAAAGTTTCAAGGGACAGGGTTTGCAAGGCCAGCATTCAGAGCCTTGTCGGGATGGTTTGCGGGTAAGGCCGTCTTTTATCCACCCCTTTTTTACCTGGCTGTTTTTTGTTCGGGAGTGTGACGATGATGTGAATTGCTGCTGTGGGTGGATAAAGTTTTTAGGGAAACAGTGACCGGGTTTTCTTCCAGGAATCCTGTGGGAAGCCAAAACCGGGGGCTGAGTGGAGGTAGGGCTGAACACGACCCAAAATGTAGGTGCTGCTGTGGTTGGCCTACATCTCCGTGTGTCTTTGAAAAACCCACTGTTTGTCCGTACATTTTCCACTATTTGTGGGTTTTCAGGTTACGATATTTTTACCTCTTTTTAAATTTTTGCTTACACAGCTTGCTTTTAACATAGCAAATATCATCTACAATTGTCAAAAAAGGACCCGCAGTGCAAGTCATGGGGCGCCTTTTACAGTTCTAAGAGAACTGCTCCAACGGTCCAAACTGGGGTTCAGGAAGCGAGTCTGCGCCTACCTCCCCCTCCTTTTGTACCGTTGGGACAAATTTCTTCCTCGAGGCCCACCCCTTCTTTGTCAGCCATTTGGGGGGCTGGGGGCTTCTACTCCACTCCTCTTCCAACACCTGCTGCTTTGGTGGTCTGGGCAGCCCTGCTCCAAAAAACTGGCCCCGATCTCATTTATCTAAGATGCGTTCTGCGGGTGCTGTCCATGGCATGGCTCACCCGCCTCTTAGATGGAGAGAACAGCGTTGCGCATCACTGCATACCCCTCTTTTAAAATTGCAGAATGCTGCTTCCCCGTCCCCCCGTTTGCGAGCCAAAATTCGAAAAACAGAAGCAGAGACTCAGCTGCCTGACAAAAATCTCGACTCCCCGGGCAATTTTTTACAGGCGGTTAACGACGATGGTTGCTCAAAAAGTTTTGTGTTCCTGAAGGAGGTGGAAGGAATTAAAAACGATGATGGCTGCCATCCAACCAACAAGGTTAAAATTTTTTTTTCCAGCAGCAGGGGGCCCCGAGCTCCTAAAAAGTGCGCATAAAGAAAAACCCCACGGGGGGAAAAAGGTGGATGCTGGTCACTGAGGGCGGCGCGCCCACAGAACCCCCCCGTCCTTCCTGCTAAACTCCCTGCCCGCCAGGGCCCTACCCTGCTTCTTTCTTGGTAGATTGATAAAAAAATCAAAAAAGTTTTAAGGCCAAAAAGGGTTTTTTGGAAGAGACTGAAGTGAACACTGAACACAATGTTCAAATCGTGAAAGGCTATCCTTTGTCTACTTTTTTGTGTTTGCAACCAAAAGTATTGTAAGGGGAAAGGGCACAATAGATTATTTTAAAGGGGAAGGGCAAAACCCCAAATTTGGGGTAAAGAAAAGGGGAGCCACGAGAAACCTCACAGAGTACAAGCAGAGTGTTTTAAAAGTAATGGAGCGTGATGTGCACTCAAAAAATAAAAAACACAGACTGAAGTGAACATGAAACAAACTGTCCCAATTGGGAAAAGGTACCCCTTTTTCTACTTTATAGTTTTTGAACCCCCTGTTTGTACGGTGAAAAAGGGGCCCACAATATTAAATTTTCAGGAGCTGCAAAAATTTCACTGAAGGAACAAAAAAAAAGAGTCTGTGGTGCAGGTGCGATCCCACAGAAGCGTTTGCATCAGAGCAAACTGCAGCGTCACCGCACTCACAACACCTTCGACTTTTAAAAACCACTGAGAAAAAGGAAGTTAAAAAAGGGGCGGTTGGGCTAGCCTGCCTAAAGACGACCAAAAATCGCAATCTCTAATCCCCCCCTCAGAGTCGACGCGCGTTTGTCCCTTACGAATTCACAGCCAGTGCGCTAAAGGGCGGGGGCGCCTTTTATATGCTTCTGAAAAAATTTTCCACCAACACAGCCTGCCATTAGTTAACTGACCGCAGCAAAAAAGGGATGTGCCCACACTTTTTGGATTCCTATTGGTGAAAAAATCACTTGCCCAAAAAGATTATGGTTTCCCGTTCCCCGTATTCGATAAGACAAAATATCGAAAGAATTACGAAAGGCCGTTAAGCTAATATGGCCCCGATATCCTTTTTTGCAGTACGTACCCCCTCAACACAATTGGACATGTATATATATTAATTTATGTTCCGATTCTTATATTTTAAAGGCGCTAATCAATTGCCTTTTTTTGAAAAATCACAGAAGCCGAATAAATGATACTTTTTTTCCACACAGTTACCATGTCATTCCTGTTTTTATATTTTTTAAAAACTTAAAAATTACATGAGTTATTTGTCAAAATTTCAGACATGTAGGGGTTAATTAAAGGTGTAAATTCGTTGAAAAAAAATGCGTGGCCCCGCGTATTTTCTCCAAACGACAAAGCAAGCGAGTGGGGGCAGAAAAAACAGCGGGAGGGTAAAATTTTTTTTTGCCCCCCCCTGGCTACTAACATCTGCCCCCCGCCCCCCAGAAAGGGCAAATTATAATTAGTTTTCCCCCTTTCGGCACTTTGCCCGTCTATTCCCATTGCCCTTAGGGGTGGTAAAGGGGGTTAATAAGGTTAAGTCACTTAGATTGAAAGGGCCTTAAGGCGGTTTTAATTTTGGAGTGTCTTTAGCAACTATCAATTAAAATCCCATTGTATAAAAAAAATCAAACACCCACTTTAATAAAAAAGAATTTTAAAATGAAAAACCCCCATTTTTTTTTAACCCCATTTTTTTTTTTTCCTGAAAAAAAAATTTTTTCCTGTTTAAAAAAAAAAATCATAGAATCATAAAGGGGTAGATTGGAAGGGCCCCCCTGGGCTTTCGGCCAACCCCGCTCAAGCAGGATTTTTAAAATCACCCAGAAGATGTCTCCCCGCCTCTGTTTGAAGACTTCCATTGAAGGAGAACTCCCCACCTTTGTGGCAGCCTGTTCCACTCATTATCACCCTAACTGTCAAAAAAATTTTTTCAAAAAACTAATCTGTGTCTCCCCCCTTCATTTTTACCCCCTTGCTTCTGTCTTCCCTTTTGCAAAAGAGAAAAAGATGATCTTCTACAATGTGACACCCGGGGTATTTGAACCTTTTTTAAATCTCCTCCATCTTCTTTTTTGCAAGGGGCTAAACATTCCAAACCCCGAACCTTCCATGGGGCAGGTTTGCGCCCCGGTTTTACATTCTGGGGGCTCTTCTTAAAATTGCCCCTTTGTTGAGTCTTTTTTAAAAAGGGTCCCCCAAAAAAGGGCCGTTTCAGATGAGGTCTGCCAAAGAGGGTAGAGGGAAAAAAAAGACCTCACTGATTGACGTATGCTCTGTTGATACCCCAAATTGCATTTGCCTTTTTTTGCGGGATCACCTTTTGACTCATTTTTGTCTGTGATCAATTGTATACCCGTCTTTTCACATGTGCTGTTACTTAGCCCCTTCCCCCATTTTTTTGCTTTTTTTTTTTATTGCCCGGGGGTAGTACTTTGCATTTTTTTCCCTGTTTTAAAAACCCTTCTGTTGTTGTGCCCCCGTCCCCTTTATGTAATCTTTTTGAATCCTCTCCTCTCTTCTCTAGTATTTCTACCCCCCCAGCTTTTTTCATCAGCAAAAATTTATCAGTTTACCTCAATTTTTTTATCTAAATCATTGATAAAATGTTAAAATACAGGGCCAAAAAAAAGCCTTGTGGACCCCACTTAACATTCTTCCAAATGGATGTGCAGCCATTTACAACCACTCTTTGGGTCCGATCACTAAGCCAGTTTAATCCACCCCAAAGTTGCCCCTTTTCCTTCCATACTTAGTCATTTTTCAATAAAAGGTTGTGTAAATACTTTGTCAATGCTTGTGAAGCAAAAAAGCAAAAGATTCTTACCAATCCGTGTACAGTCAGGTCCCACGGTGTAATCCACAGAAAGGGTTAAAGGTTCAGGCGCAGAGAGCTAAAATGCTGTCTAACTGTATTCCCCGAATAAAAAAAATTCTCTCCCAGCGAAAGGAGGGAAAGTTCATGAATGGAGCTTTTTTTATTTATTGCAACTTTCACTTAGTGACCTGCCCCGGGGAAATGGACACAATAAATTTTGCTTCATTCATAAATTTTTAACCTCCCCCGTCGCAGGGGATACTCATTCTTTGGACATCAGATGAGCACGCTTTATTGCGTGCTTATCTGATGCTAGTATTTTAACCCCCTTTTGAAGGATTACATCGTGGGACGTGACAGCGCCAATAGGTAAGAAAAAAGTTGTTTTTTATTTTAATCTATTTTAAAAGACGGGGGGTTGGGGAAAGGATTAAGAGTGAAATAAAAATGGCAAAAAATGTGTTTTTTTTTATTAAAAAATTTTTTATTCTTAAAGTGTGGGGGTTTTTTTTATTTATTTAATAGGAAAAATAATTGTATTGTCTAATGACCCTCTCAATTTAACCTCCCTTAAGGTCACCTTTCAATACTAAGGTGACATTAAGGTGTCTTTTTTAAACCCTTCGCCCCCTCAGGGCAAGGGGGAATAGACGGGAATTTTCCAAAGGGGGGAATCTAATTTTAATTTCCCCCTTTTGGGGTGTTGGGGGCAGATTTAGTACCCAGGGGGGGCAAAAAAAAAAAGTCCCCCCCCCCAGGCTATTATTATCTGCCCCCCCTCGCTTGCTTTGTCTGTCTGGTGGGAAAATACAGCGGGGCCCACGCATTTTTTTTAAAAAATTTCCCACCAAAAACCCCTACATGTCTAAATTTTCCCAAAACACCATTAATTTAATTCTAAAAATTCAAAAAAAAAATTTATTGGTTAAGTTAAACAATTTTCTTTTTAGCCTTCTGTATTTAAAAAGCCGGCAATTAAAAAAGGGGGTTTTACAGTAGTAGAAGTTAGGAACTATAAAAATTGTTTATACTGTCCAATTACAATATATTTAAAATTTTAATTTATATTATGTATTTATGGTGTATATCTATTCTTTCATTTTTTTTATTAAAGCTGTCTGTGATTTTACAGTATAGGGGGATAAATTTTCGGCTTTTTTAAGGACACCGATGCGATTAATCGAAATTTACCGGGGGCCCCGTTTGAAAACGATTTTTATCGCCCCCTAGATTTGCATTGGGTAGTGACCCACATCGGGACAACGCAGAGCTCGTTGCACACGGCGTTTAAAACGGACCACAAAAAATTGTATGGGGCTGCTCCAAGATTAACATGGGTAGACTGCAATAGTTTTTATCGTATTGCAGTCGTTCCGATTCTGTGCCAGGTGACGCGGCCTTAGTCTGCTTTTGCTTCCACTGCCTCAGCTACAACTTTTCCCCGTTTCCCCGTACCCAGTACCTGTTTGCCTGTGGCTTCCAGCCCCCGCTCCCCGTTTATCTTTGGCTTCCCCCCCCCGCTCCCTTATGCCTTTATTCCATTCCCCCCCTCTTCCTGTTCCCCGTGGATTCCAGTACCCCAGCACCTTTTTGCATGGGATTCCTTCCCCCCGCTATCTGTTTGCCTGTCTTCAGTCCCCCAAAAACCCCTGTTTCCTTTGGGGGGTTCCAATACCCCGCAATGTTTGCCTTGGGGGTTCAACTACACCAGCTGTTTGCCTGGGGCTTCCAGTACCCAAGTACCTGTTTGCCTGGGTTTCCCAATGCCCCTGCAATCTGTGTCCTTGCGCCTTCCAATTTTTGCACGAGTCTGTGTCCCAGTGCCCCCTTGGGTCTTGACTGGAGGATCCACCTCACCAGGTAGCTTGCAATTGATTTATTTGAGCTGTGAATGTACGAATTACTATTTTTAAAAGAACTTCTGTTTATTCCAATTCTCTTGCTTTTAAATTCCCTTTTTTAGAGATTTGAACATTTTGAAATGTTAAAAGTAGTAATTTTCCCCCAAAAAGTAATTTTTTTGTAAATAAATTTTTTGGGTAGATTAATTGTGCTGAAATTTTTTGCCTAACAATGTGAGATTTCCATTGTCTAGATTTTGTTTTAATGTGTTTTTTAAAATACTCTCACTAAATTTTTTTGTTAATTTTAATGTTGTACATGTATGTCGTAGTTGACTAGTAATAGCTCACCTACCCTGTTTCTCCGGGGGGTGAAGCACTGTTCTTTTATGCTTCTTCATGACATACCACCTGCGACGTCCAAAACGTGGGCGCTGCGGGACAGTGAAGTGAGTTTTACAATGTAACCTTTGAAACGTCGCACAAGGTCCAAGCCTTTTGTGAAAGACATTTTGGCTCATGAAAAAAATAAATGAGCCAGAACTTGCAATTTTGGTGACTCATGAGAAGTGAAGCAGAAAAATGATGGCCCAGAGGAGCGTGGAGGGGGAGTATATTTTTACAGTCACCTACCACATACATACAGTCAACCCCAAAATTTGGACACACCTCTATTAAAGTTTTTCTATATTTTTTGCTATAAATTGGGGGAACACCCTGAAGGCATCAAAACTATGAATTAAACTGTGGAATTATACATTACACTTTACAAAAAAAAGTAAACAACTGAAAATATGTCTTATACTAGGTTCTTCAAAGTACCCCTTTTGCTTTGATTACTGCTTTGCACGCAGAAAAAAGGGAGCGGGCGGACTTGCATGCCGGTTCCACCCCAAGCATGGGGGGGGTGGTTGATGGTTTTGGGGGTGCTTTTTGGGACAGTTGGGGATTTATTTAAAATTGAAGCGGGACGGCAAGCTCACCCCCCAAAAACCCGATTGGGTTCAGGTTGGTGACTGTGGGGCCCCGTCATCGGGGTAGCACCCAAAATCTCCTCTTGGTCAAATAGCCCTTCACAGCGAGGTGTGTTTGGGGTCTTGTCCGTTGAAAAATAAATGATGGTCCCCTAAAAGCAAAAGGATGGATAGCATGCTGCGCAAGATGCGGGGGGAGCCATCCCCGGTTCACTATGCCCTTAATTTTTAAAAAAAACCCCCAAAAGTGCCCAGAAAAGCACCCCCCCACCATCAACCCCTCCTCTTGCTTCCGGGGGAACCCCGGAGTAGAGTACCCTTTTCCCTTTTTTGCTGCAAAGCAGTAACAAAGAAAAGGGGCTACTTAAAAACCCCGAATAAAAAAATATTTTTATTTGTTTCACACTTTTTGAAAGTGTATTTTTAAATTTTCCAATGTTTTTTAATTTATTTGATGCCTTCAGTGTGATTCTAAAAAATTTTTTAGTCAAAAAAAACAGAAAAACATTGAATGGAAGGGTGTCCAAATTTGGTTTACTGTTATACCTCATTTATTGGTAGAAAAGTAGTGAAATGTTTTTTTGGTGGAACACACCAGATAGGCATCTGATGCAAATGCTAATGCCCCCCGGGGTCCATTTGTGCAGGGAACCCCGGGTCATACTAGTGTGCGCGATACTCTTGCAGAGAAGAAAAGTCATTTCTCCCTCCCCTTCCCCGTCTTGGTGTATAAGGGGGCATCGGGGAACATCCAAGTGCTGTCCGATTTTTTACTACCCCATCGATTGCATAATGTGAGTGAGCTGAGTCTCGTGCCAATCGCGTGCTGCGATTTTTTTCTCTACCAAATTGGGATAAAATAAAAAATCAAAAATTTAGCTGCCCCTAGAATGAAAAAGGGGTAGAGTGCTACGCATTTTTTTATCGCATACATCTCCCCTCTTACCGGTATGGGGCTCCAGCCTTTAAGTCCTTTTAAGGTGGAAAGAGATGCAAGATAGAAAAAATGGATGGTACATTTTCGGTTTATGACAATGTGTGGATTCATGATGCTTCTAGGACTTTGAACCCCGTGTCTATTCACTTTAATCATTTTTCAAATAAAAACATTTTTTTAAATTTAAATGCCATCTGTAAGCGGAACAAAAGGGGAAAAAAAAACAGTCACAGAGGGAGGAGAAAAGAGAAGTTATTAAGGCAAAAAAGTTTGTGTGGATTGGACTGTGTGGAGTTTTGCCAAATTCTTGCAGGTTTAGTAGGGTAAATACGAGAGTGGATGAAAAGAGGGAGAACTGATTTATATATTTGGGGAAGCCTATGCAGCAATCTGTGACAGTACAATCTACTCAAGGTAAATGGAAAAAATTTTTTTTAGCATTGGGGGCAAATAAAACACATTTTTTTAAATTTAAAAGGGAAAATTCAATTTAAATTTTAAAAGAATTTTAAAAACTCTTTCCCTTTAAATTTTTTGGGGTTTTTTTTTCCCCCTAAAATCTGCATCCCCGCCTGGGGGAGCAGACAACTGAAAAAATAGCACTTGTGTTTCATTTTTGCAAAATGAGTGTGATGTACTCATATCCCCCCCAAAAAAAAAATTTTGTAGTACAGAATGCAATGTAGAAGAATAGCTTTCAAAAATTGTTTTTATAAAATTTAATATTTTTCTTTGTTATGTTAAAAATTTTTGGTGAGCAAATTAAAAGCGGCACGTATCCCCCTTCCCCGAAAAAATTTTTTAAAAAAAACAGAGAATGTTTTTTTTTTAAACACCCCAAAATGAATGGAAAAAAGTTGGAAATGAAGTGGCACTCTGGCTGTCTGCAGACGTTTTGTTCTAAAAGAAAAAGGCCCCATTTCTATTGAAATCTTTAAAAAAGCCAACTGCGGTTTAAGCAATACACATATGAAAAGTAAAAGGTTTTCAGTTTTTTTTAACCCCCCTGACATCAACGTCTTTCCCGTCCTAAAACCCTGACAATCTGACCATGGACGGGATATTCGTCATAGCGTTAGCTGCGCCCCAGGGGACGCAAATCGCCGCCGAGGTCATGATTATCACAGCTGAAAACCCGGGGGGCTCGTCCCCGGGGTGGTCCGGACCGCCCCCGGCAATTAAAACCCCCTTTCACACCAGATCAAACATGATCGCGGTGTATGGGGGCACAGGGGGCATCGCGGGGGGGGGGGCTCCAAACGCCCCCCCCGAGCCCCTCAAAAAGCGGATGTGATGCGCTGTTCTGGGGTTCCCCCCCCGGCCCGGACCAAAAATGGCCCCGGGGGGGCCGGAGGGGGGGCTCCTCAGTGCCTCCCCCGAGCAGGCACTGAGAAGCCTGCGCGCTGCCTGTGAGACGCGGCTCAAAGAGTGCGTCCACTGTGAGACCGCGATTCACATTTTACAGTGAGTCCCACCATGGGACAATGTAAAAAAGGTAAAAAAAATAAAAAAAAAATTTAAAAAAAAATTTTTTCCAAAATAAATAAAAAAAAAAAAAAAAAAAAATTTTCCCCCCAAAAATTCATTTCTTCTGTAAAAAAAAAAAAAAAAAAAAAAAAAGTACACATTTTTTTGGGATCGCCCCGCCCGTAACGACCCCCCTATAAAACTTCCCCTAGTTAACCCCTTTTTAAACCCCCTTAAAAAAAAAAAAAAAAAACAAAGAAAAAAAACATGCTTTATCATTTTTCCGTGAACAAAAATGGAAACTGCGATCAAAAAGACCGATATAAAAAACATGATCCCCCCTGAAAACTATTTTGTCCGCAAATAAGAGCCATCAAAAAGCATCATCAGGGGGAAAAAAAATAAAAAAGTTATAGCTCGCAGAAAAAGCATGCAAAAAAATTATTTTTTTTAAAAAATTGTTTTATTCTATAAAACCCCCAAAACTAAAAAAAATGAAAAAATGAGGATGTGTAACGTACCCCCCGAAGAAAAAACTGCTTTATCATTTTACCCCCCGGGAAATGGTAATAAAGCCCCCCCCCAAAAGAAATTCATGAATTGCTGATTTTTGTTCTTTAAAACCTCCCAAAAATCAAAAAAAAAAGGAAAAAAAAATGCACGTGCTAAAAAAGGTACCAAAAAAAATTTTCAACTCGTCCCGCAAAAAAAAAGACCTCACATGACTTGGGGGCAAAATATAAAAAAATTTAGCCAAAAAAGTGGCGATGCAAAAAAACATTTTTTGAAAAAAAAAGCGTCTTTTAGGGGAAACGGCCCCCAATCACAAAAACCGCTAAAATAGTAAATAAACCCCCCCTTTTCACCCCCTTTTTTGGGAAAAATTAAAAAATTAAAAAAAGTATTTTTTCCCCTTTTCCCCCATTGGGTTAGGGTGCGGCTAAGTTGGGTTGAATTGGCGCTAAAGTTGGATTAGGGTTATGGTTGGGATTAGGGATAGGGGTGTGTTAGGGTTAGGTTTTGGTTGGGGGTTGGACGGGGTTTGGGGGTGTTGGGGTTAGGGTTCAGTTAAAAATTGGGGGTTTTCGGTTTAGGACATCAGGGTGCCCAAGTAAAGGCGCCCATCCAATTCCACCAATTTGCGTTGAAAAATAAAACGGTGTCCTTCCTTCTCCCTTTTTCCTGGCCCCAAAAAATTTTTTTTCCCCACATGGGGTTTAGCTTCTGGCCCCTAAAGTTATTTGAAATTTTTGTCCTTTTTTTTCTGTTCCCCCTTGGGAAAAAAAAACTGGGGAAAAAAATTCTTTTAAAAAAAAAAAAAATTTTTTTTTGTTTTACGGTGTATTTTTTAAATTCTGTGAAGCACTTGGGGCTTCTAGCGCCACCACAAATTTGAAATTTTCCTTTTGGGGTCTTTTTCCCCAAAAGGGGGGGCACTTGTGGGGGGTTTCATTTTTTGGCACACAGGGGCTCCCCAAAATGCGACATGACGCCCCCAGACTTCCCCTCAAAGTCTACATCCATAACGTCACTACTATGTTGGCGATACTGTCGTACAAAAAAAATCGGTGGGAAAAAGGTATCGCCGATATCACTAAATATGTGAATCCGATTCCGATCCCCGGAATCCAATGTAAGTCTTGGGAACCAAATAGACATTAAAAAAAACATTTTTTTCCTTTTGGGGGTTAATTTTCATGAAGGAAAAAAAAAAGACTAATGAAAATTTTTTGGGGGGGGTTGAGGAGACAATAAAGGCTACTGTTTAACCCAAGCTTGGAATAGATTAATTTTTTTTTTTTTTGGGGAAAACTTTTTTGGGTTGACAAAAAAGAAAATTTTTTTTAACCTTTTTTCTATTTTGGAAATATGTTGTTTCAAAACTTCCATGCTCTTCACCTTTTTATTTTTTCCAGGCCACACTTTCCCTTCATAACTTCGCACGCCAAAATTTCTCATCAAATTTCTTATCTTACCTTTTTTAATCTTCTTTTAAAATTCTTGCTATTTTTTTTTGTTTCATTTTTCAATTGTTTTTTTAAAATTATTAAAATTTTTATATTCAAAATTTTCATCTTTTTTCCCCCTTTATCTTTTCATCTATTTTATTTGTGACGAGATTTTCCGATTGTATTGTAAAATATGAATTGTTCACCCCTTCCGTTTTTGCGTCACAAAAGATTTAAATAAACTATTTTCCGGTTCATTTTTTCCTGCCAGGCAGGCATTTTCCAGGGCCCCGAGGAGGAAGGACCACCCCATACACTGCTTAGTCTTTTTGTTAAATTTAAGCATATATTTTCCCTTCATTTTGGTCTTTTACTTCTGTTCTTCTGCTTTTTTATCTTCTGCTTTTTGTTTTTCTGTTCTTGTTCTGTACTTGTAGTTTGTCTTAACCTTCTTTGTCCTTTTGGTGATCTTTTCTGGGTAATTTTTTTTTTTCTTTGTGAGGGTTCAGGCGGTTGGTTCATGCTCGTCTTTCCCTTTTGTCTCACTTCTTCTGTTGTTCTTTAAGGTGTCTAATTCCGAGAACAGCTGACGTTATGGAACCCTGAGGGGGGATAGATTGAGAAAAAGAAAATGGAAGTAACGAGGCCCCGCTGACTGTGCTGGAACCCGGACGGGGGAAGGAAAAGAGGAAAGTCAAACTGAGTAACAGCTGGTTACTGTGACCGGTTACTAGAGGAGGTACCTGTGTCCAAAGCACACCAAGGGGGAGCAGCTTGGGGAACCGGATACGGAGAGGGGGGCCCCCTGGGGAAAGGCCGGGGGAGAACCACTTGACGGTATGGCCCCCGGGGGGTAGCAAAGGAAAAGAGGCAATGTCAAACCCAGTACCAGTGACTTCTGTGACACTTTTTCTAGCGGAGGTACCGGCTCCAAAGCACTACCCAAAGGCCCCGCAAAGTTGGGGAATGGGATACGGAGAGGGGGGGGCCCCCCAAAGGGGCCGGGAAACCCCCTTGCGGTAGGCCCCCCGGCGGGAGCAGGGGGAAAAGAGGCAATGTCAAAACAGTACCACTGATTTTCTGTGAACGGTTACTAAGCAGGAGGTACCGTGCCCAAAGCAAAAACAAGGACCACAACTTGGGGGGAAAACGGTAGGGATGGGGCACTGGCCAAAGGCAGGGGGAGAACCACTTGACGGTACTGGCCCCGGCGGGTAGAAAAGCCCCCAGAAAATGTAAATGAAAGGACGCAACCCCTCCGCAGTTACCGAATCCCACAGCCTTTGTGGGGCTTTTTCCTTTTGCAAAGGGGGAAACCCCCTTTTTTTACTTCCCACAGCACAATGGAATACCCCAAACTGCGGGGCCCCTAAGTCGGCAACCCCAATGCAACACGACAGCACAACTTATTGGGGTAATGACTTCACATCCGGAAACAGCTGTCGTGCTGTAACCAGGCTTGGCCAGGAGTCAGTCCCCTGCCATTATTACGAGCCAAATGGGGTGTTGCCCCCGGGGAGTAGTTTTTTCAGGGTAGAAAGATGAACATAACAGGAGACGGGGGAAAACGTTCCAAAAGTTTTTAAAATCTGAAAACGGACAGGCAAATTTCGGGAGCCCTCCCTTTTTTCATTTTCAGAAAAAAAGGGGGAAACTTCTCTGGGTATCGCTGCGACGGTCTGTTCACACCACCGCGCCTAAAGACCGTCAGTAATACATGCAGCGGGCAAGCCAGCACCTCCAATGATCGGCTAAGCTCGGCCATGTCCCCAATTAGGACCCAAAATTTAAAGGGGAAGAGGCATGGGGGAGACATTAGAGGGAAACCAAAAGTAGTCTGTCCCATTTAGGAAAAATTTTTTTCCCTGGGCTGGCCCCGTCTCGGATGGTGTAGACCTTGCGGCGCTGCACAAAATTTTGCCCCATTTGTAACAAAAAATTTGGGGCCCGTCAGAGGCGCTGCTTCTGCTCCCTCTTGTTGTAGAGGTGTCTACACTGCCCGACGCACAGAGCTGCTTTGAAAAAGCAGTAGCAGCACGCACTTCTCGGTGAATGTACAACAGTATGGATTGCACCAGTGTGTTTGGGGACTCCTGAAATTTCGGTCCGGTTCCCCGGGGTGATGAGGGTTTTTAAGTTGCCCCGGGGGGGAGCGAGGGTCTAGGGGGTGTAAACCCAATAATCGACGTGCGGGAAAGGGGGGCGATGCGGCGGTGTTTTTCGGCACTGAAGCTGAAATCAACCATGTGCTGCGACTCCCAATGGCCAAAAAAGGTGTCCCCGGGGAAAGGCGCTTCTTTCCCCTCGCATCACCCCCCCCTCGACACATACTGACCAGCGTTGTGACCCCCTCTGTAGGGTTTTCTTCCTCCTCCATTGATCCTCCTCCTCCTATCCTCCTCAAAAAATGAGCCGCCCCCCCCTTTGTTGGGAACCCTTTGCCGATGTCCCCAAGGTAAAATTAATTTGTGATCCCCCTCCTCCACCTCTTCCAAAACCCCTTTCCTTTGTCTTTCAGTGTTTTTGAAGCGGCAGATAAGGGGGGGAGTATGTGCTAGTGCATCATCTGCCCCGCCTCCGCGTTGAGCACCAAACCACGCAAAAGTCGCAGATTCCTTCTAGAGGCCCCTCAGTAGGGGTTTTAAATTGGAAGGCGCAAATTTTGAGTTTTTTGCGCCGTTCAGTGATACTCCTTATGCTGGCTGCTGCTCACCCCAAACCCTAAAAAATTTGTAACGGGAAAATTTCCCCCTGGGGGTTTGGGGCCCCTAGGGGTGGGGTGTTAGGAAAGGGGGGAAATTTTGTTTTGGGGAGAGCTGCAATGCGCGATCGGCCCCCTGGGAAAATTTTAAATTTTTGCCCCATTTTTGGCGGACTTTTGCGCAGTGCATCAAGATCCGGATAGCCCCCCAAAAAAAAACCCCCGAAAAACCCCAAGTTGAAAATGTGCCGGGGCCCGGGGGATGTGAGTGGGTTGCCAACCCCCGGGGCTCCCCCCCAAAATTTCGGGCCTTTTCACAAAATCCAAACCCGGGGGTTTGGGAAATTTGTGAAAAAAAACCCCACGTCGCTCTCCGGTTTTTTGGCATCCAGAGCTCCTGCGCTGTGGGGGTTTTTTTTTCCCCAGGAAAAAATTTAAATTTGGGGCGGCCTGTTGATTTGGCCCCGTCTGTGCTCATATCGGTGCAACAGGAAAAACGTTCCCGGGTCCATGTGGGGTTTTTCCCCCGGGGCGGCTCGTCCCCGGGGATGATTTGAGGAACTGGGTGGAGGGGGGAAAAAAAGTGTACGGGGCGGGGTTTGCAATCCTTGGAGTTGGAGAAACCGAAAAACTGTTTCCCAAATTTTAAAGGGGGTACTCCTTTGTCTACTTCTTTAGTGTTTGAACCCCTGATTTTTTACGGGGGGAAGCCCCGTCCACAAAAAGATTATTTTTTAAATGGAATTGGAGCAAACCAATTGGAGATAAATGAAAAGGATGAGGCACTGAGACACGCTCAGCGAGTACAAGCAGCAGTGCTTGAACAAGTAATTGGAGCGTGTTGTGCACTCAAAAATAAAAAAACAGACTAAAAGTGAACACTAAAAACACAAACTGTTCACAATCTGTGAAAGGCTACTCCTTTGTCTATTTCTATAGTGTTTGCAACCAATTGTATTGGATACGGATGGAAGCGCGTCACATAATAGTTAAATTGCATGGAGCTGCAAGAATTACACTGAAGAAAAAAAAAAGAGTCTGTGAGTGACACGTGCAGATGCCTACAGACAGCGTTGCATGCAGAGCAAACTGCAGCGTCACCTGCACTCACACACACACCTTGCAGAGCTGTATAAACAAACAACGCAGGCAAAAGGAAGCTTTACACAGCGGTTGGTGCTAGCCTGCCTACAGCACAGTACACTAAATCGCAATCTCTAACTGTCCCTCAGAGTCAGCACAGCAGCGTTTCTGTCCCTTATTGAATTCACAGCACAGTGACGCTAAAAATGGCGGCGGCGCCTTTTATAGTGCATTCTGACATCATTTCAGCATCCAATCACAGCCATGCCATTAGTTAACATGACCGCAGCAGTACAGGATGTGCCCACACTTCTTAGGATTCCTCATTGGCTGACTATAATCACATTGCCTCTCAAAGAATTATGGGAACTTCCGATTCCGGTATACGTATATGGAAAATATCGAAACGAAGTATCGAAAGGCCGATAGAGCTAATATCGGCCGATACCCGATACTTGCGGTATCGTATCGCTCAACACTAGTCACTACTTCCCTTCCGAGCCCCAATGTGTACCCATACAGTAGTTTTCTCCCACATATTGGGTATCCGCGTTACTCAGGACAAATTGGACAACAACTTTTGTGGTCCAATTTCTCCTCTTACCCTTGTGAAAATAAAATATTGGGGGCGAAAATAAAATAATTTTTGTAAAAAAAAAATATTTTTTATTTTTACAGCTATACATTATAAACTTCTGTGAAGCACTTTGGGGTTCAAAGTGCTCACCACACATCTAGATAAGTTCCTTGTGGGGTCTATTTTCCAAAATGGGGTCACTTGTGGGGGGTTTCCACTGTTTAGGAGCATCAGGGGCTCTCCAAATGCGACATGACACCCCCAGACCATTCCATCAAAGTCTACAATCCATAACGTCACTACTTCCCTTCCGAGCCCCAATGTGTACCCATACAGTAGTTTTCTCCCACATATTGGGTATCCGCGTACTCAGGACAAATTGGACAACAACTTTTGGGGTCCAATTTCTCCTGTTTACCCTTGTGAAAATAAAATATTGGGGGCAAAAAAAAAATTTTTGTAAAAAAAAAATATTTTTTATTTTTACGGCTATACATTATAAACTTCTGTGAAGCACTTCGGGGTTCAAAGTGCTCACCACACATCTAGATAAGTTCCTTGTGGGGTCTATTTTCCAAAATGGGGTCACTTGTGGGGGGTTTCCACTGTTTAGGTGCATCAGGGGTTCTCCAAATGCGACATGACGCCCCCAGAGCATTCCATCAAAGTCTGCAATCCAAAACGTCACTACTTCCCTTCCGAGCCCCAAAGTGCACCCATACAGCAGTTTTCTCCCACATATTGGGTATCAGCGTACTCAGGACAAATTGGACAACAACTTTTGGGGTCCAATTTCTCCTGTTACCCTTGTGAAAATAAAATATTGGGGACGAAAAAAAATCATTTTTGTAAAAAAAAAAAAAAAAAAAATTATTTTACGGCTGTACGTTATAAACTTCTGTGAAGCACTTGGGGGTTCAAGGTGCTCACCACACATCTACATAAGTTCCTTGAGGGGTCTAGTTTCCAAAATGGTGTCATTTGTGGGGGTTTTACACTGTTTAGGCAGATCAAGAGCTCTCCAAACACGACATGGCATCCAGCCAATTCTGCGTTGAAAAAGTCAAACGGCACTCCTTCCCTTCCAAACTCTGCCATGCACCCAAACAGTGGTTTACCCCCACATTTGGGGTATCAGCGTACTCAGGACAAATTGCACAATAACTTTTGGAGTCTTGTTACCCTTGGGAAAATAAAAATTGGGGTGAAAAGATCATTTTTTGTGGAAAAAAATATGATTTTTTAATTTTACGGCTCTACGTTATAAACTTGTGTGAAGCACTTGGGGGTTCAAATTGCTCACCAAAGATCTAGATAAGTTACTTAAAGGGTCTAGTTTCCCAAATGGGGTCACTTGTGGGGGGTTTCCACTGTTTAGGCACATCAGGGACTCTCCAAATGCAGCATGGCGTCCAATCTCAATTCCAGCCAATTTTGGTTGGAAAAAGTCAAATGGTGCTCCTTCCATTCCAAGGTCTGCCGTGCGACCAAACAGTGGTTCCCCCCCACATATCGGGTATCAGCGTATTCAGAACAAATTGGACAACAACTTTTGTGGTCCAATTTCTCCTGTTACCCTTGTGAAAATAAAAAAATTAGTGACTAAAAATAATTTTTGTGGGAAAAAAATAGGATTTTTTATTTTCATGCCCGGGCATTATAAACTTGTGTGAAGCACTTTGGGGTTCAAAGTGCTCATCAAAGCTCTAGATAAGTTCCTTAGGGGGTCTAGTTTCCAAAATGTGGTCACTTGTGGGGGTTTCTACTGTTTAGGCTCATCTGGGGCACTGCAAACGGAACATGACCCCCATCAACGTCTGCATTCCAAAACGTTACTACTTCCTTTCCAAGCCCTGCCGTGCGCCCAAACAGTTTCCCCCCCACATGTTGGGTATCAGCGTACTCAGGACAAATTGGCCAACAACTTTTGGCGTCCAATTTCCTTGGGAAAAATCAAAAATTTGGGACTAAAAAATCATTTTTGTGGAAAAATTGTTTCTTTTTTTTTTCACACCCAGGCATTCTAAACTTTTGGAAACCTTGGGTTCAAAGTGCACAACAGATCTGTAAGTCTTGGGGTTAGTTCCCAAATGGGTCGGACGGTAGAGAGAAGAGGCAATCACAACGAGTACCAGTGACGTTACTGGACAGGTTATAAGCGGGGTACCTGTGCTAAGCATACAAGGCAGAAGTTGGTGAACCGGATAGGGATGAGGCCCTGCCAAAGCATGGGGGAACCATGGGATGACCCGGACGGGCAGCAGAAGGAAAAGAGGCAATGTCACAACCGAGTACCAGCTGACGTTACTGTGACACGGTTACTAAGCAGGAGGTACCTGTGCTCCAAAGCACTACCAAGGACCAGCAAACGTTGGTGGAACTCGGATACGGAGATGGAGGCACCTAGGCCAAAGGCACTGGGGAGAACCACTTGACGGTACTGGACCCCGGACGGGCAGCAGAAGGAAAAGAGGCAATGTCACAACCGAGTACCAGCTGACGTTACTGTGACACGGTTACTAAGCAGGAGGTACCTGTGCTCCAAAGCACTACCAAGGACCAGCAACGTTGGTGGAACTCGGATACGGAGATGGAGGCACCTAGGCCAAAGGCACTGGGGAGAACCACTTGACGGTACTGGACCCCGGACGGGTAGAAGAAGGCACCCATGAAAATGTAAGTTGACAGGACGCAAGCCGTCCGCAGTTACCGAATCACACAGTCCTACAGTGGGTGCTTGTCCTATTTTCACAATGGAAACCGCCTTTATTTACATATCCCACAGCACACATAGGAATCACCTAAACTGCAGGCACCATAGAGTCGGCTAACCCGAATGCAACACGACAGCACAACTTATTGGAGGATAATTGACGTTCACACTGCCAGGAAATAGCTGTCGTGCTGTAACCAGGCTGTCCAGGAGTCAGTACCCCTGCCAATTACTTACGAGCAACAAATGGCGGTGTTGTAGCCCAGGGAGTAGAGTTCAGGTGGTAGAAAGATGAACATAACAGGAGACATGGAAAACGTTGCCAAACAGTTATTTAATCTGAAAACGGACAGGCAAATTCAGGTGAGATCCATGCCTTGTTCATTTTCAGAAAAGTAAGCCGGTCTACATTCTCTGAGGATAGTCGCATGCGACGGTCTGTTACTACACCACCTGCAGCACTAAAGACACGCTCAGATAATACACTGGCAGCAGGGCAAGCCAGCACCTCCAATGCATACTGGCTAAGCTCTGGCCATGTATCCAACTTAGAGACCCAAAATTTGAAAGGGGAAGAGGCATCTGGGAGTACACTTAGAGGGAAAGCCAAGTAGTCTGTCACCATCTTACGGAAACGTTTCTTCCTGGTGACTGGAGCCGTCTCGGATGGTGTAGACCTTGCTGGCGCTGTCACAAAACTTTGCCACATTTGTAACATACAGTTCTTGCCCTGTGCAGAGGCGCTGCTTCTGCTCCCTCTTGTTGTAGAGGTGTCTACACTGCCTCGACGCACAGAGCTGCTTTGTAAAGCAGTAGCAGCAGCAGCAGCTCTCTCGGCTGGAATGTACAACAGTATGGATTGCACCAGTGTGTCTTGGTACTCCTGCATTTTACGGTCCCGGTTCACCGGTGTGATGAGGGTTTGTAAGTTGTCCCGGTAGCGAGGGTCTAGGTAGGGTGTACACCCAATAATCTGACGTGCTGAGAATGTGGGCGATGCGGCGGTCGTTTCTCAGGCACTGAAGCATGAAATCAACCATGTGCTGCAGACTCCCAACTGGCCAACAAAGGCTGTCCTCTGGAAGAGGCGTCATCTCTTTCTCCTCTGCATCACCCCACCCTCGCTCTACATACTGACTACAGCGTTGTGTACCTCCCTCTGTAGGGATTTCTTCCTCCTCCATTGACTCCTCCTCCTCCTCATCCTCCTCACAAAGTGAGCCCTGCCCAGCCCTTTGTGAGGAACCACGTTGCGCTGACTGTCCTGAAGGTAATTGAATTTGTGACTCCTCATCCTCCACCTCTTCCAAAACCTCTTCCTTTAGTGCTTTCAGTGATTTCTGAAGCAGGCAGATAAGGGGGACAGTGATGCTGACTAGTGCATCATCTGCACTCGCCATCCGCGTTGAGACATCAAACTCACGCAAAACGTCGCAGATGTCCTTCATAGAGGCCCACTCAGTAGTGGTGAAGTGTGAACGGCGCAAATTGCGAGTTGATTGCGCCTGTTGCAGCTGATACTCCATTACTGCTGGCTGCTGCTCACACAACCGCTCCAACATATGTAACGTGGAATTCCACCTGGTGGGTACGTCACATATGATGCGATGTTCAGGAAGGCGAAATCTGACTTGCAGAGCTGCAATGCGCGATCTGGCCATGCTGGAACGTCGCAAGTGAGCGCACTCTAGGCGGACCTTGTGCAGCAGTGCATCAAGATCCGGATAGTCCCTCAAAAAACTCTGCACGACCAAGTTGAGCACATGTGCCAGACATGGTATGTGAGTGAGGTTGCCAAGGCCCAGAGCTGCCACCAGATTTCGGCCATTGTCACACACTACCAAGCCTGGTTGGAGATTAGCTGACAAAAACCACACGTCGCTCTCCTGCTTGATGGCATCCCAGAGCTCCTGCGCTGTGTGGCTTTGATTCCCCATGGAAATTAATTTCAGGACGGCCTGTTGACGTTTGGCCACGGCTGTGCTCATATCGGTCGCAACAGGTAAGCGTTCACGGGTCCATGTGGAGGTATACCGTGACGGCTCGTGCAGCGATGATTCTGAGGAACTGGAGTAGGAGGAGGAATCAATGTGTACAGACTGGATTCCTGCAATCCTTGGAGTTGGCAGAACACGTACAACTGTTTACAATCTGTGAAAGGCTACTCCTTTGTCTACTTCTATAGTGTTTGCAACCAATGTATTGTATACGGATGGAAGCGCGTCACACTAATAGATTATATTTTAAATGGAATGGAGCAGAACCAATTGGAGATAAATGAAAAGGATGAGGCACTGAGACACGCTCAGCAGAGTACAAGCAGCAGTGCTTGAACAAGTAATTGGAGCGTGATGTGCACTCAAAAAATAAAAAACACAGACTGAAGTGAACACTGAAACACAACTGTTCACAATCTGTGAAAGGCTACTCCTTTGTCTACTTCTATAGTGTTTGCAACCAATGTATTGGATACGGATGGAAGCGCGTCACACTAATAGTTAAATTGCATGGAGCTGCAAGAATTACACTGAAGAAAAAAAAAGAGTCTGTGAGTGACACGTGCAGATGCCTACAGACAGCGTTGCATGCAGAGCAAACTGCAGCGTCACCTGCACTCACACACACACCTTGCAGAGCTGTTAAAACAACACTGCAGGCAAAAGGAAGCTTTACACAGCGGTTGGTGCTAGCCTGCCTACAGCACAGTACACTAAATCGCAATCTCTAACTGTCCCTCAGAGTCAGCACAGCAGCGTTCTGTCCCTTATTGAATTCACAGCACAGTGACGCTAAAATGGCGGCGGCGCCTTTTATAGTGCATTCTGACATCATTTCAGCATCCAATCACAGCCATGCCATTAGTTAACATGACCGCAGCAGTACAGGATGTGCCCACACTTCTTAGGATTCCTCATTGGCTGACTATAATCACATTGCCTCTCAAAGAATTATGGGAACTTCCGATTCCGGTATACGATATATGGAAAATATCGAAACGAAGTATCGAAAGGCCGATAGAGCTAATATCGGCCGATACCCGATACTTGCGGTATCGTATCGCTCAACACTAGTCACTACTTCCCTTCCGAGCCCCAATGTGTACCCATACAGTAGTTTTCTCCCACATATTGGGTATCCGCGTACTCAGGACAAATTGGACAACAACTTTTGAGGTCCAATTTCTCCTCTTACCCTTGTGAAAATAAAATATTGGGGGCGAAATAAATAATTTTTGTAAAAAAAAAATATTTTTTATTTTTACAGCTATACATTATAAACTTCTGTGAAGCACTTTGGGGTTCAAAGTGCTCACCACACATCTAGATAAGTTCCTTGTGGGGTCTATTTTCCAAAATGGGGTCACTTGTGGGGGTTTCCACTGTTTAGGAGCATCAGGGGCTCTCCAAATGCGACATGACACCCCAGACCATTCCATCAAAGTCTACAATCCATAACGTCACTACTTCCCTTCCGAGCCCCAATGTGTACCCATACAGTAGTTTTCTCCCACATATTGGGTATCCGCGTACTCAGGACAAATTGGACAACAACTTTTGGGGTCCAATTTCTCCTGTTACCCTTGTGAAAATAAAATATTGGGGGCAAAAAAAATAATTTTTGTAAAAAAAAAATATTTTTATTTTTACGGCTATACATTATAAACTTCTGTGAAGCACTTCGGGGTTCAAAGTGCTCACCACACATCTAGATAAGTTCCTTGTGGGGTCTATTTTCCAAAATGGGGTCACTTGTGGGGGGTTTCCACTGTTTAGGTGCATCAGGGGTTCTCCAAATGCGACATGACGCCCCCAGAGCATTCCATCAAAGTCTGCAATCCAAAACGTCACTACTTCCCTTCCGAGCCCCAAAGTGCACCCATACAGCAGTTTTCTCCCACATATTGGGTATCAGCGTACTCAGGACAAATTGGACAACAACTTTTGGGGTCCAATTTCTCCTGTTACCCTTGTGAAAATAAAATATTGGGGACGAAAAAATCATTTTTGTAAAAAAAAAAAAAAAAAAATTTATTTTACGGCTGTACGTTATAAACTTCTGTGAAGCACTTGGGGGTTCAAGGTGCTCACCACACATCTACATAAGTTCCTTGAGGGGTCTAGTTTCCAAAATGGTGTCATTTGTTGGGGTTTTACACTGTTTAGGCAGATCAAGAGCTCTCCAAACACGACATGGCATCCAGCCAATTCTGCGTTGAAAAAGTCAAACGGCACTCCTTCCCTTCCAAACTCTGCCATGCACCCAAACAGTGGTTTACCCCCACATTTGGTGTATCAGCGTACTCAGGACAAATTGCACAATAACTTTTGGAGTCTTGTTACCCTTGGGAAAATAAAAATTGGGGTGAAAAGATAATTTTTGTGGAAAAAATATGATTTTTTAATTTTACGGCTCTACGTTATAAACTTGTGTGAAGCACTTGGGGGTTCAAATTGCTCACCAAAGATCTAGATAAGTTCCTTAAAGGGTCTAGTTTCCCAAATGGGGTCACTTGTGGGGGGTTTCCACTGTTTAGGCACATCAGGGACTCTCCAAATGCAGCATGGCGTCCAATCTCAATTCCAGCCAATTTTGGTTGGAAAAAGTCAAATGGTGCTCCTTCCATTCCAAGGTCTGCCGTGCGACCAAACAGTGGTTCCCCCCACATATCGGGTATCAGCGTATTCAGAACAAATTGGACAACAACTTTTGTGGTCCAATTTCTCCTGTTACCCTTGTGAAAATAAAAAAATTAGTGACTAAAAATAATTTTTGTGGGAAAAAAATAGGATTTTTTATTTTCATGCCCGGGCATTATAAACTTGTGTGAAGCACTTTGGGGTTCAAAGTGCTCATCAAAGCTCTAGATAAGTTCCTTAGGGGGTCTAGTTTCCAAAATGTGGTCACTTGTGGGGGTTTCTACTGTTTAGGCTCATCTGGGGCACTGCAAACGGAACATGACCCCCATCAACGTCTGCATTCCAAAACGTTACTACTTCCTTTCCAAGCCCTGCCGTGCGCCCAAACAGTTTCCCCCCCACATGTTGGGTATCAGCGTACTCAGGACAAATTGGCCAACAACTTTTGGCGTCCAATTTCCTTGGGAAAAATCAAAAATTTGGGACTAAAAAATCATTTTTGTGGAAAATTGTTTCTTTTTTTTTTCACACCCAGGCATTCTAAACTTTTGTGAAACACTTGGGGGTTCAAAGTGCTCACAACAGATCTAGATAAGTTCCTTAGGGGGTCTAGTTTCCAAAATGGTGTCGGACGGGTAGCAGAAGGAAAAGAGGCAATGTCACAACCGAGTACCAGCTGACGTTACTGTGACACGGTTACTAAGCAGGAGGTACCTGTGCTCCAAAGCACTACCAAGGCCAGCAAACGTTGGTGGAACTCGGATACGGAGATGGAGGCACCTAGGCCAAAGGCACTGGGGAGAACCACTTGACGGTACTGGACCCCGGACGGGCAGCAGAAGGAAAAGAGGCAATGTCACAACCGAGTACCAGCTGACGTTACTGTGACACGGTTACTAAGCAGGAGGTACCTGTGCTCCAAAGCACTACCAAGGACCAGCAGACGTTGGTGGAACTCGGATACGGAGATGGAGGCACCTAGGCCAAAGGCACTGGGGAGAACCACTTGACGGTACTGGACCCCGGACGGGTAGAAGAACGCACCCATGAAAATGTAAGTTGACAGGACGCAAGCCGTCCGCAGTTACCGAATCACACAGTCCTACAGTGGGTGCTTGTCCTATTGTCACAATGGAAACCGCCTTTATTTACATATCCCACAGCACACATAGGAATCACCTAAACTGCAGGCACCATAGAGTCGGCTAACCCGAATGCAACACGACAGCACAACTTATTGGAGGATAATTGACGTTCACACTGCCAGGAAACAGCTGTCGTGCTGTAACCAGGCTGGCCAGGAGTCAGTACCCCTGCCAATTACTTACGAGCAACAAATGGCGGTGTTGTAGCCCAGGGAGTAGAGTTCAGGTGGTAGAAAGATGAACATAACAGGAGACATGGAAAACGTTGCCAAACAGTTATTTAATCTGAAAACGGACAGGCAAATTCAGGTGAGATCCATGCCTTGTTCATTTTCAGAAAAGTAAGCCGGTCTACATTCTCTGAGGATAGTCGCATGCGACGGTCTGTTACTACACCACCTGCAGCACTAAAGACACGCTCAGATAATACACTGGCAGCAGGGCAAGCCAGCACCTCCAATGCATACTGGCTAAGCTCTGGCCATGTATCCAACTTAGAGACCCAAAATTTGAAAGGGGAAGAGGCATCTGGGAGTACACTTAGAGGGAAAGCCAAGTAGTCTGTCACCATCTTACGGAAACGTTTCTTCCTGGTGACTGGAGCCGTCTCGGATGGTGTAGACCTTGCTGGCGCTGTCACAAAACTTTGCCACATTTGTAACATACAGTTCTTGCCCTGTGCAGAGGCGCTGCTTCTGCTCCCTCTTGTTGTAGAGGTGTCTACACTGCCTCGACGCACAGAGCTGCTTTGTAAAGCAGTAGCAGCAGCAGCAGCTCTCTCGGCTGGAATGTACAACAGTATGGATTGCACTAGTGTGTCTTGGTACTCCTGCATTTTACGGTCCCGGTTCACCGGTGTGATGAGGTTTGTAAGTTGTCCCGGTAGCGAGGGTCTAGGAGGGTGTACACCCAATAATCTGACGTGCTGAGAATGTGGGCGATGCGGCGGTCGTTTCTCAGGCACTGAAGCATGAAATCAACCATGTGCTGCAGACTCCCAACTGGCCAACAAAGGCTGTCCTCTGGAAGAGGCGTCATCTCTTTCTCCTCTGCATCACCCCACCCTCGCTCTACATACTGACTACAGCGTTGTGTACCTCCCTCTGTAGGGATTTCTTCCTCCTCCATTGACTCCTCCTCCTCCTCATCCTCCTCACAAAGTGAGCCCTGCCCAGCCCTTTGTGAGGAACCACGTTGCGCTGACTGTCCTGAAGGTAATTGAATTTGTGACTCCTCATCCTCCACCTCTTCCAAAACCTCTTCCTTTAGTGCTTTCAGTGATTTCTGAAGCAGGCAGATAAGGGGGACAGTGATGCTGACTAGTGCATCATCTGCACTCGCCAGCCGCGTTGAGACATCAAACTCACGCAAAACGTCGCAGATGTCCTTCATAGAGGCCCACTCAGTAGTGGTGAAGTGTGAACGGCGCAAATTGCGAGTTGATTGCGCCTGTTGCAGCTGATACTCCATTACTGCTGGCTGCTGCTCACACAACCGCTCCAACATATGTAACGTGGAATTCCACCTGGTGGGTACGTCACATATGATGCGATGTTCAGGAAGGCGAAATCTGACTTGCAGAGCTGCAATGCGCGATCTGGCCATGCTGGAACGTCGCAAGTGAGCGCACTCTAGGCGGACCTTGTGCAGCAGTGCATCAAGATCCGGATAGTCCCTCAAAAAACTCTGCACGACCAAGTTGAGCACATGTGCCAGACATGGTATGTGAGTGAGGTTGCCAAGGCCCAGAGCTGCCACCAGATTTCGGCCATTGTCACACACTACCAAGCCTGGTTGGAGATTAGCTGACAAAAACCACACGTCGCTCTCCTGCTTGATGGCATCCCAGAGCTCCTGCGCTGTGTGGCTTTGATTCCCCATGGAAATTAATTTCAGGACGGCCTGTTGACGTTTGGCCACGGCTGTGCTCATATCGGTCGCAACAGGTAAGCGTTCACGGGTCCATGTGGAGGTATACCGTGACGGCTCGTGCAGCGATGATTCTGAGGAACTGGAGTAGGAGGAGGAATCAATGTGTACAGACTGGATTCCTGCAATCCTTGGAGTTGGCAGAACACGTACAGCGCCACTGGCAAGATCTGTACCCGACTCCACAACATTGACCCAATGGGCAGTGAGGGAAAGGTAACGTCCCTGGCCATGGGTACTGGTCCACGCATCGGTGGTCAGGTGGACCCTGCTACTGACGGCGTTTAGTAGCGCATGTTTAATGTTTCCCTCGACATGTTTTTGCAGAGCAGGGACAGCTTGCCTGCTGAAATAAAATCGGCTTGGCACATTATATTGTGGGACTGCCAATGCCATAAAGTTCCTGAAACTGTCAGTCTCCACCAGCCTGAATGACAGCATTTCAAGGGACAGGAGTTTTGCAAGGCCAGCATTCAGAGCCTGTGCTCGTGGATGGTTTGCCGAGTATGGCCGTCTTTTATCCCATGCCTGTGTTACCGATGGCTGTTTTTTGTTCTGGGAGTGTGACGATGACTGTGAACTTGCTGCTGTGGGTGGAATAACAGTTTGTCTATGGACAACAGTGACCGAGGTTCTTCCATGGAGATCCTGTGAGGAAGCCGAACCAGGTGTGGTGAGCTGGAGGTAGAGGCTCGAACACGACCTAAAGATGTAGGTTCTGCTGTAGGTTGGCCTACATCTCCAGTGTGTCTTTGTAACTCAGCTACGTGCTTTGTCCGTACATGTTTCCACATATTTGTGGTATTCAGGTTACTGATATTTTTACCTCTTTTAACTTTTTGCTTACACAGCTTGCATTGAACATAGCAAATATCATCTACAAGTCTGTCAAAAAAGGACCACGCAGTGCAAGTCGTGGGAGCGCCAATTTTGACATTTCTAAGAGAACTGCTCCCAACAGGTGCCAAACTGGAGGCTACAGGCAAGCGAGTCTGCAGCCTACCTCTCCCTCCTCTTTGTACCGTTGGGACAATCTCTTCCTCAGAGCTGCTCCCACCACCTTCCTGTTGCTCACGCCATGTTGGGTCTCGGACTTCATCATCTCCACTACCCTCTTCCAACACCTGCTGCTGTTGGATGGTCTGGGCAGCACCATGCTCCACAAAACCTGGCACCTGAGTCTCATCATCATCATAAGATGCGTTCTGCGGTGTGCTGTCCATCGGCACTGGCTCACCCGCCTCTTCAGATTGAGAGAGACACAGCTGTTGCGCATCACTGCATACTCCCTCTTCTTCAAATTGCAGAATGCTGCTTGCCTGTGCCCGTGTTTGCGAGCCAACAGATTCTGAGAACAGAAGCAGAGACTCAGCTGGCTCCTGTACAGAACTCTCTGACTGCCTGGGCAATTTGACAGGCGGTGAACAGACAGATGGTTGCTCAACAGTGTTGTGTTCCTGAGAGGAGGTGGAAGGAATTGAAGTCGATGCATTGGCTGCCATCCAACCAACAACGGCTTCAATTTGTTCTTCCCGCAGCAGGGGGGCACGCCGAACTCCTACCAAAGTGTGCATAAAGGAACGCTCACGGGGAAAACTGGTGGATGCTGTGTCACTGAGGGCGGCAGCAGCCACAGAATCCCCACGTCCTCTCCCTGCTGAAACTCCACGGCCACGACCACGTGCCTTACTCACTGACTTCTTCATCTTGGTAGATTGATAAAGAAAGTCAGAAAAGTTATAAGGCCTAAGTGTGGTTATTACGCAGAGACTGAAGTGAACACTGAAACACAACTGTTTACAATCTGTGAAAGGCTACTCCTTTGTCTACTTCTATAGTGTTTGCAACCAATGTATTGTATACGGATGGAAGCGCGTCACACTAATAGATTATATTTTAAATGGAATGGAGCAGAACCAATTGGAGATAAATGAAAAGGATGAGGCACTGAGACACGCTCAGCAGAGTACAAGCAGCAGTGCTTGAACAAGTAATTGGAGCGTGATGTGCACTCAAAAAATAAAAAACACAGACTGAAGTGAACACTGAAACACAACTGTTCACAATCTGTGAAAGGCTACTCCTTTGTCTACTTCTATAGTGTTTGCAACCAATGTATTGGATACGGATGGAAGCGCGTCACACTAATAGTTAAATTGCATGGAGCTGCAAGAATTACACTGAAGAAAAAAAAAAGAGTCTGTGAGTGACACGTGCAGATGCCTACAGACAGCGTTGCATGCAGAGCAAACTGCAGCGTCACCTGCACTCACACACACCTTGCAGAGCTGTTAAAACAACACTGCAGGCAAAAGGAAGCTTTACACAGCGGTTGGTGCTAGCCTGCCTACAGCACAGTACACTAAATCGCAATCTCTAACTGTCCCTCAGAGTCAGCACAGCAGCGTTCTGTCCCTTATTGAATTCACAGCACAGTGACGCTAAAATGGCGGCGGCGCCTTTTATAGTGCATTCTGACATCATTTCAGCATCCAATCACAGCCATGCCATTAGTTAACATGACCGCAGCAGTACAGGATGTGCCCACACTTCTTAGGATTCCTCATTGGCTGACTATAATCACATTGCCTCTCAAAGAATTATGGGAACTTCCGATTCCGGTATACGATATATGGAAAATATCGAAACGAAGTATCGAAAGGCCGATAGAGCTAATATCGGCCGATACCCGATACTTGCGGTATCGTATCGCTCAACACTAGTCACTACTTCCCTTCCGAGCCCCAATGTGTACCCATACAGTAGTTTTCTCTCCACATATTGGGTATCCGCGTACTCAGGACAAATTGGACAACAACTTTTGAGGTCCAATTTCTCCTCTTACCCTTGTGAAAATAAAATATTGGGGGTGAAATAAATAATTTTTGTAAAAAAAAAATATTTTTTATTTTTACAGCTATACATTATAAACTTCTGTGAAGCACTTTGGAGTTCAAAGTGCTCACCACACATCTAGATAAGTTCCTTGTGGGGTCTATTTTCCAAAATGGGGTCACTTGTGGGGGGTTTCCACTGTTTAGGAGCATCAGGGGCTCTCCAAATGCGACATGACACCCCCAGACCATTCCATCAAAGTCTACAATCCATAACGTCACTACTTCCCTTCCGAGCCCCAATGTGTACCCATACAGTAGTTTTCTCCCACATATTGGGTATCCGCGTACTCAGGACAAATTGGACAACAACTTTTGGGGTCCAATTTCTCCTGTTACCCTTGCGAAAATAAAATATTGGGGACGAAAAAATCATTTTTGTAAAAAAAAAAAAAAAAAATTTATTTTACGGCTGTACGTTATAAACTTCTGTGAAGCACTTGGGGGTTCAAGGTTCTCACCACACATCTACATAAGTTCCTTGAGGGGTCTAGTTTCCAAAATGGTGTCATTTGTGGGGGTTTTACACTGTTTAGGCAGATCAAGAGCTCTCCAAACACGACATGGCATCCAGCCAATTCTGCGTTGAAAAAGTCAAACGGCACTCCTTCCCTTCCAAACTCTGCCATGCACCCAAACAGTGGTTTACCCCCACATTTGGGGTATCAGCGTACTCAGGACAAATTGCACAATAACTTTTGGAGTCTTGTTACCCTTGGGAAAATAAAAATTGGGGTGAAAAGATCATTTTTGTGGAAAAAATATGATTTTTTAATTTTAAGGCTCTACGTTATAAACTTGTGTGAAGCACTTGGGGGTTCAAATTGCTCACCAAAGATCTAGATAAGTTCCTTAAAGGGTCTAGTTTCCCAAATGGGGTCACTTGTGGGGGGTTTCCACTGTTTAGGCACATCAGGGACTCTCCAAATGCAGCATGGCGTCCAATCTCAATTCCAGCCAATTTTGGTTGGAAAAAGTCAAATGGTGCTCCTTCCATTCCAAGGTCTGCCGTGCGACCAAACAGTGGTTCCCCCCCACATATCGGGTATCAGCGTATTCAGAACAAATTGGACAACAACTTTTGTGGTCCAATTTCTCCTGTTACCCTTGTGAAAATAAAAAAATTAGTGACTAAAAATAATTTTTGTGGGAAAAAAATAGGATTTTTTATTTTCATGCCCGGGCATTATAAACTTGTGTGAAGCACTTTGGGGTTCAAAGTGCTCATCAAAGCTCTAGATAAGTTCCTTAGGGGGTCTAGTTTCCAAAATGTGGTCACTTGTGGGGGTTTCTACTGTTTAGGCTCATCTGGGGCACTGCAAACGGAACATGACCCCCATCAACGTCTGCATTCCAAAACGTTACTACTTCCTTTCCAAGCCCTGCCGTGCGCCCAAACAGTTTCCCCCCCACATATTGGGTATCAGCGTACTCAGGACAAATTGGCCAACAACTTTTGGCGTCCAATTTCCTTGGGAAAAATCAAAAATTTGGGACTAAAAAATCATTTTTGTGGAAAATTGTTTCTTTTTTTTTTCACACCCAGGCATTCTAAACTTTTGTGAAACACTTGGGGGTTCAAAGTGCTCACAACAGATCTAGATAAGTTCCTTAGGGGGTCTAGTTTCCAAAATGGTGTCACTTGTGGGGGGTTTCCACTGTTTAGGCGCATCAGGGGCTCTCCAAACGCGACATGGTATCCAATCTCAATTCCAGCCAATTTTAGTTTGAAAAAGTCAAACGGCGCTCCTTCCCTTACGAGCTCTGCTGTGCGCCCAGAGAGTGGTTTTCCCCCACTTGTGGGGTATTGGCGTACTCAGGAGAAATTGCACAACAACTTTATCTGTCAATTTTCTCCTTTTACCCTTGTGAAAATAAAAAAAAAGTTTGTAAAAGATCATTTTTGTGGCTAAAAAGTTAAATATTCATTTTTTCCTTCCACGTTGCTTCAGCTCGTGTGAAGCACCTGAAGGGTTAATAAACTTCTTGAATGTGGTTTTGAGTACCTTGAGGGGTGCAGTTTTTAGAATAGTGTCACTTTTGGGTATTTTCTTCTATATAGACCCCTCAAAGTGACTTCAAATATGAGGTGGTCCCTAAAAATAATGGCTTTGTAAATTTTGTTGTAAAAATGAGAAATCGCTGGTCAACTTTTAACCCTTATAATTTCCTAAGAAAAAAAAATTTGATTCCAAAATTGTGCTGATGTAAAGTAGACATGTGGGAAATGTTATTTCTTAACTATTTTATGTGACATATTTCTCTGTTTTAAGGGAATAAAAATTCAAAGTTTGAAAATTGCAAAATTTTCAAAATTTTCGCCATATTTGCATTTTTTTCAAAAATAAACGCAAGTTATATCGAAGAAATTTTACCAATAACGTGAAGTACAATATGTCACGAGAAAACACTCTCAGAATTGCGCAGATCCGTTGAAGCGTTCCTGAGTTATAACCTCATAAAGAGACAGTGGTCAGAATTGTAAAAATTGGCCCGGTCATTAATGTGCAAACCACAATTGGGGGTGAAGAGGTTAAAGTCTAACCATTTTTTTCTAAAATCAAGAAGCAATCATTCCAATTATTCTTTATTACTAGTGTTGAGCGATACGATACCGCAAGTATCGGGTATCGGCCGATATTAGCTCTATCGGCCTTTCGATAATTCGTTTCGATATTTTCCATATATCGTATACCGGAATCGGAAGTTCCCATAATTCTTTGAGAGGCAATGTGATTATAGTCAGCCAATGAGGAATCCTAAGAAGTGTGGGCACATCCTGTACTGCTGCAGTCATGTTAACTAATGGCATGGCTGTGATTGGATGCTGAAATGATGTCAGAATGCACTATAAAAGGCGCCGCCGCCATTTTAGCGTCACTGTGCTGTGAATTCAGTAAGGGACAGAACGCTGCTGTGCTGACTCTGAGGGACAGTTAGAGATTGCGATTTAGTGTACTGTGCTGTAGGCAGGCTAGCACCAACCGCTGTGTAAAGCTTCCTTTTGCCTGCAGTGTTGTTTTAACAGCTCTGCAAGGTGTGTGTGAGTGCAGGTGATGCTGCAGTTTGCTCTGCATGCAACGCTGTCTGTAGGCATCTGCACGTGTCACTCACAGACTCTTTTATTTTTCTTCAGTGTAATTCTTGCAGCTCCATGCAATTTAACTATTAGTGTGACGCGCTTCCATCCGTATCCAATACATTGGTTGCAAACACTATAGAAGTAGACAAAGGAGTAGCCTTTCACAGATTGTGAACAGTTGTGTTTCAGTGTTCACTTCAGTCTGTGTTTTTTATTTTTTGAGTGCACATCACGCTCCAGTTACTTGTTCAAGCATTGCTGCTTGTACTCTGCTGAGCGTGTCTCAGTGCCTCATCCTTTTCATTTATCTCCAATTGGTTCTGCTCCATTCCATTTAAAATATAATCTATTAGTGTGACGCGCTTCCATCCGTATTCAATACATTGGTTGCAAACACTATAGAAGTAGACAAAGGAGTAGCCTTTCACAGATTGTGAACAGTTGTGTTTCAGTGTTCACTTCAGTCTGTGTTTTTTATTTTTTGAGTGCACATCACGCTCCAGTTACTTGTTCAAGCACTGCTGCTTGTACTCTGCTGAGCGTGTCTCAGTGCCTCATCCTTTTCATTTATCTCCAATTGGTTCTGCTCCATTCCATTTAAAATATAATCTATTAGTGTGACGCGCTTCCATCCGTATTCAATACATTGGTTGCAAACACTATAGAAGTAGACAAAGGAGTAGCCTTTCACAGATTGTGAACAGTTGTGTTTCAGTGTTCACTTCAGTCTGTGTTTTTTATTTTTTGAGTGCACATCACGCTCCAGTTACTTGTTCAAGCACTGCTGCTTGTACTCTGCTGAGCGTGTCTCAGTGCCTCATCCTTTTCATTTATCTCCAATTGGTTCTGCTCCATTCCATTTAAAATATAATCTATTAGTGTGACGCGCTTCCATCCGTATTCAATACATTGGTTGCAAACACTATAGAAGTAGACAAAGGAGTAGCCTTTCACAGATTGTGAACAGTTGTGTTTCAGTGTTCACTTCAGTCTGTGTTTTTTATTTTTTGAGTGCACATCACGCTCCAGTTACTTGTTCAAGCACTGCTGCTTGTACTCTGCTGAGCGTGTCTCAGTGCCTCATCCTTTTCATTTATCTCCAATTGGTTCTGCTCCATTCCATTTAAAATATAATCTATTAGTGTGACGCGCTTCCATCCGTATTCAATACATTGGTTGCAAACACTATAGAAGTAGACAAAGGAGTAGCCTTTCACAGATTGTGAACAGTTGTGTTTCAGTGTTCACTTCAGTCTGTGTTTTTTATTTTTTGAGTGCACATCACGCTCCAGTTACTTGTTCAAGCACTGCTGCTTGTACTCTGCTGAGCGTGTCTCAGTGCCTCATCCTTTTCATTTATTCCAATTGGTTCTGCTCCATTCCATTTAAAATATAATCTATTAGTGTGACGCGCTTCCATCCGTATCCAATACATTGGTTGCAAACACTATAGAAGTAGACAAAGGAGTAGCCTTTCACAGATTGTGAACAGTTGTGTTTCAGTGTTCACTTCAGTCTCTGCGTAATAACCACACTTAGGCCTTATAACTTTTCTGACTTTCTTTATCAATCTACCAAGATGAAGAAGTCAGTGAGTAAGGCACGTGGTCGTGGCCGTGGAGTTTCAGCAGGGAGAGGACGTGGGGATTCTGTGGCTGCTGCCGCCCTCAGTGACACAGCATCCACCAGTTTTCCCCGTGAGCGTTCCTTTATGCGCACTTTGGTAGGAGCTCGGCGTGCCCCCCTGCTGCGGGAAGAACAAATTGAAGCCGTTGTTGGTTGGATGGCAGCCAATGCATCGACTTCAATTCCTTCCACCTCCTCTCAGGAACACAACACTGTTGAGCAACCATCTGTCTGTTCACGCCTGTCAAATTGCCCAGGCAGTCAGAGAGTTCTGTACAGGAGCCAGCTGAGTCTCTGCTTCTGTTCTCAGAATCTGTTGGCTCGCAAACACGGGCACAGGCAAGCAGCATTCTGCAATTTGAAGAAGAGGGAGTATGCAGTGATGCGCAACAGCTGTGTCTCTCTCAATCTGAAGAGGCGGGTGAGCCAGTGCCGATGGACAGCACACCGCAGAACGCATCTTATGATGATGATGAGACTCAGGTGCCAGGTTTTGTGGAGCATGGTGCTGCCCAGACCATCCAACAGCAGCAGGTGTTGGAAGAGGGTAGTGGAGATGATGAAGTCCGAGACCCAACATGGCGTGAGCAACAGGAAGGTGGTGGGAGCAGCTCTGAGGAAGAGATTGTCCCAACGGTACAAAGAGGAGGGAGAGGTAGGCTGCAGACTCGCTTGCCTGTAGCCTCCAGTTTGGCATCTGTTGGGAGCAGTTCTCTTAGAAATGTCAAAATTGGCGCTCCCCTGACTTTCACTGCATGGTCCTTTTTTGACAGACTTGTAGATGATATTTGCTATGTTCAATGCAAGCTGTGTAAGCAAAAAGTTAAAAGAGGTAAAAATATCAGTAACCTGAATACCACAAATATGTGGAAACATGTACGGACAAAGCACGTAGCTGAGTTACAAAGACACACTGGAGATGTAGGCCAATCTACAGCAGCACCTACATCTTTAGGTCGTGTTCGAGCCTCTACCTCCAGCTCACACACACCTGGTTCGGCTTCCTCACAGGATCTCCATGGAAGAACCTCGGTCAATGTTGTCCATAGACAAACTGTTATTCCACCCACAGCAGCAAGTTCACAGTCATCGTCACACTCCCAGAACAAAAAACAGCCATCGGTAACACAGGCATGGGATAAAAGACGGCCATACTCGGCAAACCATCCACGAGCACAGGCTCTGAATGCTGGCCTTGCAAAACTCCTGTCCCTTGAAATGCTGTCATTCAGGCTGGTGGAGACTGACAGTTTCAGGAACTTTATGGCATTGGCAGTCCCACAATATAATGTGCCAAGCCGATTTTATTTCAGCAGGCAAGCTGTCCCTGCTCTGCAAAAACATGTCGAGGGAAACATTAAACATGCGCTACTAAACGCCGTCAGTAGCAGGGTCCACCTGACCACCGATGCGTGGACCAGTACCCATGGCCAGGGACGATACCTTTCCCTCACTGCCCATTGGGTCAATGTTGTGGAGCCGGGTACAGATCTTGCCAGTGGCGCTGTATGTGTTCTGCCAACTCCAAGGATTGCAGGAATCCAGTCTGTACACATTGATTCCTCCTCCTACTCCAGTTCCTCAGAATCATCGCTGCACGAGCCGTCACGGTATACCTCCACATGGACCCGTGAACGCTTACCTGTTGCGACCGATATGAGCACAGCCGTGGCCAAACATCAGCAGGCCGTCCTGAAATTAATTTCCATGGGGAATCGAAGCCACACAGCGCAGGAGCTCTGGGATGCCATCAAGCAGGAGAGCGACGTGTGGTTTTTGTCAGCTAATCTCCAGCCAGGCTTGGTAGTGTGTGACAATGGCCGAAATCTGGTGGCAGCTCTGGGCCTTGGCAACCTCACTCACATACCATGTCTGGCACATGTGCTCAACTTGGTCGTGCAGAGTTTTTTGAGGGACTATCCGGATCTTGATGCACTGCTGCACAAGGTCCGCCTAGAGTGCGCTCACTTGCGACGTTCCAGCATGGCCAGATCGCGCATTGCAGCTCTGCAAGTCAGATTTCGCCTTCCTGAACATCGCATCATATGTGACGTACCCACCAGGTGGAATTCCACGTTACATATGTTGGAGCGGTTGTGTGAGCAGCAGCAAGCAGTAATGGAGTATCAGCTGCAACAGGCGCAATCAACTCGCAATTTGCGCCGTTCACACTTCACCACTACTGAGTGGGCCTCTATGAAGGACATCTGCGACGTTTTGAGTGCGTTTGATGTCTCAACGCGGATGGCGAGTGCAGATGATGCACTAGTCAGCATGACTGTCCCCCTTATCTGCCTGCTTCAGAAATCACTGAAAGCACTAAAGGAAGAGGTTTTGGAAGAGGTGGAGGATGAGGAGTCACAAATTCAATTACCTTCAGGACAGTCAGCGCAACGTGGTTCCTCACAAAGGGCTGGGCAGGGCTCACTTTGTGAGGAGGATGAGGAGGAGGAGGAGTCAATGGAGGAGGAAGAAATCCCTACAGAGGGAGGTACACAACGCTGTAGTTAGTATGTAGAGCGAGGGTGGGGTGATGCAGAGGAGACAGAGATGACGCCTCTTCCAGAGGACAGCCTTTGTTGGCCAGTTGGGAGTCTGCAGCACATGGTTGATTTCATGCTTCAGTGCCTGAGAAACGACCGCCGCATCGCCCACATTCTCAGCACGTCAGATTATTGGGTGTACACCCTCCTAGACCCTCGCTACCGGGACAACTTACAAACCCTCATCACACCGGTGAACCAGGACCGTAAAATGCAGGAGTACCAAGACACACTGGTGCAATCCATACTGTTGTACATTCCAGCCGAGAGAGCTGCTGCTGCTGCTACTGCTTTACAAAGCAGCTCTGTGCGTCGAGGCAGTGTAGACACCTCTACAACAAGAGGGAGCAGAAGCAGCGACGCTGCACAGGGCAAGAATTGTATGTTACAAATGTGGCAAAGTTTTGTGACAGCGCCAGCAAGGTCTACACCATCCGAGACGGCTCCAGTCACCAGGAAGAAACGTTTCCGTAAGATGGTGACAGACTACTTGGCTTTCCCTCTAAGTGTACTCCCAGATGCCTCTTCCCCTTTCAAATTTTGGGTCTCTAAGTTGGATACATGGCCAGAGCTTAGCCAGTATGCATTGGAGGTGCTGGCTTGCCCTGCTGCCAGTGTATTATCTGAGCGTGTCTTTAGTGCTGCAGGTGGTGTAGTAACAGACCGTCGCATGCGACTATCCTCAGAGAATGTAGACCGGCTTACTTTTCTGAAAATGAACAAGGCATGGATCTCACCTGAATTTGCCTGTCCGTTTTCAGATTAAATAACTGTTTGGCAACGTTTTCCATGTCTCCTGTTATGTTCATCTTTCTACCACCTGAACTCTACTCCCTGGGCTACAACACCGCCATTTGTTGCTCGTAAGTAATTGGCAGGGGTACTGACTCCTGGCCAGCCTGGTTACAGCACGACCGCTGTTTCCTGGCAGTGTGAACGTCAATTATCCTCCAATAAGTTGTGCTGTCGTGTTGCATTCGGGTTAGCCGACTCTATGGTGCCTGCAGTTTAGGTGATTCCTATGTGTGCTGTGGGATATGTAAATAAAGGCGGTTTCCATTGTGACAATAGGACAAGCACCCACTGTAGGACTGTGTGATTCGGTAACTGCGGACGGCTTGCGTCCTGTCAACTTACATTTTCATGGGTGCGTTCTGCTACCCGTCCGGGGTCCAGTACCGTCAAGTGGTTCTCCCCAGTGCCTTTGGCCTAGGTGCCTCCATCTCCGTATACGAGTTCCACCAACGTCTGCTGGTCCTTGGTAGTGCTTTGGAGCACAGGTACCTCCTGCTTAGTAACCGTGTCACAGTAACGTCAGCTGGTACTCGGTTGTGACATTGCCTCTTTTCCTTCTGCTACCCGTCCGGGTTCCAGCACAGTCAGCTGGTCCTCGTTACTTCCATTGTCTCTTGCTCCATCTGATACCCGTCAGGGTTCCAGTAACGTCAGCTGTTTCTCGGAAATTAGACGACCTTAAAGAACAACCAGAAGAAGATGACGACAACAAGGACGACGAGCATGAAGCCAACCAGCCTGAACACCATCACAAAGAAAAAATAAAAGATTACCCAGAAGAAGATCACCAACAGGATAAAGAAGGTTAAGACAAACTACAAGATACAGAACAAGAGACAGAAGAACAATAAGCAGAAGATCAAAAAGCAGAAGAACATGAAGTATAAGACCAAAATGAAGAGCAAAATATATGCTCTAAATTCTAAGCAGAAGAAGATAAGCAGTGTATGGGGTGAGTCCGTTCCTCCTCTGGTGCCCCTGGAAAATGCCTGCTGCTGCTGCAGGCTAAACTGAACACGGACAAATACTGTTGTAATTTAAATCTTTTGTGACAGCAAGAACGGAAGGATGAACAATTCATACTTTTACAGATTACAAGTACAGGAATCTCGGTCACAAATAAGAATATGATGAAGAAGATGAAGAGGAAGAAGATGAAGAATTTGAATATAAAGAAGATTAATTAGTTTAATAATAACAATATGAGTAATGTAAACAAAAAATGAATAGCAAGAAGTTTAAGAAGAAGATTAAGAAGGTGAAGATGAAGAATAATTTGATGAGAAAGATGATGCTGCTGCTGAAGATTATGAAGGAGAAAGTGTGGCACTGGCAAAAGTTAAAAAGGTGAAGAGCATGGAAGTTGTGAAACATACATATTTGCCAAAATAGAAAAAAGGTTAACAACATTGTCAATTTGTTAGTCAATCCAAACGTATTTCCAAAAAAAAATATATTAATGCTATTCCAATGCATTGGGTTAAACATGTATGCCTTTATTGTCTCCTCAACCTCCCCAATACATTCTACATTAGTCTTTGTTGTTTTCCTTCATGTACAATTAACCAACAAGGCAAGAATGTTTTTTTTTAATGTCGATATTTGGTTCCCATAGACTTACATTGGACTTCCGGTATCGGAATCGGATATCGACGATATTTAGTGATATCGGCGATACCATTCCGATCCGATATTTTTAGATATCGAGCAGTATCGCTCAACACTATTTATTACTGAGTTTTCATTTTGTGAATTTTATGTGTAAGTTAAATTAATTTGCAAATTGCATTTAGAAGTAAACCATTTAAGTATAGACTCACTTGATTTGTATGAGGTGCCCCAATGAAGTCAGGTTTCCTTACTCTTCCTGTCCCTTCTACATCATAGCATGAACTCTTAAAAAGGAGAAATAAAGAAGAAAGTCTGCAGTCCCACTTTTCGCCTCTATGTCGCCTTTGCTAAACAGGTGCCATAGAATTGCTTTTTAAATGTTGTGCTGTATGGCCACAGAAAGGTTAGAGAGCACATACTAACATGTCCTTGTCCGCTGACAAAAATTGTAATTGGATCACACATGTTTTATACCCCACACATCAAATGCACAATCTGGAGAATTTTCAGGCCAACTCAACACCTTGAGTGATAAAAAGTGGAGTGCATTATCCTGAATAAAGAGAGTAGAAATAACTCCAAAAATGCATCTTTAGTCCAGCCACATGGATAAAGCATAAAATCTTTATTGAATGTTGAATAAATTGAATAAAAACATGAAGTAATACCGTAAGAGCATAAAATAAGGAACAGAGCAGATGGGTTTCCGGCAGTTAATCTGCTTTCAACTCCTTTAGGACTTTAGACATATGGATACGTCATATATTTAATGTGGCACCGCACTGGTATTAAAGTTCCGGTGCTATCTTACCTCAGCGTACATGGCGTCAACATCTCGGGGGTGTCAACAACCCCCTGCAACTATGATCGCTGTGATTCGTTCTGAACAGCCAATTATTATTATTATTATTATTATTATTATATATTTATATAGCGCCATTTATTCCATGGCGCTTTACATATGAAAAGGGGAATTTCTCAGTGTTTCAGGCAATCAGATTGACTGAAACACTGATGTCCAGCCTATGTTCAGTGCTGTAAGAGCACTGATCATAGGCTGGTGCCTGGCAACACCAGGATCACCAGGGCCAGCTCTGATTGGTGCGAAAGACGATGACATCAATCGCATCATTCAGAGCACACAGACACACTGTGACCTGCAAGTGACCGCACCGTATTTCCTTATTTTAGTTTCGGATTTGTGTAGGGCTGTCACTCTGTCCATCTGTGTGCTGTGCTGGGCTTTGGATGCCACAGAAGCCTGTAACATCACGGATCCTTCTGCTGCCGCCTGTTCTCCTGCTCCTGCTGAAGAAAGAAGTGATCAGTATTTGATTGTTTGATTTTTTGGCAGTTTTTTCTTTTTCATTCATACTGCAGCGGTTGAGCGCTTATCAGTGACGCAAATCACTGATCAAAGTCTATGCTTGCTGTTATCCAGAACTTTTTTTTGACCCTGTCCATTTTTCTCACTCCCTCCCCTTTGTATTACCTCCGAGCATGCATCCTGCAGCCGCCGAGCGTAGATCAGTGACTCAAATTACTGGTCCGCACTCACGCTCGCTTTTTTCCACAACTTTTTTTTTTTATGATTATTTTTTCTCCCCCTCTTTGCTCCACTCCATGCGTGTGTACTACATCCGCTAATCAGATGTACACCACTGATTAGTACCAGCGTTCCTTTTTTTGGCAAGGACTTTTTTTCTACTGGTCTTTTTTTTATCCTTTTTTTGCACCACGTCCATGCTTCTGTTCTACATCTGTCAAGCACTCATGCAGATCACTGACTGGCCTCCGGTTGCTGCTTTTTTCTTTTCTTTAATTAGAAAAAAGATAAAAGTTTACACCAAGCACTCACACACACGAATAAAATGTGGACTTACACAAACATCACATATGTAAAAAAAAAGTCCTGCTTGTCCCAAACCCAAGATTCAGCAGAGGAAGGGAAAAGGGAAACTTGTGGGGGCGAGTAGGGCTGGCTCCAGGTTTTCGTGTGCCCCGGGCGAAAGAGTGTCAGTGGGCCCCTTTAACACATACCACAATTCATGATGTTCCGATACGGCACAGAAATATAGGTATACTACAATGACAAATACTTCACTTCTTACATTACATGACTGATATCTATTTTAAATTCAACAATAGCTAAAAAAAACGGACAGTATATTCCTCCATACAGTATTATTGCCACCACATAGTGCACCATACAGAATAATGAGCCCCATATATTGCTCCATACAGAATAATTGGTCCCATATAATGTTCCATACAGTATATGATGAGCTCCACAGAATGCTACAGTATATGATGGTCCCCATATAATGTGCCATACAGTATAGGTCGGTCCCCATAGAGTAGAATGAGCCCCACATATTGCTCCATACAGTATAATGAGTCGCATATAAAGCTCCATACAGTATATGATGGGCCCCATATATTGCTCCATAGAGAATGGGCTACATATAATGCTCCATACAGAATAGGCCCCATATGTGCTCCATATGAAGCTCCATACCCTATATGATGCCCCATAAATAATGAACCCCATATGATGCTCCAGTGTATGATGGGCCCCATGGTTGATGCTCCAGTGTATGATGGGCCTATAAACTGTGTGCAGAATTATTAGGCAAATGAGTATTTTGATCACATCATCCTTTTTATACATGTTGTCTTACTCCAAGCTGTATAGGCTAGAAAGCAAACTGCCAATTCTATAAATCAGGTAATTTGCATCTCTGTAATGAGGAGGGGTGTCACCACGAACACCTCTTCCATTTGTGGGTCTAACGACATCAACACCCTATATATGGTGTGCTTAATTATTAGGCAACTTCCTTTCCTTTGGCAAAATGGGTCAGAAGAGAGATTTGACAGACTCTGAAAAGTCAAAAATTGTGAGATGTCTTGCAAAGGGATGCAGCAGTCTTGAAATTGCCAAACTTTTGAAGCGTGATCACTGAACAATCAAGCGTTTCATGGCAAATAGCCAACAGGACTAGCACATCCAGACTAATGTGAACTAGGTGCAAACCAAGGGAAGCTACCCCCATGTAAAACATACGAAAAAAGGCTGCACTCAAGCATATTGAAGCATGACAACATAGAATACATGAAATTTTGAATAGCAATATGACTTTGGAGTATAAGGAAAAATTTGAGACGCTTAGTATAAACATTTGGCCAAACATTTTAAAGCCCACCAACCATCGTCAAGGTGGTCTCAATTCTGGTGAGTCACTGACCTAATGTGAACATACCTCTATTAGGCTGATATCTGAATTTCTGGGTGAATATGCACCTCTGTCAGTAATGCCTGCATTTATGGGTAAAGTAGGGACCTGGTGTTATTAAAATCACCACCTAGTGGGGGCGGAGTGCTCGGTCAGTAAGCTAACATTCTAAAGACAAAAAACCTGACTAGCATATCCAGACTAATGTTTTTCCTTATACTCCAAAGCCATATTTCTATTCAAAATTTCATGTATTCTATGTTGTCATGCTTCAGTATGCTTGAGTGCAGCCTTTTTTCGTATGTTTTACATGGGGGTAGCTTCCCTTGGTTTGCATCTAGTTCACATTAGTCTGGATGTGCTAGTCAGGTTTTTTGTCTTTAGAATGTTAGCTTACTGACCGAGCACTCCGCCCTCACCAGGTGGTGATTTTAATTACACCAGGTCCCTACTTTACCCATAAATGCAGGCATTACTGACAGAGGTGCATATTCACCCAGAAATTCAGATATCAGCCTAATAGAGGTATGTTCACATTAGGTCAGGGACTCACCAGAATTGAGACCTTCTTGACGATGGTTGGTGGGCTTTAAAATGTTTGGCCAAATGTTTATACTAAGCGTCTCAAATTTTTCCTTATACTCCAAAGCCATATTGCTATTCAAAATTTTATGTATTCTATGTTGTCAAGCTTCAGTATGCTTGAGTGCAGCCTTTTTTTGTATGTTTTACATGGGGGTGCTTCCCTTGGTTTGCACCTAGTTCACATTAGTCTGGATGTGCTAGTCAGGTTTTTTGTCTTTAGAATGTTAGCTTACTGACCGAGTAATCTGCCCCCACCAGGTGGTGATTTTAATTACACCAGGTCCCTACTTTACCCATAAATGCAGGCATTACTGACAGAGGTGCATATTCACCCAGAAATTCAGATATCAGCCTAATAGAGGTATGTTCACATTAGGTCAGGGACTCACCAGAATTGAGACCACCTTGACGATGGTTGGTGGGCTTTAAAATGTTTGGCCAAATGTTTATACTAAGTGTCTCAAATTTTTCCTTATACTCCAAAGCCATATTGCTATTCAAATTTTCATGTATTCTATGTTGTCATGCTTCAGTATGCTTGAGTGCAGCCTTTTTTCGTAAATAGCCAACAGGGTCGCAAGAAGTGTGCTGATAAAAAAAGGCTCAAAATAACTGCCCATGAATTGAGGAAAATTAAGCGTGAAGCTGCCAAGATGCCATTTGCCACCAGTTTTGCCATATTTCAGAGCTACAACGTTGCTGGAGTATCAAAAAGCACAAGGTGTACCATTCTCAGGGACATGGCCAAGGTAAGGAAGGCTGAAAAACTACCACCTTTGAACAAGAAACATAAGATAAAATGTCAAGACTGGGCCAAGAAATATCTTAAGACTGATTTTTTTAAGGTTTTATGGACTGATCAAATGAGAGTGACTCTTGATGGGCCAGATGGATGGGCCCGAGGCTGGATAAGTTAAGGGCAGAGAGCTCCACTCCGGCTCAGACGCCAGCAAGGTGGAGGTGGGGTACTGGTATGGGCTGGTATCATCAAAGATGAAGTTGTGGGACCTATTCGGGTTGAGGATGGAGTGAAGCTCAACTCCCAGACCTACTGCCAGTTTCTGGAAGACATCTTCTTCAAGCAGTGGTACAGGAAGAAGTCAGTATCGTTCAAGAAAAACATGATTTTCATGCAGGACAATGCTCCATCACATGCATCCAAATACTCCACAGCGTGGCTGCCCAGTAATGGTCTAAAAGAAGAAAAAATAATGACAAGGCCTCCTTGGTCACCTGATCTGAACACCATAGAGAACCTGTGGTCCCTCAAAAAATGTGAGATCTACAGGGAGGGCCCCATTCTACCTTTTGGAACAGTGTCTGGGAGGCTGTGATGGCTGCTGCACGCAATGTTGATCGTAAACAGATCAAGCAACTGACAGAATCTATGGATGGAAGGCTTTTGAGTGTCATCGTAAAGAAAGGTGGCTATGTTGGTCACTGATTTTTTTTTGTTTTTGTTTTTGAATGTCAGAAATGTTTATTTCTAAATTTTGTGTTGTTAGGCTACTTTCACACATCAGTTTTTTTGTGTCAGGCATAATCCGTCATATACCTGACAGGACGGATCCGGCGCTGAAATGAAAAAAGTGATGCAACTGATCAGTTTTCTTGCCGGATCCGACCTGACCTTTTCAACCCGGAAAAATAAATTTTGTATGTGGAAAATGCAGGTACGCATGTCCGGACCGAGGAGAGAGAGAGAGAGACACCTTGGTACCCGGATCAGTCTTTTGACGGATTTCACAAAAGACTGGTCCGGTTCCATAGCTTTGTATTATTTCCGGCCGCCTGATGTGCCGATTCAGGCACTATCAGGCACCTCCGAAAAAAAACAAAACGTTGTAGTCAGTGTCTTGGCCGGCCGCCGGAATGTACATCTCCGCCTGATCCAACAAAAAACGGATGCAATGCAATGACATCAGGCGCGATCCGGCGCTAATGAGAGTCAATGCCAAAAAAACGTATCCGGTACCTGATCCGTTTTTTTTAAAACACGCCGGATAGCGCCTGACGTCAAAAAACTGATGTGTGAAAGCAGCCTTATATTGGTTTAACTGGTGAAAATAAACAAGTGAGATGGGTATACATTTGTTTTTTATTAAGTTTCCTAATAATTCTGCACAGTAATAGTTACCTGCACAAACAAATATCCTCCTGAGATAACCAAATCTAAAAAAAAACCCAGTCCAACTTCCAAAAATATTAAGCTTTGATATTTAAGAGTCTTTTGGGTTGATTGAGAACATAGTTGTTGTACAATAATAAAAAGAATAAAAAGAATCCTCTCAAATCCAACTTGCCTAATAATTATGCAAACAGTGTATAATGCTCCATATATAATGGTCCCCATTTATAATGCTCCAGTGTATAAAGGGCCCCGTACATGATGCTCCAGTGTATGATGGACCCCATTTATAATGCTCCAGTGTATGATGGGCCCCATGGATGATGCTCCAGTGTTTGATGGCCTATATAATGCTCCATATATAATGGGCCCCATATGATGCTCCAGTATATGATGGTCCCAATGGATGATGCTCCAGTATAGGATGGGCCCCATTTATAATGCTCCAGTGTATGATGGGACCTATCTATGATGCTCAAGTGTATGCTGGGCCCCATATATAATTCTCCAGTGTATAATGCTCCCCATATATTGCTCCAAATATTAAAAAAATGAAATACATCTCCTCGCTGGGCACTGCTCTACTCTGGACTCCTCAGTGTCGCCATCTTCCAGCTCTCTGCACTTGGACTTTTCAGGCAGAGGGCATACAGACGTGACATCATCGCGCTCTCTGACCTGAATGTCACTGTCAGGAAACGCGGAAGACGTCACAGCGGTGGAGTAGGGAGAGGGAAGTATTGCAAGTGCTGGGGCCCTGAGCAAGCAGGGGAGGCCCACTTGTGGGCGACGGCACTGGCACAGGGCCCCTCATAGTACGCCGGTGTGTCTGACGGCGAGTGGGCCCAGTTAGGGAGGTTTAAAAACTGGTATATGTTGAGGTGTAGGCAGGACGTTCAGCTGCTGCAAATGGAGGAATTGGAGAAGTTGGAGGAAGAGGAGGACAAAGCGAGCCATTTTACTGGCAACCTATGTGTCGTCAGGGGAAGGTGGTGCAAAATCCTTTGAAACCCAGGCATGGTTCATTTTAATGAAGGTGAGATCACCAACATTTTGGGTCGACAGCTGGGTCCTTCTTTCTGTCAGGATTGATCCAGCTGCACTGAAGACTCTTTCTGATAGCACACTACCAGCAGGGCAAGCAAGCTCCTGTAAGGCATATTGTGCCAATTTAGGCAAGGTGTGTAGTTTACAGGCCCTGTAGTCAAAGGGGAATGAACTGTGAGGGAGAACATCGATAGGGGAGGACAGGTAATTTTGAACCATAGTTGACAACTGCTGTTTCCTGTCTGTTGCAATCGATTCAGTATTACCAGTCGTGTGAGCGTTACTCGAGAAATCAGTCCACAACATGGTCATGAAACCCTTGTCTCCAACGCCACTTCGGCTGTGTGCACCATGAACACCTCTTCCATTTGGCCCAGTACAGCTCGTGGTAGAACCTGCACCGCTGCTCTGTGCTGGGTATGCCTCTAACAAACGGTTTACCAGAGTTGCTTGTTTGTTCGCCAATATTAGCTCTTGGTTGTCTTGTGGCATGATGTTCTGTAATTTGCCTTTATAGCGTGGATCAAGGATGCTGGCCAACCAGTAGTCGTCATCCTTCATAATTTTGGCAATAATCTCACATGTGGGCCAATGTTCCAGGTGTCAATGATGCACTGAAAGTGGTGGGTGGAGTAGCACTTTCTGACAAATCCACATCCCTCCAGTCACGCACAAACCCTGTACCTGACCTTGGAAAACCAACATTTTTTCTTGCCCAATGAGAACCATCCTCCTCCCCAAAATAATCATCTCCTCATCCTCCTCCTCCTCTTCCTCTTCTTCTTCCACCTCATCCAGGACAGTTCTCTGAGCAGACAATGCCTGACTGTCATCAAGGCTTCCCTCCTCCTCCTCCTCTTCCTCCTCCGCTGCAGACGCCTGATTATTAATGTGCGTCAAAGTTTACATGAGCAGACGCATAAGTGGGATGCTCATGCTTATGATGGCGTCGTCTGCGCTTTCCAGCCATGTGCATTCCTCAAAACACTGAAGGACTTTACAGAGGTCTTTCAGCTTTGACCACTGCACACCCGACAACTCCATGTCTGCCCTCAAACTACCTGCCCGTGAATCCTCCCACAAATGTATTACAGCCTGCCTCTGTTCGCACAGCCCCTCACCCATGTACATGGTGTAGTTCCACCTTGTTACAACGTCTATGATTAGGCGGTGCTTGGGAAGGTGGAGCGATCGCTGCAGCCTCTGCATACGACTGGAGTCTACAGGCGAGCAAGGGATGTGCGAGCACAGTCCTCGCACCTTTTGGAGCAGGGCTGTTAACTCCGGATAATCATTTAGGAAGCACTGCACAACCATGTTCAAGGTGTGAGCCAGGCAAGGAATGTGTCTGAGTTTTGCCAAGGCTATGGCCGCTGCAAAATTACGGCCGTTATCACTGACTACCTTGCCTGGCGCAAGATGTAGACTGCCCAGCCATGACTCAGTTTCTCTCTGCAAGTAGTCGGTCAGTACCTCCGCGGTGTGTCTGTTGTCGCCCAAAGACATCATCTTTAAAACAGCCTGCCGACTGGGCAGGTCATAGCGTGGGACAGCGCAAGCCATGAGCTCTCAGAACGCTGCGCTTTCAACAAAACGGAAGGGCATCATCTCTAATGAGATCAGTTTGGCAATGTAGGCGTTCAAAGCCAGTGTACTTGGATGAGAGGATGAGTACTTTCTTGTCCTACTCAGAGTGTCTGCTAGGGTGAGCTGGACTTGAGAGCTGCATATGGGGGAACCAGCGGTGGACATGACGGAATGAGAGGTGGTTGGTGATGGTGATGGTGGTGATGGCCTAGATTCAGTCTTTCATTGCAAAAACATTGTGATTCCCTGAATGCTTTGGCATTGCGACGACACCTCAACATTTCTTGCTGGTGGTGTGCTAATCGGTGGGCTTACAGTGGGGGAAGTGATGGAGAGTTGCTGGCTACCTTCAGTCGGAACAGGTGCACATGTGCTACTTGAGGTTTTGTAGTCCGACCACGCTTGCAAATGCATGGTGATTAAATGTCTAAGCATGCAACTGGTATTCAAATTTCGGAGATTTTTCCCTCAGCTAAAGGTCCTTCCGCACTTCTTACAGATAACCTTTGCCTCATCAATAGGATTTTGGTCAAAAAAGTGCCACACTGCACTCTTCCTACTATGGTATAAATTTTCAGGGCTTGCACGCTGTACTAATTTGACTGTCTGGCCAAGCTGTCCTGCAACTCTTTTTGTTTTTTTAACACGTTTTTGGACAGCTGCGGGCCTGTCAGATTACCGCTGCTGCGATGTCGATGCCTGCTGCGGATCCTTCTCCTCTTCTGAGCTATTGCCAGCGGCATCCTCTTCCCCCAATGGATGCCAATCTGGGTCAACAACTGGGTCATCCATCACCTCCTCTTCAATTTCATCTGCACTTTCCTCTGTGTCACCGTGTAAGGAGGTATAGTATGTGGGAAAGGGCACCTGAGTTTCATCAAGGTCAGATTCTGGCTCAGTAGACTGCGAGGGCAATGTAGTGCTCTGGTTGAATGTACCAGCAGAATCATCTAGCAGTGGCTGTGCATCAGTGCACTCCATGTCAGATTCATGTTCGACTGGGGAATTCAGGATTTAACTTGATAACCCAGGCATGGTATGTGAAAAGAGCTCCATGGGGTAATCTGAAGTGTGGCCTTCCGCATCCTTCACTTTTGGTGGGGGTGAAGGACACAAGGTAAGTTGTTGTTCCTGACCAGGAGCCTGCACTGACGACTCAGTGCTTGCATTTTTTGACAATTCAGATGAGGAGGCGATAGAGCTGGAGGCTGTTTCGGCAATGTAAGAGAAAACCTGTTCCTGATGCTCCGGCTTTAAAAGCGGTTTACCTACTCCCAGAAAAGGGAGCCTTCCAGGCCTTCCAGAGCCAGACTATGACGCAGGCTTAACACCTCCTGCCTTAGGTGCTATTGTGCTTTTGGCACTACCATCAGATGCACCACCACCTCTATCAGTACCAGCTGGCCCCCACGCCCACGTCCGTGGCCTCTTCCACCATACTTCCTCATGTTTGGGAAAATGTACACAAAATTCCAGCAGATACATGGTACTGTATCAGAAGCGTACAGCTGTATGCAGTCTAGGGATAATTTTAAATCTCTGTATATATTTCAATAGTCAGACACAGATGCTCACAGGCTCAGTATGGATTACACCAGAATATAAAAAGCAGAAAAAGGGTAATGTATCAGAAGTGTACAGCTGTATACAGTGTTGGGGTAATTTTAAATCTCTGTATATTTTTCCGGAGTAACACACAGACGCTCACAGGCTCAGTATGGATTAGACCAGAATATAAAAAGCATATAGTGTAATGTATCAGAAGCGTACAGCTGTATACAGTGTTGGGGTAATTTTAAATTTCCGTATATATTTCCAGAGTCACACACAGACTCTCACATTCTCAGTATGGATTACACCAGAATATAAATATCAGAAAAAGGGTAATGTATCAGAGGCGTACAGCTGTATACAGTCTAGGGATATTTGTAAATCTTCGTATATATTTCCAGAGTCAGACACAGACTCTCACAGGCTCAGTATGAATTAGACCTGAATATAAAAAGCAGAAAAAGGGTAATGTATCAGAAGATACCGGGTGTATACATTGTTGGGGTAATTGTTAATCTCCGTATATATTTCAGGAGTAACACACAGATGCCCACAGGCTCTGTATGGATTAGACCAGAATATAAATAGTAGAAAAAGGGTAATGTATCAGAAGATACCTGGTGTATACAGTGTAGGGGTAATTGTAAATCTCCGTATATATTTCCGGAATCAGACTCAGATGCTCACAGGCTCAGTATTGATTAGACCAGATTATAAAAAGCAGAAAAAGGGTACTGTATCACAAGCGTACAGCTGTATACAGTCTTGGGGTAATTGTAAATCTCCGTATATATTTCCGGAGTCACACACAGATAGTCAGCATGTATTTGTCCTTAATACCAGCCGGTAGTGTGTGAGGAGTGTACAGCTCTATATGGTATGGGAAAAAATGAGCGCTCGGTAACTGTGCAGAAATAAAAGAATAAAAATATTAGTGCTGTGTAAAAAGCACTCTGCACAGCAGTGTACACACAGCAATGGAGCTAGCAGGCTGCCTAATAACCAGCGCTGCTGCTGCACACAAGAAAATCCTCCACTGTCACTGCACACTAACTGTACAGCACAATTGCTATCAGCACAAGCACAGAATAACTTTTCTTTCCTGCCTAACTCTCTACCTACTAATATACAGCGTCAGCAACCTCTCCCTACGCTAAGATCGGCAGAAGTAAAATGGCGGTCAGCCGTTAGGGCTTTTATAGCCACTGTGACGCCACACAAAGCAAGCCAATCACTGCAATGCCCTTCTCTAAGATGGTGGTGGCCGCTACCCATGTTATCTTGTTGCCCACAGTGTACGTCCTTGCTCATTGGCTGAGAAAAGGCGCCTGCAAGCATTATGGGAAAACCGACTTTGGCGCTCGGGTCGACGACCGCATGGCCGATCTCACGCTATGATCAGGTTTCGCTCGGTGAAACCCGACTTTGGCGAAAGTCGGCGATTTGTGGTTTGTGAACGAGTGGATACGCTACCACTCTGTGTATGCACGGCTGTTTGGGCTGAGAACCTGCCGCACTGTCGGCGTGCATGACTGTCTAGTGTTCCTTAGGCAGGTTTTTACTCGGTTTGACCTAGCGCCTTTTTCGGCCACGTGGGCTGCTTAGCTTAGGGCACAGTCAATCCTCATACTCTGGCACACACCTTTTGGTACCGCTCTGCAGTCAGTTGAGCTTTTTGCTCTTGTTTTTTAGTTAGCTCTGTTTGCTACCACTGAGCGCCAAGTAGTGGCATCGCTAGTGCGACAACGTGCACATTGTCGGTCTGGTCAGACTCAATTCCCCGCATTCTAGGGGTTGAGCCTAGAGACTTCACTCGCACCATATCAGCTGTGTCCTGTGATGTGTAACAGGGAACAGCACTCTATTACTTTGTTGCGGCGGCTCTGTGAAGTAACAGAGTTTGTCGCTGTCCATACCGGGTGACATCTAACCAGCGTTTTGTCGGCATTCAACCGCCGCCTTGTTCCTCTATTGATTAGCAGCAGGTTGCATCTTTGCATGGTGGACCCCGGGTTGCGAACGCACCTTATTATTATTATTCTATATATTTCATTTGGTGCGTTCTAAAAACTAAAAACTAAAAAATATTAGTGCTTATAATTTTTTTTATTGCAAAATATGATCCAGTATCCCAAGAATGTTATTGTAAGTGTGTGAACCTTTAGGACTAGCAGAAAATTTGAAGGTAAAATTACAGTCTGATATTTTCAGTCCATGGACAAACATTGGTAATTGTATATATCCAAATGTAGCGGGTCTAAATAAATGGCACTCCCAAAACTAAACGTATAAAATGAGATCTAGGAAGCATCAGCCATAAAATTAAATCACCTTTATTAATGTACACTATTAGTGATGGACGAGCACTAAAATGCTCGTGTGCTCGTTGCTCGGTTCGAGCAAATTGGAATACTCGGGTACTCGGACAGAACAACGAGCCCAATGTAAGTCTATGGGAGACCCGAGTATTTTTACCGCAATCCCCCGGGGTCCTTTCAAGGTCTAAATATGTCTGAAAATGATGGAAACACTGCTCAGCTGACACGGGGACATCATGGGGATCGCCCCTGGAAGCATTCCTGACTCCTAGTTCATAGCTTTGAACAATGTTGTCAGAGTTTCATACCATTTGTAACGATGCAGCAAAAAACATACCAAAACGGATTTTGCTGAGAAATATGTTAATGTACATCCTTTCCAGGTTAATGACTTACAACAAACCACACTGGGGAATGGTGAGATGGTAAAATGGTGGAATGCAAGGATATATACTAAAAAATAAAAAAATTAAAAATATATATAAAAAAAAAAAAAATTAATATAAAGATGTTACGGTGTAAAATATGAAATAAACATAAAATTAATATAAAAAAGCCTTTATTGACATATGGCTAAATACAAATACAACATTAATTGATATGTGTAAAAAATAATAATAATAAAATTGTCACACTTCACACATTTAATGAATAAATAAATAAATGACCAAGGCAAGATGGGTGTAACCAGGAGGTTGTTCACAATAGCACTAGCATCAATTGTTTGAACTAAAGTGCAGGTGTGTAATTAAAGGGAATCTGTCACCCTAAATTGGCGGGATATTTAAATGATGGCAGTCAGGTCAGATGGGCGGTGTTTTGGGTACTTGCCTTAACATGTAGTTCGCCGCTGTCTCCATTATTTCTGGGAATTGTAGTCGTTGCCCTCCATATAACGCGCCTGAGCATTGCAATCTTGAATTGCGCACACGCAGTATGCTTTGCCCGCAGATTGCAATGCGCAGGCGCGTTATATGGAGGGCAACGACTACAATTCCCAGAAATAATGGAGACAGCGGCGAACAACATGTTAAGGCAAGTACCCAAAACACCGCCCATCTGACCTCACTGCCATCATTTAAATATCCCGCCAATTTAGGGTGACAGATTCCCTTTAAACAAACACCAATGATACAAAACATAATAAACAAATAAATAAATAAAGTAAGTGCAAAATATTGATAATGTGCAACAAAGCTAATAATAAGCTCAAAATATGATAAAATAATAAAAAAATAAAAAATATTTTTTTATTTTTTATCATATTTTGAGCTTATTATTAGCTTTGTTGCACATTATTATTATTATTATAGATTTTTATAGCGCCATTTATTCCATGGCGCTTTACATTGCACATTAGCTCCCTGCTAGCTGTAACCTGTTAACCCTTTCTGATAGATTACAGCGTGGGACCTGACTGTGCATCGGATAGGTAAGAACAATTTTGCTTTTTTATTTTATTTTTATTACAGGAAATGGTTTCAGCAGGAAAATAAAATATGGTCAAAAACTGTTTGATTATTTCATTAAACTTCTTTTTTATTAAAGTGTGTGTGTTTGATTTTTCTTTCATACAATAGGATTAATAATTGATAGTTGTCTAATTGACAGCTCTCAATTATTAACCTGGCTTAAAGTCACCTTTCAATTGCAAGGTGGCTTTAACCCCTTATTAACCCATTCGCCACCGCTACAGGGCAATGGGAATAGACGGGAAAAGTGCCAAAAAGGGCTAATCTAATTAGAGATTTGCCCTTTCTGGGGTGTCTGGGGGCAGATGTTAGTAGCCAGGGGGGCACAAAAAAAATGTACCCTCCCTAGGCTATTATTATCTGCCCCCACTCGCTGGCTTTGTCTGTCTGGTGGAGAAAATACAGCGGGAGCCCACGTATTTTTTTTCAACGAATTTACACCTTTAATTAACCACTACATGTCTGAAATTTTGCACACATACACTTATGTAATTGTAAGTTAAAACGATATATCAAAATACATGAAATGACACAATTAACTGTGTGTAAACAATGTATCATTTCATGTCGGCTTCTGTGATTTCACAAAAGCCGGCAATTGAACTAGCGGCTATTACAGTATGTAGAAGTGTATGAACTATAAATATATGTATAAAATATATGTCACAATGACATGTATATATATATATATATAATATATATATATATATATAATGTATTCTATGTGTGTATATGTATTGTTTCTATTCTTTATTAAAACTGTCAGTATGATTTTACAGTATAGCCAGGGATGAATTAGCGGCTATTATACTATTATACTATGTAGAAATGATTATATATATAATTATTTGCTTTTTGTGTACATTTTTTTTTTACAATGTGATTTTTACATGACTTTTTACATAGAGATAACTGCTCTATGTAAAACTTCATGTTAAAATCGCATTGCATACAGATGGAAAACTGATGGAAAACTGATGGAAAACGCATGCAAATCGCATGACATTTTACTAGAATCGTACCGTTTTTTCCGTCCAGAAAATGGACCGATTTTTTTCCCACTAGTGGGTATGAGCCCTTAACATTGCTTTCAACCAAAACCAATTAATTCACTGGGAAATGTAATTGTAACATTTACCAACCCTAGCTGGCCATGTGGTGTGTGACATATAACAGACATATCTTGTTTTATTTACGAAGGAGGGAATCTTAAAGTCACAGAGCCTATTTACAAGAGCATCAGGCAGCATTATTCTGCTTAAAGGGCCATTATTAAACAGTGGGTCTCCGAAGCGGTTATAGCCTAAGCAGTGAGTTGATGGGCTGCCAAGAATTATGAGGCACCCCAATACTCCTTTCATAAGAGGTCCAGGAGGGCCACCATAAAAAATGTAGCAATGAATTCAAGGCCTGCCCTGCTACCAAGTCATATGCACCCCAATAAGCTTTTGAACCCACATACTGGATGGGACCAGGAAAATCCACTTCACATTATTCATTTTGTACTCCCATTCTGTTTTCTTATGCATTGACTGCAAAGCCTGCCCTGCTACCAAGTCATAAGCACCCCAATAAGTCTTTGAACCCACATAATGGATGGACCCAGGAAAATCCACTTCTCATTATTCATTTTGTACTCCCATTCTGTTTTCTTATGCATTGACTGCAAGATCTGCCCTGCAACCAAGTAATATACTGCCCAATAAGCGTTTGAAGCCACATACTGAATGGGCCCAGGAAAATCCACTTCACATTATTCATTTTGTACACCCATTCTGTTTTCTTATGCATTGACTGCAAGGCCTGCCCTGCTACCAAGTCATATGCACCCCAATAAGCCTTTGAACCCAGGTATTGGATGGGCAAGGAAAATCCACTTCAAATTATTCATTTTGTACTCCATTCTGTTTTCTCATGCATTGACTGCAAGGCCTGCTGTGCTACCAAGTCATAAGCACCCCAACATGCCTTTGGGCCCACATACTGGATGGACACAGGAAAATCCACTTCACATTATTCATTTTGTACTCTCATTCTGTTTTCTTATGCATTTACTGCAAGGCCTGCCCTGCTACCAAGTCATATGTACCCCAATAAGCCTTTGAACCCACATACTGGATGGGCCCAGGAAAATCCACTTCACATTATTCATTTTGTACTCCCATTCTGTTTTCTTAAGCATTGACTGCAAGGTCTGCCCTGCTACCAAATCATATGCAGCCCAATAAGCCTTTGAACCCAGGTACTGGATGTGCCCAGGAAAATCCACTTCACATTATTCATTTTGTACTCCCATTCTGTTTTCTTATGCATTGACTGCAAGACCTGCCCTGCTACCAAGTCATATGCACCCCGATAAGCCTTTGAACCCACATACTAGATGAGCCCAGGAAAATACACTTCACATTATTAATTTTGTACTCCCATTCTGTTTTCTTATGCATTGACTGCAAGGCCTGCCCTGCTGCCAAGTCATATGCACCCCAATAAGCCTTTGAACCCGCATACTGGAAAGGACCAGGAAACTCCACTTCACATTATTCATTTTGTACTCCCATTCTGTTTTCTGATGCATTTATTGCAAGGCGTGCCCTGCTACCAAGTCATATGCACCCCAACAAGACTTTGAACCCACATACTGGATGGGCCCAGGAAAATCCACTTCACATTAATCATTTGTATTCCCATTCTGTTTTCTTATGCTTTGAACCCAGGTACTGGATGGGCCAAGGAAAATCCTCTTCACATTATTCATTTTGTAATCCTATTATGTTTTCTTATGCATTGACTGCAAGGCTTGCCCTGCTACCAAGTCATATGCACCCCAATAAGCCTTTCAACACAGGTACTGGATGTGCCAAGGAAAATTCACTTCACATTATGCATTTTGTACTCCCATTCTGTTTTCTTATGCATTGACAGCAAGGCTTGCCTTGCTACCAAGTCATATACACCGCAATAACCCCAATCCCCCCTTGGAAGAAACATGGAGATGGGCCTCATAAAAAATGTCCCATTAAAAGGGGGCTGGTCTACTAGACTTTGAAGCCCATACACTAAGTGTATGGGCTGGCATACATTTTCCCTTGTTGGTTAGCCCTCAACCTTTTCCATAACAAGTATTTTAGGCCCAGCATATCCACCCACCCTTGTTAGGAATTCGACACTGGCTGTAGCTGCAAGGAACTTGTTAACCCTGGTGATCTAGTGGAAGGGGGATGATGAGCCGTGGAGGAAGGCCTGATTACAAAAATATGCCCAATTTAAAGGAGCAGGTCTCCTAGACTTGGAATGCCCATACACTAAGTGTATGGGCTGGCAAACATTTTCTCCTGTCGGGTACACCTCAACCGTTCTCAGAACAAGTATTTTTCGCACAGCATAACCACCCACTTTTTTAATAATTCGACACTGGCTGTAGCTGCACGGAACACATAAAACCTTTTGATCTTGAGGCGGTGGATGATCAGAAGTGGAGGAAGGCCTGATTAAAAAATAGGCTCAATTTCTACGAGCTTGTCTCCTAGACTTGGAATGCCCATACACTTAATGTATGGGCTTGCAAACATTTCCCCTTGGGGGTGTACATATTTTTTTGTATTTTGGTGACAGGCATATAGTGATGAGTGAACGCGCTCGTCAGTACTCGTTACTTGCCCGATTATCATGGTACTCGTCATACTCGGCAAGCGCCGAGCATTTCTGGGATAACTCGGCAGGAACTGGGGTCTCCACCCATCAATTTTGCCGTACTTTAGAGACCCAATCACACTGCAGGGAATGTCTGCCAGGCCATGAAACGCCACAGCCATCTTTTTTGTGGTCGTGCAGTGACTGGCTTGGCCACACAGCAACATCACGAGTTTAAGAGACCGGACTTCACCTTGCTCGGCGCATTCAGCTCCGGATTCAGACAGTGTAGGGAGAGCGGTTGCCGAGATAGGGTCAGATTTGGCGATTTCTTAGGCAGTGTGGGGGCTACCATCCTAAACTACTCAAATCCTGATAACCCAACAGTCCTTCTAAGGACTAATTCCAGAGTATACTGTATAGGTTCCGGTGTTAGGCAGGCAGGGGAGTGAACGTCGCTCTATACACATCAGTGCTAGGCCTGCAGGCACTAAATGTGCGTATATAGATCATCGCATACTTCAAGGGGGTCTATTCGTTTCATGACTTCTGTTGCTGCTGCTGCTACCTGTAGGATATATTGGCAGTATATAGCTAGCCCCAGGTGTAATTGGAATACAGGCCACATATTATTTGGTGTGGCATCTCCGTGCCAGATCATATCTGTGCATGGTCAAAGTCTGGCCAGTGTACGGCAATATTTTTCTTTAGCCTTTGGTGTGATTTCACGTAAAAGCAACAGTACTTTTTTTTTTAAAAAAAAGGGTACAAATTTGTGTTACTGGTATCTCCGTGCTAGCTCATATCTGTGCGTGCTCAACGTGTGGCCAGTGTACTTTTTTTTTTTATTTAGCTGTGAGTGTGAGTGCACTTAAAGACAGCACCATGTTGCATTATATATAAAAACAGGCCACATTTTGCTGTGTGGTTTATCTGTGACATGCCTCATACTTCTGTGTGGCAAAATTTGATGCATTTTTGGCCTAACTTCCCTTTTTTGGCCATTCTCTCATTGTCATTATATCCTGCAGTCTTTTTATCCACACAATCATAAAAAATGGTGTAAAAAAATTTTCTTGGCAGGCATATGTTGCATAGTTCTGTCCGCTTTTTTTGTTGTGTTCAAACAGTAGCAAAAAACCAAACCAAAAAATTAATCCAGTCTGTGATTTCAGGCTAAGGTCTGGTGTATCAGTGGTGTCAAAATGTTCACTTTGCAGGTATATTGATCACAAATAATTTTTTTCCAAATAAATCCATTTGTATAGAGATTTTCAAAAATTTCAGTAGTCCATTTAAAATGGGCAAGGCAAGTGGCAAGGGACGGGGAAGTTGACGTGATGCTGATGGTGCATGCATAGGCCGAGGCCGTGGCCAAGCTGTAAGTGGGCCACAGCAAAGACCCATATGTTCTCGCTTAACCTTCCTGTCCCAGTTTCTAGCACACCAATATTTAAGCCTGAGCAGTGTGAAACGGTAGTTGGTTGGATAGTGGATAATGCTTCAAGTCACTTAGCCTCCACCACCACCACCACTACCATGTCTTCCACACGGTCAAATCTGAGTAGCCGTGAGTGTGGAACGGCTATTACTCACCCTGATCCTTCTTCTTCCTACTATGCCGAGCGCCCTGAGACACCAGATCCCACACTCGGACACTCTGAAGAGCTGTTCAGTTTTCCATTGAAGCGAGGAAAGATGATATTCCAAGTAGTGATGCTCAAATCTTTAAGCAGCCATGGTCACAAGAGGTGGACGATGATGAGACACAATTGCCAGAAAGTCAGGAGGAGGAGCATGGTGCGGATGCGGAAGATGAGGTGGTGGATGACATAGTGACTGACCCAACCTAGCAGGAGGACATGCAGAGAGAGGACAGCAGCACACATGGGGAAGGAGGCATATCACCCCAACAGGCAAGAAGAAGCAGTGTGTTGGCCATAGACAGAAGACGTGCATTCATTCACCGTAACACCAACAGGTCGGAAGTTGCCATTCCAACTGTTAGATCTTCTTGAGTATGGTTATTTTATAAAGACTGCTGAGAACCGCAAACAGGCCAATTGCAGCACTTGCCATGCCCGCATCAGCAGGGGTAGCAAAACTACCAGCCTGACCACCACCAGCATGATTAGGCACATGGCAGCAAAGCACCCAACTTTGTGGGCCGAACCACAGGCTCCAGGAACACTGTCTGCAGGTGACAACACTGCTTCTTCCACTGTTTTGCGTAAAAGCTAATCCCCAATTCATCGTGCTTGTGAAGATGGCTAGGGCCATGCACCTGCTCTTGCCAACAGTCAACCAGCACCATTATCAAGCCATCCACGTCCTTGTCCCAGCTCAGCTTTCATTTGCCTAAACCCCATTCATTGGAACGGAAGCAGACATACCCAGCCAATGGCCCACAGGCCACAGTTCTTAATTTGCACATTTCTCGACTAATTGCGCTTGAAATATTGCCTTTTCGGCTCATTGAGATGGAATCTTTCCGCAACCTGATGGCGACAGCCATCCTATGGCACTCGGTCCCCAGTCGCCACTATTTCTCCCATTGTGCAGTACCGGCATTACACTAGCATGTGTCCCACAACATTACCTGTGCCTTCAACAATGCTGTTACTGGAAAAGTTCACCTAACCACGGGTACGTGGACAAGTGCCTGTGGGCAGGGACGTACATCTCACTGACGGCACACTGGGTTAACATAGTGGAAGCCGGGATCCAGTCCGACTTTGGGATGGAACACATTCTCCCCATTACGAGGATTGCGGGGCCTACGTCAATAAGGGTTGCCCCCACAGTCTTCAGCTCCTACACATCCTCCTCGTCCACCTCCTCCTCATCTTCAGCCTCCATCTCTGAAATGAATACATCAGTCAGAAGCTGGAAGCATTGCAGCACTGCCTCAGCCAAGCGGCAACAGGCTGTGCTGAAGCTAATCTGCATAGGTGACAAACCGCACAATGCAGAAGAGTTGTGGACAGCGCTGAAGGAGCAATCAGATATTTGGTTGACACCGCTGAACCTACAGCCTGGCATGGTCATGTGTGACAATGGCCGGAACCTTGTGGCGGCCTTGAGGCAAGGTCAGTTCACACACATACCTTGCGTGGCCCATGTGCTTAACCTCGTGGTTCAACCTTTTCTCAATTGTTACCCGGAGCTGCAGGATCTGCTGTTGAAAGTACGCCATATGGTTGCCCATTTTCGAAAGTCTGCGACAGCATCAGCAGCCCTTGCTGGGCTTCAGCAGCGCTTGCAGCTTCTGGCTCACCGACTGGGGTGTGATGTCCCCACGCATTGGAACTTTACACTGCATATGTTGCAAAGGATTTGTGAGCAGAAGATGGAAGTTGTTGAGTACCAGCTTCAACAAGGCCGTCGATATTCAGGTCAGACTCCACATAAAAGACCTCAGGAGTGGACATGGATGTCAGACATATGTACCATCCTGCACAACTTTGAGGACTGCACCAAGATGGTGAGCGGCGATGATGCCATAATTAGCATCACCATCCCGCTTCTCAGCATTCTGAAAACCTCTCGGCTCACAATAAAAAAGGATGCATTGCAGGAAGAGCACGAGGACATTGAGCCAGGAAATATATCTGGTGATTACACTCAGCCCAGCTACATGTCATCGCAAGGTCGAGGAGGAGGAGCAAGAACAGGAGCTACTTTCATGCGCTGTAGACGGTACTACAAGCACACCAACCAAAAGAAAAAAAGGAGTAATATACACTGAATACTTCTTTTTTAAAAAAATATATATATTTATTTAATAAAAACAACAATAATAGATATAAAAAACACCAAGTGGTGAGAAGACCCTAATATAAAATACAAATACACATGGGACCAGGGCTATAGTATACAGCAGAAATATAGCATATAAAATCCATATAATACAGGTTATACCCCTCACAATGAGGACATGAAAACACAGGGCAAATGCACTGCTATAGTATACAAGTTATATGAGTAAAATTCACCGTGCAAATCCACCTATTAACCAATATTGGAATACTCTGTGCCTCAAATGGATATTGCATTGCTTACCCATGAAGTGCAGTGCTGCAGTGCCTGGGATCCACGCGCCACCCTTGACGAGCGTTTCGCGTTTGCTTTATCAAAAGGGAGTACTTCAAGCACAGCTGTCTTATCGTCTGTTCACCGGGGATGGCCTGAGGACAGGGAGGAGGAGGACACCATGGTCAGTGGTACTGTTGGTGAGGGCATGGAAGGCATGCCTGTTAGTAGTCTGGCACGCATGGCTGACTTTATGTTGCGCTGCATTTCCCGTGACCCTCGCATTAGAACAATTTTCTGTGACACTCATTACTGGTTGGTGACACTTTTAGACCCACGCTGCAAGGTAAATTTTCAATCTCTTATTCCAGTGTCAGACAGTGGTCTAAAAATGGTGCATTGACATAGGGCCCTTGTATCGGAATTAGTGAAAAAATTCCCATGTGAGAACACTGGCAGCAGACGTCAGAGTTTGTTGTACAGCCAAGAAGTCCAAGCGAGAGAGACAGAAGTATAATCCAGGTCAGTCAGGGGAACAATGGCAAAGTCCTGGGAAAATTTTCTCAGACCCTCCCATCATGCCGCCACAGATACAAGGGGTGCTGTCACAAGAAGTTCAATGTTTGAGAAGATGGTGAGGGAGTACCTTGCCGATCGTACAAACGTCCTCTGGATTCCTCTGTGCCTTTTAATTATTAGGTATCCAAGCTGGACACATGGCATGAACTGGCTCTCTACGCCTTGGAGGTCGTGGCCTGCCCTGCTGCTAGCGTTCTGTCAGAGCGGGTTTTTAGTGCTGCTGGGAGAATTATAACAGATTAGCGCATCAGCCTGTCAACTGACAATGCTGACAGGCTGACTCTTATCAAAATGAACAAGGGCTGGATTGGTCAAGACTTCTGTACACCTCCAAATGAAAACACCGAAATAGAACCTAAATGCATTGTCTTTTTTGGGGAGGTGTATTCTCAGGCACTTCTTCACAAGCACACATGGATATCCGCTTCCTGAATTGGTTTGCTGTTAGCCTCCTCCTTATCCTCATCATCCACAACCAGTAGAACAACAGGCCGAAGGGATTGCGTGATGCAAAAATAACTCAATTTTTGGCAAGGGTATTATATAATATTTCTATTTATATCACTGTCTCTGAGCTGTTACTAAGGACAAACATATCTCGTCAAACACATTCTGGCTTCATATCAATGAACCTGTATTCGCCCCTCCCTTTTGTTATTTTCTTTCTTACGTGGCTTCACATTTGTAATTTAGTTGTTTAATTTAAGTATGATTTCTCATTATGTCTCTGCATTATCCACGGTTACATGACCAGGGCTAACGTGTTCTGTACTATTATAGGCCGTGTAATTTTGGCCAAGGGGGGGCTGTGATGGCAATACTTTATTTATTAAAAAAGGTACCCCCATTGGTGAAATACTTGTCAGCCCATGCACTCCATTACAAGTCTCAGAGACCCACACCAATATATTGGGCCTACTTTTTAACTCGGTTTTCTGCAATGTCTCTTCCTTACCTGCCACTAGATTAACCAGGGTGAACGTGTTCTGTACTATTATAGGCCGTAGAATTTGGGCCAAAGGGGCAGTGATGGCCATAGTTTATTTATTAAAAAAGGTACCCCCATTGGTGAAATGCTTGTCAGCCTATGCACTCCATTACAAGTCTCAGACTCACCCCTACATCGGGCCTACTTCTTAACTTGGTTTCCTGCAATGTCTCTTCCTTATCTCAGACTACATGACCAGGGTGAACGTGTTCTGTACTATTATAGGCCGTTGAATTTTGGCCAAGGGGGGCTTTGATGGCCATAGTTTATTTATTCAAAAAGTTAACCCCCATTGGTGAAATGCTTGTGAGCCTATGCTCTCCATTACAAGTCTCTTAGACCCACACCCCTACATTGGGCCTACTTCTTAACTCAATTTCCTGCAAAGTCTCTTTCTTACCTACCACTAGATGACCAGGGTGAACGTGTTCTGTACCATTATGGGCCACTGAATTTTGGCCAAGGTAGGCTGTGAAGGCCATAGTTTATTCAAAAAGGTACCCCATTGGTGAAATGCTTGTCAGCCTATGCACTACATTACAAGTCTAGAAACTCACACCCCTACATTGGGCCTACTTCTTAACTCAGTTTCCTGCAATGTCTCTTCCTTACCTGACTCTAGATGACCAGGGTGAATGTGTTCTGTACTATTATAGGCCATAGAATTTGGGCAAAGGGGGGCTGTGATGGCCATAGTTTATTTATTAAAAAAGGTACCCCCCATTGGTGAAATTCTTGTCAGCCTATGCACTCCATTACAAGTCTCCGAGACTCACACTCCTACATTGGGCCTACTTCTTTTCTCGGTTTCCTGCAATGTCTCTTCCTTTTCTCAGACTACATGACCAGGTGAACCTGTTCTGTACCATTATAGGCCGTTGAATTTTGACCAACGGGGCTTTGATGGCCATAGTTTATTTATTCAAAAAGGTACCCCTCATTGGTGAAATGCTTGTCAGCCTATGCTCTCCATTACAAGTCTCTTAGACCCACACCCCTACATTGGGCCTACTTCTTAACTCGGTTTCCTGCAATGTCTCTTCCTTATCTCAGACTACATGACCTGGGTGAACGTGTTATGTACTATTACAGGCCAGTGAATTTTGGGCAATGGGGGCTGTGATGGCAATAGTATATTTTTTAAAAAGGTACCCCCCATTGGTGAATCCACATCCTTGTTGTCAAAGACTTGATAACATTTATGAGATATATATTTAAATATGCTTTGTGAACAATACAAACATTAACCAATGGAAAAATATAAAAAACATCAACATCTTTAGAAATGTTTAATAGCTCTGTGATAAGAATACAATTTTGATTTTTAAAACTGTAGGCATAAATGTTCTTCAAAACATGAACAAAGTTTTCTATATACCTAGTCTAAAACCTTAAGAATTGTGTTAGAAACCTATTGGCATGTTGCTTTTAGAAAGTATATGGGTTACTGCCCGATGGACCATACAAGGTCGAAGGATCAAACATGGCACCTGGATCATTGCCAAAAGAAACAGGAGCCTGAAAAGTGGGTGTCATAGGACATGATGGCCAAACAGGGGCTGCTGCTGGTATGGGGTTTGGCTGGTTAGTTGGGGGCGTAGACTGAAAATTATTGCTGTTCTGGTCAGCAATTTTCTGCAGGTTATTTGACAGATAATTCTGAATATTTATCAGCTCTTGCATGCCCACTTCTCCCATATCATGTATCTCCTGCCCTACAGGTGGGTGTCCTTGTTCCACCATCAAATTCTCCTCCCTTTCGACATTTTCTAATATAGATGTAAATATGTCATCAGGAATATCCTAATCCTCATCTCTCTGAATTTTGGGGACCTTTCAGTGACATGAAGACCAGAATGGATGGTTTGCAAGAAGTAGAGTCAGTAAAAGATGAGGATGTTCATCCTCAAGACCTGGCCCCCCTAAGGGGCAAAGTTTGGCAGGTGCTGGCTGGCATGCTGTAAGTGGAATTATAAAGGCCTCCATGTTGTTGGCATTGATAATTGCATATCTTAGTTTGCGGTTGAGGTAGGAATAGAGCCGACTGAAGAAAACCGCATCACTGCAGGTCTGGGGCAGAAACGTAGGAGGCACATATCATTGGTGCATGTAGGCCAGATGAGATCCACATATTTCCAGACTGATTCATGAGAGATGACGCCTTTAGTTGTGATCTTCTTTGGTAATTTCTGACAAAGGTGTTCACTATATCCCGAAACTTGCATGGCTTTCACTTTGAACGTCTTATTTGAAAACATCTGATTCAAACCTTTTCATATTGCAGTTTCAGATGAGACGTTCTCACTTTTTATGCCTAAGACATCATTTTCCATGCAATCAATGGTCTCTGCTGCCTCTGAGGAATGTAGCTTCTGTCCATAACTCTTTTCCTTGGCATTTGTGATTGGTGATTTTATTTTTGCCCATTGGCCCATATTATTCATATCTGAAGGTTTGATTTATCCCATGCAAATAAGGCAATTGAGGTCCAGAAGGTGAGTTTTGTGATGAGCTGCTGTATCTGTTGTGATGTCATTTATATTAATAATATCTGAACTCAGTGTATCATTGGTTTTCCAAGGTGCATGAGACAGATCCTCCCAGGTAAACATTTGTTCTGGTGATGTATCAATTTCAATCAACCCCTTGTGTGTGAGCTTTATCATTTGCTGTTTTTTATTTAGTTCCTCCTCTGCTTTCTGAATCATTTCCAATGTGTGCTGCCTCTCCTGGTTCCTCCAATCGGTTAGCTCCTGGCGAGCCATTTCTGCAGGACTCATCAGAACCAGACATTGTGGGTTTATCTCAACTAATACCACACACTGAAAGAAACACTTATTTTTGTGGTTTTTCAGATTTAAAAGAAGACTTCTGTACTTAGTTTGGTATCTTATACTAGTATCACGATACAAGCCAAATATTTCTTGTTCAACATTTTCTGCCAGTTTTTTCAATGTTTCCTCAGGCAACTCAAGATTCTTTGTCTCCTTAACCAAGTCAGACAGAAGTGGTGGTCGATCTTCTAGGCAACGAGCTTCTCATCAGCTCTTCATACAATGCCTGTACAGTGATTCTACGATCAGTTATAGGGGACTTTGCTGGAAACAGGATAAGAGAATCATGTGGATTTTCTATATCAAATCTCTGCTTTTTGGATATTCTTTTTCCCAGTTTTACCTTTGAATTTTTTGGAGGAACAGATTCCAGCAGATTGTCAGTTGACCTTTCAGAGTGAACCAGATTTTTTACCTTTATAACATATGTGTCTCTCTCGCAAATCACAATATTGTCATTATTGGACACATCTTGTACTATTATCTGAAGGTCTAATTATGGCTGGTCTAACTCACCCAGCATCTTCACCTTCTTGAAATTTACATTCCATGATCCCAACAGAAAGCAAGATTCATCTTCTGCTCTATTCCTGACAGCAGAGCCTGCATTCATCACCAAGCGCATTCTCTCTAATAAGTCACTTTTATCCCTGGTGGATGCACTGACATCTTGAGAATTTGGCGTGACCATAGAATGTTTCGACTCCCATGTGGAAGGAGTTTCTGAAACTCTTGGTACATCAGGATCACAAAAAGATGCAGGATCTGGAGGGATTTCCACCATAAATTTCTCAAACATGCTCAGTGGACTGTGACAATCATGATCATCTGGCTTTGTTGGGTTCACACTAAGCCATGTATCCATATTTTATCTTTCTTTATTGGTCCGCCAGTAAGAGGAGCTTAGGTGGTCTGCCAATGTACTAGAATAGGAACCCCAACAGTGCCAACCGGCCCAGTACTAACGTCCCCTCGTGTTCACAGCTCGGCATAGGCCGCTTTCGTCGCGCTCCTTCATAACATTTATGTACCTTAACCCCTTCACCCCAAGGGTGTTTTGCACGTTAATGACCGGGCCAATTTTTACAATTCTGACAACTGTCTCTTTATGAGGTTATAACTCTGGAACGCTTCAATGGATCTTTGCGATTCTGAAATTGTTTTCTCGTGACATATTGTATTTCACATTAGTGGTAAAATTTCTTCTATATAACTTGCATTTATTTTTGAAAAAAACACAAATATGGCGAAAATTTTGAAAATTTTGCAATTTCAAACTTTGAATTTTTATTCCCTTGAAACAGAGAAATATGTCACACAAAATAGTTAATAAATAACATTTCCTACATGTCTACCTTACATCCGAACAATTTAGGAAACAAAATTTTTATTTGTTAGGAAGTTATAAGGGTTAAAAATTGACCAGCGATTTCTCATTTTTACAACAAAATTTACAAAACCATTTTTTTTAGGGACCACCTCACATTTCAATTCACTTTGAGGGGTCTATATGGCAGAAAATATCCAAAAGTGACACCATTCTAAAAACTGCACCACTCAAGGTACTCAAAACCACAATTAAGAAGTTTATTTACCCTTTGTTGGGGTTCAAATTCCCACTGCTGCACAGGGGGAGTCTCAAACCAGTCCCGCTGCGGTCTCCCATTCTTCTTCGTCCGCGGTGGAGCCTGCTCAGCTTAGACGTTGGTCCCAGCGTCTCGCCCAGTCTAACAGTGTGCAGAGGATTACTGCTGCTCCTCCAGGCTCTGCTATTGTGGCCAGTACTGGTTAGCGGCGAGCAGACGTCTTTTGGACAAAGTCCTTGTTTTCCCCTTCTGAGCATGCCCAGAGTGAGATCTCTCATTGGAGATCAGGGGTCACATGCTCAGGTACTGCAGCAGCTCCTATTGGTCCGCCAGGAAGGTCCTGTGACTACTGGTGTTCTGGAACAAGTTTCATTAGTCCTTGTTTCTGGCAGGTCCTGTAGCTGTTACTATACAAGGGTAGCAATCTTTATATGCTATGCGCCAGTGTGGTCATGCGTGTGTGTGGTTAGGGCCCGGCTGAAATAAGCCCCTAGAATACCGACTTAATCGGTGAGGAGTTTGGTATGCTAGCTGGTCAGGTTCGGTGTCCTAGTTGCCCTAGATTACCGGCATAACCGGTGAGGAGTTTGATTGCCGTATTCAGGGTCTGGCGTTCAGACGCCATAGATTGCGGGTGACTCCCGCGAGGACATTAGCGCATGATCATGTTCTATGTTCGCTTAGCAGTTAACTGTGTACCTGGGTGCCTGACAGGACACAGAAGTTTGCCTCAGCGGCTCTGTGACGTAACAGAGTTCGCTTTCAACGCTAGACAGCGCCCTAGCGTGTTTATTTTGCTACTCAGTTGTGTTAAGTGAGTTCGCACACATCGCCATATAGCGCTGCGGCACTCCTTCTAGCGGCTCTGTGGATTAACAGAGTTCGCACATATTGCCACAGCGCGTTGCGGCGTTTATTTTGCCGACTCTGCGGGATAACAGAGTTCGCTTCCTGCTCCATTTAACTAGCAGCAGGCTCCGCCTGCACGATGGACCCCGGGCTGCGAACGCACCTCTCCACATCATATATTTGGTGCGTTCCGCAGACCCTAACATAATATTAGCGCTAGGGTCCGGCTAGTAAAATTAATGATGACCGGCGTCTACCGCAGTACATTCAGCAGCTGGAGGGTAGGTTGAGCGCACAACCTCAGCTGTGGATGTTACCGCAGTCGCTGTTCAGGCTGCTAGCGTGGCTGCAGCCAGTTTGTCCTCTGCCACCTCTGCCCCTACATTATCCCACCTCCCGCTTCCTGACAAGTTTGCCGGTGACAGCAAGCAATGTCGGGGATTCGTGAGTCAGTGCTCTTTACAGCTCGAGCTTCTGGCTGCACGTTTCCCCACGGATTGGGCACAATTGGGTTTTGTACTGTCTCTACTCTCAGGCAGAGCATTGGAGTGGGCAACGCCGCTGTGGGAGCTTTACGATCGTGTGGTGCGGAGTGCTCCTCGTTTCCGGGAGGCTCTTAAAAAGGTATTTTTAGGACCTCAGGTCACCCACGATACGGTGCTACAACTGCTGGCATTGGCACAGGGTTCGTCTTTGGTCAGTCAGTTTTCCGTCCAGTTTCGTACTCTGGCCTCAGAGCTAGACTGGTCGGATAAAGTTCTCTTTCCAGTCTACTGGCGAGGACTGGCTGACCATGTTAAAGACGCTTTGGCTACCAGCGAGATTCCCGCCACACTGGAGAAACTTATCTCCATATCTACCCGCATCGACCTCCGTTTTCAAGAGCGGAGGTTGGAGCGGGCCCAGCGTAGGCAGAGGATTTGGTTGGCTCCCACCTTTGCCAAACCTCTCGAATCCCCTGATCTGGCGTCCGAACCCCACAAGGCCACAGAGGTTCTTCACGCAGGACCTAAGTCTCGGACCGTCCGAGTATCCGTGGTCTATAACCTTTGTCAGCAGACAGGACACTATGCCAACAAATATCCACAGCGATGGGGGAAGCGATCGCGTCTAGTGGCCCTGGGAGGAGGTTCACTAGAGACAGCAGCATTTTCCTCCAAGATGACATTTAAAGGGACAGTCACTGTAGACTCTTCCACACTTAGAGTCGAGCTTTGCGTGGACTCAGGAGCAGAGGGGAACTTCATGTCCTCTAACTTTGCTCGTCGTCACGCAATACCTCTGGTGGCGCTTGACAAATCAGTGACTGTCCGGGTAGTGAATGGGTCGACATTGCCCTCACAAATAACACACCAGCCTGTTCCTCTTGCATTGTCTGTATCCCCTTCCCATCAGGAGCTTATTTCCCTACTCATTCTTCCCGAGGGAATAGACGAGATCCTACTAGGTATACCTTGGCTCCGTTTCCACTCCCCATATATAGAGTGGACTTCGGGTAGGATACTGGGTTGGAGTGATGTATGTAGGGGCAGATGTGTCAGGAGTTGCGTTCAGGTTACCACTACTGAGTTACCGGCAGATCTTACTCCACTTCCCAAGTGCTATTGGACATATGCAGACGTGTTCTCCAAGAAGGCTGCAGAGACTCTTCCGCCTCATCGCCCCTATGACTGTCCTATCGACCTCTTGCCTGGCGCAGAACCTCCTCAGGGAAGGGTCTATCCCCTCTCTCTTCCTGAGACAGAGGCCATGTCGAATATATTCAGGAGAACCTAGCTAGAGGGTTCATTAGGAAGTCAGTGTCACCGACAGGGGCGGGATTCTTCTTTGTGCAGAAGAAGAACGGAGAATTATGTCTGTGTATTGATTACAGGGGTCTTAACGCCATCACCATTAAGAACAAGTACCCATTGCCCCTGATTTCTGAGCTCTTTGATAGGCTTCGGGGAGCAAGGGTATTCACTAAACTAGATCTGCGCAGTGTTTAAAACCTGATTCGCATCCGTGAGGGGGACGAATGGAAGACGGCTTTTAATACCAGGGATGGGCATTACGAATATCTGGTGATGCCCTTTGGGCTCTGTAATGCCCCAGCCGTTTTCCAAGACTTTGTCAATGACATCTTCCGGTGATATTGGCAATCTCCACTCTCGGTCGTAGTCCCTGTAGTCTAGGAGTATTGTTATATACTCCGATCTGATTGCTCCTCCAGATATTGACTATCCCACAACGCGCAGAGTAACATGATTACCTGCAGAGTCCTTCGACCTTACCTTTACAGGCTACCTAACTGTCCACTATTATGCTAAGTTAGAAGAATATGTTTAACTGATTAGAGTTGGATAGTACTTTAAACTCTTTACCTTGAGACTTTTAGTTAATATTTTCAAACACCATGGGATGTGGCTATAAGGATATTCTGGCCAAATTTACAGGCTGGATGATTGGACTGGCAGAGACACCCCAACTCTCTTAAATCAGTGCATCGCTTTATGGGGTTCATCAACTACTATCGCCAATTTATTCCCCACTTCTCTACTTTGGTAGCTCCCTTGGTAGCCTTTACCAAGAAGGGAGCAAATCCCAAATTGTGGTCGGAGGAGGTCTCCAAGGCTTTCACTTCTATTAAGTCTCATTTTGCTAGCGCTCCCATCCTACATCGCCCCGATGTTGATAAGCCATTTTTATTGGAGGTGGATGCCTCATCCGTTGGTGCTGGAGCAGTCCTCTTCCAAAAGGATGCTCAAGGTCGGAAGCATCCTTGCTTCTTCTTCTCTAAGACCTTCACATCAGCGGAGAGGAATTATTCCATCGGGGACAGGGAGTTGCTAGCCAAGAAGTTGGCCTTCTCTGAGTGGAGACATCTGTTGGAGGGGGCCCGCTTTCCCTTCCAAGTCTTCACTACCACAAAAATTTGGTGTATCTTCAGACAGCCCAGCTGCTAAACTCTCGCCAGGCCAGATGGTCCTTGTTCTTGTCCCGGTTTCATTTCACACTCCATTTCCTCTCGGGAGAGAAGAACATTCGTGCCGACGCTCTCTCTCGCTCTGTGGTGTCATCTGAGGAGGAGGTGGAGGAGCTTCGGCTTATTGTCCCCACAGAGAGCCTGAGAACAGTGGCCCCAGTTTCGCTAGAGTCTGTGCCCCAGGCAAGACTTTGTGCCTACCAATTTGCGAACGGAGGTACTCTCTTGGGCACATTCATCCAGGGTGGGTGGACACTTTGGGGCAAAGAGGACATCTGAATTGCTGGCGAGGACATACTGGTGGCCGCATATGGTCCGTGACGTTGGGGACTATGTTCGGGTGTATGTCTCCTGCACCAAGAATAAGTCTCCACGACAATGGCAAGCTGGGTTACTTTACCCTTTGCCGGTGGCAGACAGGCCCTGGGAGATGGTTGGGATGGACTTTGTGGTGGGCTTGCCCAAGTCTCGGGGTTGCACCATCATTTGGGTAATCACCAACCATTTTTCCAAAATGGTGCATCTGGTGCCGCTACCACAGTTACCTTCTGCACGGGCTCTGGCAGCGTTGTTCGTTAGGTACATCTTCCGTTTACACGGCATGCCGGACAAAATTTTCGGTGACCGAGGTCCCCAGTTTGCATCTCGGTTCTGGAGAGAGCTTTGTCGTCTACTCAGTATTGAGTTAAATCTCTCTTCAGCGTACCATCCTGAGACGAATGGGTTGGTAGAGAGGGACAACCAGATCTTGGTCACCTATCTACGACATTTTGTCTCAGCCAGGCAGGATGACTGGGCATCCTTGCTACCATGGGCTGAGTTTGCACTAAACAAAGCTGTGGCTGACTCCACCGGACAGACTCCATTCCTCCTAAACTACGGTCAGCATCCGCGGGTTCCGGTGCCCATGCCCGTGTCTTCCGTCGACTCCAGGGTGGCAGACTGGGCTGTGGAGGCACGGGACATTTGGGACCGTACCCAGGATGCCATTCAGACGTCCAAGGAGAGGATGAGGTCCTCCGCCGACGCACATCAGCGCCCCGCTCCAACATTTGCTCCTGGGTACTTGGTGTGGCTCTCCGCCCGTACCATTAGGCTGCGAGTTGAGTCCACTAAGTTGGCACCCCGCTACCTGGCTCCTTTCAAGGTCCTCGAGCAGGTTAACCCTGTGGTATACCTTTTGGCTCTTCCACCACGCCTGGGTATCTCCGACACCTTTCACGTATCCCTCCTGAAACCTGTGCTCATGTCCCGGTTTTCTGAGTCATTTGCTGGGACATCGTAGGGTGTAAGGTGGTACGGGGCAAAAAGTTTTATTTGGAGGACTGAAGGGGCTATGGGCCTGAGGATAGGTCTTGGGAGCCTGCCGAGCATATTCACTCTCCGCAGCTCATCGCTGCCTTTGAGCGCAGCGAGGCCCAGAGAAGTGGGGGCACTAGGAGGGGGGGTAATGTTGGGGTTCAAATTCCCACTGCTGCACAGGGGGAGTTTCAAACCAGTCCCGCTGCAGTCTCCCATTCATCTCCATCCACGGTGGAGCCTGCTCAGCTTAGACGTCGGTCCCAGCGTCTCGCCCAGTCTAACAGTGTGCAGAGGATTACTGCTGCTCCTCCAAGCTCTGCTATTGTGGCCAGTACTGGTTAGCGGCGAGCAGACGTCGTTTGGACAAAGTTCTTGTTTTCCCCTTCTGAGCATGCCCAGAGTGAGATCTCTCATTGGAGATCAGGGGTCACATGCTCAGGTACTGCAGCAGCTCCTATTGGTCCGCCAGGAAGGTCCTGTGACTACTGGTGTTCTGGAACAAGTTTCATTGGTCCTTGTTTCTGGTAGGTCCTGTAGCTGTTACTATAAAAGGGTAGCATGGCTAGGCCGCCATGCGCTAATATCAATCTTTATATGCTATGCGCCAGTGTGGTCATGCGTGTGTGTGGTTAGGGCCTGGCTGAAATAAGCCCCTAGAATACCGACTTAATCTGTGAGGAGTTTGGTATGCTACCTGGTCAGGGTCGGTCTCCTAGATGCCCTAGATTACTGGCATAACCGGTGAGGAGTTTGATTGCCGTATTCAGGGTCTGGCGTTCAGACGCCATAGATTGTGGGTGACTCCCGCGAGGACATTAGCGCATGATCACGTTCTATGTTCGCTTAGCAGTTAACTGTGTACCTGGGTGCCTGACAGGACACAGAAGTTTGTCTCAGCGGCTCTGTGACGTAACAGGGTTCGCTTTCAACACTAAACAGCGCCCTAGCGTGTTTATTTTGCGACTCAGTTGTGTTAAGTGAGTTCGCACACATCGCCATATAGCACTGCGGCACTCCTTCTAGCAGCTCTGTGGATTAACAGAGTTCGCACATATTGCCACAGCACGTTACGGCGTTTATTTTGGCGACTCTGCGGGTTAACAGAGTTCGCTTCTTGCGCCATTTTACTAGCAGCAGGCTCCGCCTGCACGTTGGACCCCAGGCTGCGAACGCACCTCTCCACATCATATATTTGGTGCGTTCCATAGACCCTAACACCCTGCAAGTGCTTCACAGGAGCTGATGCAACGTGGAAGGAAAAAATGAACATTTTACTTTTTAGTCACAAAAATTATCTTTTACAAACATTTTTTTTATTTTCACAAGGGAAAAAGGAGAAAATGCACAGATAAAGTTGTTGTGCAAGTTCTCCTGAGTACGCCGAGAGAAACCTGTTGTGAATGTGCAAGAAATGAATTCTGAGCAGAAGCTCCCTCTGGTGGTTACAAACAGTACTGAACTATCCAATGAAGATTGTGAAGATTGGCGATCAGGTGTTACTGACTGGTCTTATATAAGGGAGGTTCCCTCCCATCAGGGTTGCCGGTGATCAATTGTTCTGGTCTCATCTTTGATTCCTGTTCACTTTGTAGCTTGCTGTTTCATGCCTGCATCTTCTGCTAACAGATAAGACATTTTCTTCTTTTAGTTTTTTGTGCTTGCTTTTTGCATTTTGTCCTGCACTTCTGTGGGGGTCTGCCGGGTCCCCTCCGGGGGCTTGTGCTCCTCTCAGTTTAGTTCAGCCACTCTTGTTTGTTCATTTGCCTTTTCCAGTTTTTTCAGTGGCTGCTGTTTAGTTTTTGTTACACCAGAGAACTAATTTAGGTGGTAGAGGTCGTGTGATCTCAGGGTTTTTGTAATTAGTAGTGTTGGTACTTTTCAGGGTTTTTTGGGATTGCAGTAAGTGTCCTTCCTATCCTTTTCTATTTAGGAAGTTTGGGCCCCAACGTTTGCTCATACTATTTTCTGTCTGTGTCTGTGTATTTCCTCTTGTCTAACCGCCATTACATGTTTGGGGGCTTTCTATGTTCTTTGGGGATCTGCTCCGGGGCAGATAGTTTTCCTCTTTCTGTCTTTAGGTGTAGTTAGCTTCTCAGGCTGTGACGTGGCATCTAGGACCAACGTAGGTACGCTCCACGGCTGCCTTTAGTTGTGGTGGTTAGTCAGGGTACTGCAATCCCATAGATTCCAACCTCTCTGATGTATTTCCTTTTTTGCCTGCTCTCCTCAGCTACCAAATCATAACAGTATCACCGGCCCAAAAACTGATATTTGTATGGTACTCACAGAAAGGAAAAATAGTGTTAAAGAAAGAAGATTGTCAGAGTTGTCAGAGATTTTTTTTTTTTTCCCTCTGTTTCTCTGAAAGCTGAGGAGGATTTTTTTTTCCTCTCAATGGAGTTTGCACAGTTGTCTGGCAGTGTGGATCAGCTTTCCACTGAAGTTTGGAGTATTGCTACCTATCTTGCAGGGTTGCCTGTTGTGGAACCTAGGATTCCCATTCCAGATTTGTCTTTAGGGGATCGAGATAAATTTCTGAATTTCAAAAATAACTGTAAGTTGTTTTTTGCCTTGAAATCTAAGTCCTCAGGGAACGCAGCACAGAAGGTTCAAATTGTCATCTCTCTCCTGCGCAGCGATCCTCAGGATTGGGGTTTTTCACTGACACCTGGGGATCCTGTTTTGAGTAATGTTGATGCATTTTTTCAGGCTCTGGGGTTATTGTACGATGAGCCTAATGTCACTGATCAAGCTGAAAAAGCCTTGTTGGCATTAAATCAGGGGCTTGAGGACGCTGAGTTATACTGTCAGAGATTCCGAAGGTGGGCAGTCCTGACCAAATGGAATGACGATGCTTTGGCAGCCCTTTTTCGGAAGGGTCTGTCAGAGAATGTAAAGGATGTTATGGTGGGATTCCCTGTCCCCTCTGGTCTCAATGATTCTATGTCATTAGCGATTCAAGTTGACAGACGTTTGCGTGAGTGAAGAGGTATGCGTGGAACAGTGTTGCCTTGTGAACCAGCTTCTGAACCCATGCAGTGTGATAGAGTGGCTTCTGGGGCACAGCGTCATGAGTTTCGAAAACGCAATGGGTTATGTTTCTACTGTGGTGATGCCTCTCATGTTATTTCAGTCTGCCCTAAGCGGGGAAGACGTTTTGCACGTTCAGTTGTCTTGGGTAGTGTTCAGACTAAATTTTTGTTAACTGTTACCCTGATTTGCTCCCTGTCCACATTTTCTGCTCAGGCTTTTGTTGATTCGGGAGCAGCTATTAACCTGATGGATTTTGATTTTGCTAAACGTTGTGGGTTTCCCTTGATACCCCTACGGAAGTCTATTCCCCTACTGGGGATCGATTCTACCCCTTTGGCTGAGAATAAACCTCAGTTCTCTACTCAGGTGATAATGAGGGTTGAACCTGATCATCAGGAGAGTTGCAAATTTTTGGTGCTGTATAATCTGCATGACATTATCGTACTGGGTTTCCCTTGGTTAGTCTCATAATCCTGTTTTGGATTGGAAATCTGTGTCTGTAACCAGTTGGGGCTGCCAATGTGTTAATACCAACACTCCTGTTTTTTCTGCCTCCCCCCAGGCTCAGGATGTTCCTGACTTTTTGACTGATTTTTCTGATGTGTTTAGCGAAAGTAAATCTGCATCCTTGCCCCCCCATAGGAGCTATGACTGCGCTATTGAATTAGTGCCTGGTAGTAAATTCCCTAAAGGTCGCCTTTTTAACTTGTCTGTACCTGAACATGACGCTATGCGGTCTTATATCAAGGAGTCATTGGAGAAGGGTCATATCAGACCATCCTCTTCGCCCTTGGGTGCCGGTTTTTTCTTTGTGGCCAAAAAGGATGGTTCATTAAGGCCGTGTATTGATTATCGTCTCTTGAACAATATCACTGTGAAATATCAATATCCGTTACCCTTGATCTCTGACCTGTTTTCCAGGGTGAAAAGTGCTACTTGGTTTACCAAGCTTGACCTCAGGGGGGCATATAACCTTATTCGCATTAAGCACGGGGATGAATGGAAGACGGCATTTAATACCCCAGAGGGGCATTTTGAGTACCTAGTGATGCCCTTTGGGCTCACTAATGCTCCTTCTGTCTTCCAGTCCTTCATGAATGACATTTCAGGGATTTTGTGGATAAATTTCTGATTGTTTATTTGGATGATATCTTGATTTTTTCCAATGACTGGGACTCTCATGTGAAACATGTTCGGACTCTGTTCCAGATTTTGAGAGAGAATGCTCTGTATGTGAAGGGATCAAAGTGTCTTTTTGGCGTACAGAGGATCTCATTTCTGGGATTCATTTTGTCCCCATCTGTTATTGAAATGGACCCTGTCAAGGTTCAGGCCATCTGTGATTGGGTCCAACCTACTTCATTAAAGGCTCTTCAAAGATTCTTGGGTTTCGCCAATTTTTATCGTAAATTTATTGGCAATTTCTCTGTTATTGTTAAACCATTGACTGATTTGACCAAAAAGGGTTCTGATGTGGTGAATTGGCCTCCTGAGGCAGTCTCTGCGTTTCAGAAACTTAAGCAGAGATTCACTTCTGCTCCTGTTCTACGGCAGCCTGATGTTTCTCTGCCATTTCAGGTGGAGGTTGATGCCTCTGAAATTGGGGCAGGTGCCGTTTTGTCCCAAAGAGATCCAGAGACCTCTAAAAGTAACCCTTGTGCCTTTTTCTCTCGAAAATTTTCTCCTACTGAACGTAATTATGACGTGGGTAATCGGGAGTTATTGGCCATGAAGTGGGCTTTTGAAGAATGGAGACATTGGCTGGAGGGAGCCAAACATCAGGTGGTGGTCCTTACGGACCATAAGAATCTGGTTTATCTGGAATCTGCCAAGCGACTTAATCCTAGACAGGCCAGGTGGGCCTTGTTTTTCACACGTTTTAATTTTGTGGTTTCCTTTCTTCCTGGCACTAAGAATGTTAAGGCGGATGCCCTCTCGAGGAGTTTCCTTGCGGACTCTCCTGAGTTATCTGATCCTGCTGTTATTTTGAAAGAGGGTGTAGTTCTTTCCGCCATCTCGCCCAATTTGAGACTGGCTCTGGAAGGGTGTCAGGAGGATAAACCCGAGCGCTGCCCTATTGGGAAATTTTTGTCCCAGACCGGTGGAAAAAGAATGTGATGTCTGAGATTCATTGTTCCGCGTTGGCCAGTCATCCTCGAATTTTTGGTACCAGAGACTTGGTGAGTCGGTCCTTTTGGCGGCCTACTTTGTCTCGTGACGTCAGGGAATTTGTGCAGTCCTGCGGGACTTGCTCTCGCTCCAAGCCTTGCTCTCGCTCTAGTGGTTTGTTGATGCCATTGCCTGTGCCCAAGAGACCATGGACCCATATCTCTATGGATTTCATTTCCGACCTCCCTGTTTCTCAGAGAATGACCGTTATCTGGGTGATTTGTGATAGGTTTTCCAAAATGATACATCTTGTGCCATTACCTAAGTTGCCTTCCTCCTCTGAATTGGTGCCTTTGTTCCTTCAGCACGTGGTTCGGTTACACGGCATTCCTGAGAACATTGTGTCTGACAGAGGAGTCCAGTTTGTTTCCAGATTTTGGAGGACTTTTTGTTCTAAACTTGGTGTTCAATTGTCTTTCTCCTCGGCTTTTCATCCTCAGACCAATGGACAAACTGAGAGAACAAACCAGACATTGGAGACTTATCTGAGATGCTTTGTGTCTGCTGATCAGGATGACTGGGTCTCTTTTTTGCCTTTGGCTGAGTTTGCTCTTAATAATAGGGCTAGCTCTGCCACTTTGATGTCTCCATTTTTCTGCAATTTTGGGTTTCACCCTCGATTTTCTTCAGGACAGACGGAGGCTTCTGTCTGTCCAGGTGTTGACTTTGTTGTGGAGCGTATGCAGCAGATTTGGGACCAGGTAGTGGAGAGATTGTCCCTCTCTCAGGAGAGGGCCCAGCGGTTTGCTAACCGGCATAGGACTGATGGTCCTCGGTTTGAAGTGGGGAACTTGGTCTGGTTGTCCTCAAGAAATATCCCTATGAGAGTTGCATCTCCTAAGTTTAAGCCTAGGTTCATTGGACCTTATAAGATCATGGAGATTCTTAATCCTGTTTCCTTTCGTTTACTTCTTCCAGGGACATTTAAGATCCATAACGTGTTCCACAAGTCCTTATTGAAGAGGTTTGTTGAGCCAGTGGTTCCTATGGCCTCCTGACCCTGTTTTGGTTGAGGGCAATCTGGAGTATGTGGTTGAGAAAATATTGAATTCTCGTTTTTCTAGACGGAAACTCCAGTATTTGGTTAAGTGGAGAGGTTATGATTAGGAGGACAATTCTTGGGTGTTTGCTTCGGACATCCATGCTAGGAGACTCATCCGTGCGTATCACAGAGCTCATCCTGACCGACCTGGTTGCTCAAATGAGGGTTCGGTGACCCCTCCTCAAGGGGGGGGTACCGTTGTGAATGTGCTAGAAATGAATTCTGAGCAGAAGCTCCCTCTGTTGGTTACAAACAGTACTGAACTATCCAATGAAGATTGTGAAGATTGGCGATCAGGTGTTACTGACTGGTCTTATATAAGGGAGGTTCCCTCCCATCAGGGTTGCCGGTGATCAATTGTTCTGGTCTCATCTTTGATTCCTGTTCACTTTGTAGCTTGCTGTTTCGTGCCTGCATCTTCTGCTAACAGATAAGACATTTTCTTCATTTAGTTTTTGTGCTTGCTTTTTGCATTTTGTCCTGCACTTCTGTGGGGGTCTGCCGGGTCCCCTCCGGGTGCTTGTGCTCCTCTCAGTTTAGTTCAGCCACTGTTGTTTGTTCATTTGCCTTTTCCAGTTTTTTCAGTGGCTGCTGTTTAGTTTTGTTACACCAGAGAACTAATTTAGGTGGTAGAGGTCGTGTGATCTCAGGCGTTTTTGTAATTAGTAGTGTTGGTACTTTTCAGGGTTTTTTGGGATTGCAGTAAGTGTCCTTCCTATCCTTTTCTATTTAGGAAGTTTGGGCCCCAACGTTTGCTCATACTATTTTCTGTCTGTGTCTGTGTATTTCCTCTTGTCTAACCGCCATTACATGTTTGGGGGCTTTCTATGTTCTTTGGGGATCTGCTCCGGGGCAGATAGTTTTCCTCTTTCTGTCTTTAGGTGTAGTTAGCTTCTCAGGCTGTGACGTGGCATCTAGGACCAACGTAGGTACGCTCCACGGCTGCCTTTAGTTGTGGTGGTTAGTCAGGGTACTGCAATCCCATAGATTCCAACCTCTCTGATGTATTTCCTTTTTTGCCTGCTCTCCTCAGCTACCAAATCATAACAGAAACCACTGTTTGGACGCACTGCAGGGCTCGGAATGGAAGGAGCGCCGTTTGACTTTTCCAAACCAAAATTGGCTGGAATTGAGAACGACGCCATGTCGCGTTTGGAGAGGTCCTGGTGTGCCTAAACAGTGGAAATCCCCCACATGTGACCCAATTTTGGAAACTAGACCCCTAAGGAACTTAACTAGATGTGTGGTGAGCACTTTAAACCCCCAAGTTCTTCACGCAAGTTTGTAATGTAGAGCCGTGAAAAAGAAAATCATATTTTTTTCCAAAAGCATGATGTTTTAGTCCCTAATTTTTTATTTTCCCAAGGGTAAGAGGAGAAATTGGACAACAAATATTGTTGTCCAACTTGTCCTGAGTACGCTGATACCCATATGTGGGGGGGAACCACTGTTTGGACTCACGGCAGGGCTCGTAAGGGAAGGAGTGCCGTTTGACTTTTCCAAACCAAAATTTGCTGGAATTGAGAACGGACGCCATGTCGCATTTGGAGGGCCCCTGATGTGCCTAAACAGTGGAAACCCCCCATATCTAACCCCATTTTGGAAACTAGACCCCCTAATGAACTTATCTAGATGTGTGGTGAGCACTTTGAACCCCCAAGTGCTTCACGCAAGTTTATTATGTAGAGCCGTGAAGAAAAAAAATCATATTTTTTCCACAAGCATGATGTCTTTGTCCCCAATTTTTTATTTTTCCAAGGGTAAGAGGGGAAATTGGACCACAAAAGTTGTTGTCCAACTTGTCCTGAGTACGCTGATACCCCATATGTGGGGGGAAACCACTGTTTGGGCGCACGGCAGGACTCGAAAGAGAAGGAGCGCCGTTTGACTTTTCCAAATCAAAATTGGCTGGAATTGAGAACGGATGCCATGTCGTGTTTCGAGAGCCCTGATGTGCCTAAACAGTGGGAACCCCCCACATGTGACCCCATTTTGTAACCTAGACCCCAGAGGAACTTATCTTGATGTGTGGTGAGCACTTTGAACCGCCAAGTGTTTCACTAAAGTTTATAATGCCCTGGCGAGAAAAAAAAAATTTTTTTTCCACAAAAGTGATTTTTTTTAGTCCCCAATTTTTTATTTTCCCAAGGGTAAGAGGAGAAATTGGACCCCAAAAGTTGTTGTCCAATTTGTCCTGAGTACGCTGATATCCTATATGTTGGGGCAACCACAGTTTGGGTGCACGGCAGGGCTCGTAAGGGAAGCAGTGACGTTTTGGAATGCAGACTTTGATGGAATGGTCTACGGGCATCATGTTCCGCTAGCAGAGCCCCTCTTGTGCCTAAACAGTGGAAACCCCCCACAAGTGACCCCATTTTGTAAACTAGACCCCTAACGAACTTATCTAGGTGTGTGGTGAGAACTTTGAACCCCCAAGTGTTTCACTAAAGTTTATAATGCCCAGGTGTGAAAATAAAAAATCCTACTTTTTACCTCACAAAAATGATGTTTTAGTCCCCGATTTTTTATTTTCCCAAGGGTAAGAGGACAAATTGGACAACAACCAAAAGTTGTTGTCCAATTTGTCCTGAGTACACTGGTACTCCATAAGTGGGAAAAAACTGTTTTGAGCACAAGTGGGGGCTCAGAAGGGAAGTAGTGACATTTTGGAATGCAGACTTTGATGGAATGGTCTGCCGGTGTCATGTTCCATTTGCAGAGCCCCTGATGTGCCTAAACAGTAAAAAAAAAACACAAGTGACACAATTTTGGAAAGTAGACTCCCAAGGAGCTTTTCTAAATGTGCCCCCCTTCTGGAACTAATCTTTCATGTAAAGTAAATTAGTAGTGCATGGAGGTGTGGTACAATTTGAAACAATCCTTCATACACAGGCCAGGTTTTTTTGGGCAGGTGTCGCATTGGTAAGTGGTGTCCTTGCGTATTCCCCTTTTGTAACACACTCTGCGTCTTTTTTGCGGCTTACCTTTTCTTCCAGTTGGCAGGACCACCCCATGAAAATGCTGACCTGTTATGATACGAGCACCTTCAGTTCAGGAAGTACTGGGGCCAGCTCCTTCCTGAGCGCCAAACATCAGGGCCTTAACCACTACCTCCTGAAACTGAAGGTTCGTCATATCGCTGTTGTGTGCACATCGTGACAGCAGGAAAGCGTTGAGCATTGCCATTTGGACAATGTGCACGGACAGCTTCTTGTACCACACCTTGGCCTTTCTCAAAGCACTGTACGGTTGGAGGAGTTGATCGGAGAGATCATCACCCCCATGTTTTTATTGTACCCCAGTACACAGTCCGGTTTGCGGACCTGTGTAGAGGTACCCTGTACAGTGCTGAGGGCGCTGCCATCACCATGTATAGTAGTCAAGAGAAGGACATCCCTCTTGTCCTTGTACTTGACCACCAACAGGTGTTCGCTACATTGGGCTCTGCTCTCACCCTATCTGAGCATCAGCCCAAGTAGCGTCTTTGGGAGGCCTCTCTAATTTTTGTGGATGGTACCGCAGGCTGCGATACCTCGTGCAGAGAGGGCTTTGTAGAGTGGGATGCTGGAAAAAAGTTATCAGTGTAAAGGTGATAACCTTTATCCAGCAGTGGGTGCACCAAATCCCACACAATTTTCCCTCTCACTCCCAGGATAGGGGGACACTCAGGGGGTTGAATCCTGGTGTCCTTTCCTTCATAAACTCTAAAGCTGTAGATGTACCCTGAGGTACTCTCACACAGCTTATAGAGTTTGATTCCATACCTTGCCCTCTTGTTGGGCAGGTACTGGCGGAATCCGAGCCGTCCCTTAATATGAACCAAGGACTCATCCAAGCAGATATCCCTTTGGGGCACGTACACTTCAGCAAACTTTGTGTTGAAGTGCTCGATGACCGGCCGAACTTTGAACAGGCGGTCAAAGTTGAGGTCATCTTGTGGGGACACTGTGCATTATCATTATAATGCAGGAATTTGTGGATGGCCTCAAAACGTGTCCCGGCCATGACCATTCGGAATAGTGGAGTGTTGTATAAAATATCAACACTCCAATATTGCCGAATTTCTGGCTTCTTCAGGATCCCCATATGGAGGACCAGGCCCCAAAACTGCATAATTTCAACTGCGCCTACAGGAGACCAGTTGGAAAATGATGACACGGGGATTTGCACCAAAAATTGCCGAGCGTACAAATTTGTTTGCTTCACCATGAGGTTAATTAAATCCTCAGAGAAAAAAGACTTTGAAAAAGTCTATTTCTGTGAGGCCGAGGGAGTCAAACCTGATTCCTGATTCTGCCACAAAATCAGGAATCAGTGGCTCATAATTTTCGGGGGGCAAGGTCCATACGGGGTCCGAAGAGTGGTGCACTCGTTCATTTTCAGGGGTGGGTGCTGCCTTATCTTCTGTCCTGGGCGTCTGCGTGGCGGTTCCGCAGGACCCGAGGAGGAAGATGAGGAGGAGGTGGAGGAAGAAGAAGAAGAAGAATCTGAAAAGTAAAGAAATGTGGGATCCTCTCCCTCGCTATCAGTGTCGGAGGCAAGGAAAGCTTATGCCTCCTCCACTGAATAGCGCTGTTGGGATGAACGTGACGGGCGGGACATTTTTTTGTGAATGTGGTGCTTGTGTGTACTTTATTTATAACTATGTGTGTGTGGGGGGAATAGTGCTTGGAGCAAACTATGCTGAAAAGAAAAAGCTAAAAGAAAAGAAAGCGAATAGGGAAAAAAAATGCCTGTGAAAAAAAGTCTAAACCAGCAGGCACGAGCTCTGATAAGTGACCGGTGCCACTTATCAAAGTTCTGCGGCTGCTGGATGTGCGCACGGGAGTGGCGGAAAGGGGGGTGAAAAAATAATGGCAGGCACGAGCTCTGATAAGTGACCGCTGTCACTTATCAAAGTTCCGCGGCTGCTGGATGTGCGCACAGGAGTGGCGGAAATGGGGTTAAAAAAAAAGGCAGGCACGAGCTCAGATAAGTGACTGCTGTCACTTATCAAAGTTCTGCAGCTGCTGGATGTGCGTACGGGAGTGGCGGAAAAGGAGGTGAAAAAAAAAAAGGCAGGCACGAGCTCTGATAAGTGACTGCTGTCACTTATCAAAGTTCTGCAGCTGCTGGATGTGCGCACGGGAGTGGCAGAAAGAGGGGTGAAAAAAAATGGCAGGCACGAGCTCTGATAAGTGACCGCTGTCACTTATCAAAGTTCCGCGGCTGCTGGATGTGCGCACGGGAGTGGCGTAAATGGGTTAAAAAAAAGGCAGGCACGAGCTCAGATAAGTGACTGCTGTCACTTATCAAAGTTCTGCAGCTGCTGGATGTGCGCACGGGAGTGGCGGAAAAGGAGGTGAAAAAAAAAAACGGCAGGCACGAGCTCTGATAAGTGACCGCTGTCACTTATCAAAGTTCCGCGGCTGCTGGATGTGCGCACGAGAATGGCGGAAATGGGGTTAAAAAAAACGGCAGGCACGAGCTCTGATAAGTGACCGCTGTCACTTATCAAAGTTCTGCGGCTGCTGGATGTGCGTACGGGAGTGGCGGAAAGGGGGGTGAAAAAAAAAAAAGAGGCACGATCTCTGATAAATGACCGCTGTCACTTATCAAAGTTCTGCGGCTGCTGGATGTGCGCACGGGAGAAACGGAAAGGTGGGTGAAAAAAAACATCAGGCACCAGCTCTGATAAGTGACCGCTGTCACTTATCAAAGTTCCGCGGCTGCTGGATGTACGCACAGAGGGGGGTGCAAAAGAAAAGAGAGCACGAGTGTTGATCGGTGAACTGCATCACCAATCAACGCTCGGCGGCTGCTAAATGTGCGCAGAGGCGGCACAAAGGGGGGTAAAAAGAGGAGGAAAGAAAGGGGGAGGGGGGAAGGGGATTGGGGTGGATCGGGCAGGGATCGGCGCTCAAAAATTCATGTTTGTAGTCTCTTCTTTCTTCTCTTTTCTTTATTCTCTCTTCTTTCTTTGTTCTTCTCTCGTCTTTCTTCAGCAGGAGTTGTGGTGTCACAGGCTACTGTGGCACCACAAGGCCCAGCACAGGAGGAGATCTGGCAGCGTGACCACTCTGCAGGTATCCTCAGCAAGTGTGAGGACCCCTGCAGTGCGGTCAGACAGGTCAGATCCAGTTTGCAGACAGGTCACAGAGCGGTTACATCGCTGCTGTGACCTGTCATTGGTGGGATCGATGATCACATCAATCCCACCAATCAGAGCAGACCCTTGTTATGCCGATTGCTAGGCACCGGCCTAGTAATCGGAGCGCACAGCTCCAATTCCTAGGCAGTTTACAGGCAGGTCAACAAGCAGGGCACAGAGCGGTCACACCGCTGCTGTGCCCTGTGATTGGCACGATCGACGATGACATCGATTGCGCCAGTCAGAAGCTGCAGGCCCTACAGGCCCTGTCCTAGGCTCTGGCCTAGGATCGGTGCTATTACTGCAATGATCCAGGCAGGTACTGGCAGGGCACAGCGCGGATATACCCTCGGGGGGTTTGGCTGTTCCTAGTCGCGATGTCGCATTAAAGGCCATGACGTACTATTCCGTTCATGGTCAGATTGTCACGGGTTTCATGGACGGGATAGTACGTCGGATGGCAGAGAGGGGTTAAAGAGCACACTTGGAAAGCTCCTTTTTTGTTGCCTGGTTGCTCACATTGGACACAATACACTTCATAGAAATCTGATCAAGCAATGCTGTTATGTAGGCTCAGTATTTGATTACAAATATTTCTTTGTCCACTATATTTGTCTATTTCCTTTTGAGCCATAACTTTGGCTGCATCAAAAGGCAAGAGTTCAATACAAAACAGTGATGGCTGAATGCTTGCAGATGCTGAGGACTTTATCAATTTTTTAAGTGATAACTTCTATGAGTGAGACTGCATGTTCCTTCTTTACTGGATTATAAACAGGAAAATTACAAAATGATCATTATTTCTAAATTACTTTGGGGAATCCCGTGATCATCTATGGTGTCTCCAATATTTACTACACAGCAGAAAGGAACAAATTAAACGAATATTGACATGGTCACGTTAGGTTTTAGAACATCTTCACAATTTTTGCAGTTCTCTCTTTTATTTTCGGAATACATAGTAGCAAACAAATTTTAACATTACTCACCTAAAGATACTTTGTCCCAAATAGATTTTTCATGATTATAAAATAGTAGTTTTAAAGGGTTTTAAACTTCATTTTTTTTAAAAACGGCTGAATATAGATATGATTGCTGTTTTAAAAGTGTAGTGCGAATATACAAATGGCTCTTTTTAATCCATATTGAAATTTTAAAAAAATCATTCAGACAATTACATAGCTGCCTTTCTGGTAAAAGATTTAAACTTCTATATGTTTGTTTTTTTGTGATTGTAAAACTTTACGGTTTAAAATTAACCTCTGTCTGTAGTGGTTTTATCTAAAAACCCTTTTGGCTTTTTTGTTCTAAGGGTTTATGGCCCCTCGTCCCGATGACTCCATGATATCTCAGTTTCATCCGACCTTAAAGCGGCCACTTGAAGGGCTTAGTGAAAGTTGAGTTACTACATAGTGTAAATCCCTATATAAGAACCCGAGAAAAAAGACAAAGACAGATCAAAAAACTGTGGTACCTGTACATATACAGTGTTTCATGCCTGCATAATTGGGGGTGCCCCTACAGTGTAGGGAATCTATTTCTGTCTTGGTGTTTTACTCTGATTTTCCCGACGGATGTTTTTTAAAAGTCTCTTGGGGATGATGTAAGTATACGTAAGTAGTTTTAATTTTTTATATACACTTAATCATTAACATATTACATGTATTTA
>JARQOD010000008.1:83572150-83658619 GCA_033576555.1 Oophaga sylvatica | reverse complement strand
AAGTGACCGGTGCCACTTATCAAAGTTCTGCGGCTGCTGGATGTGCGCACGGGAGTGGCGGAAAGGGGGGTGAAAAAATAATGGCAGGCACGAGCTCTGATAAGTGACCGCTGTCACTTATCAAAGTTCCGCGGCTGCTGGATGTGCGCACAGGAGTGGCGGAAATGGGGTTAAAAAAAAGGCAGGCACGAGCTCAGATAAGTGACTGCTGTCACTTATCAAAGTTCTGCAGCTGCTGGATGTGCGTACGGGAGTGGCGGAAAAGGAGGTGAAAAAAAAAAAGGCAGGCACGAGCTCTGATAAGTGACTGCTGTCACTTATCAAAGTTCTGCAGCTGCTGGATGTGCGCACGGGAGTGGCAGAAAGAGGGGTGAAAAAAAATGGCAGGCACGAGCTCTGATAAGTGACCGCTGTCACTTATCAAAGTTCCGCGGCTGCTGGATGTGCGCACGGGAGTGGCGTAAATGGGTTAAAAAAAAGGCAGGCACGAGCTCAGATAAGTGACTGCTGTCACTTATCAAAGTTCTGCAGCTGCTGGATGTGCGCACGGGAGTGGCGGAAAAGGAGGTGAAAAAAAAAACGGCAGGCACGAGCTCTGATAAGTGACCGCTGTCACTTATCAAAGTTCCGCGGCTGCTGGATGTGCGCACGAGAATGGCGGAAATGGGGTTAAAAAAAACGGCAGGCACGAGCTCTGATAAGTGACCGCTGTCACTTATCAAAGTTCTGCGGCTGCTGGATGTGCGTACGGGAGTGGCGGAAAGGGGGGTGAAAAAAAAAAAAGAGGCACGATCTCTGATAAATGACCGCTGTCACTTATCAAAGTTCTGCGGCTGCTGGATGTGCGCACGGGAGAAACGGAAAGGTGGGTGAAAAAAAACATCAGGCACCAGCTCTGATAAGTGACCGCTGTCACTTATCAAAGTTCCGCGGCTGCTGGATGTACGCACAGAGGGGGGTGCAAAAGAAAAGAGAGCACGAGTGTTGATCGGTGAACTGCATCACCAATCAACGCTCGGCGGCTGCTAAATGTGCGCAGAGGCGGCACAAAGGGGGGTAAAAAGAGGAGGAAAGAAAAGGGGGAGGGGGGAAGGGGGATTGGGGTGGATCGGGCAGGGATCGGGGCTCAAAAATTCATGTTTGTAGTCTCTTCTTTCTTCTCTTTTCTTTATTCTCTCTTCTTTCTTTGTTCTTCTCTCGTCTTTCTTCAGCAGGAGTTGTGGTGTCACAGGCTACTGTGGCACCACAAGGCCCAGCACAGGAGGAGATCTGGCAGCGTGACCACTCTGCAGGTATCCTCAGCAAGTGTGAGGACCCCTGCAGTGCGGTCAGACAGGTCAGATCCAGTTTGCAGACAGGTCACAGAGCGGTTACATCGCTGCTGTGACCTGTCATTGGTGGGATCGATGATCACATCAATCCCACCAATCAGAGCAGACCCTTGTTATGCCGATTGCTAGGCACCGGCCTAGTAATCGGAGCGCACAGCTCCAATTCCTAGGCAGTTTACAGGCAGGTCAACAAGCAGGGCACAGAGCGGTCACACCGCTGCTGTGCCCTGTGATTGGCACGATCGACGATGACATCGATTGCGCCAGTCAGAAGCTGCAGGCCCTACAGGCCCTGTCCTAGGCTCTGGCCTAGGATCGGTGCTATTACTGCAATGATCCAGGCAGGTACTGGCAGGGCACAGCGCGGATATACCCCTCGGGGGGTTTGGCTGTTCCTAGTCGCGATGTCGCATTAAAGGCCATGACGTACTATTCCGTTCATGGTCAGATTGTCACGGGTTTCATGGACGGGATAGTACGTCGGATGGCAGAGAGGGGTTAAAGAGCACACTTGGAAAGCTCCTTTTTTGTTGCCTGGTTGCTCACATTGGACACAATACACTTCATAGAAATCTGATCAAGCAATGCTGTTATGTAGGCTCAGTATTTGATTACAAATATTTCTTTGTCCACTATATTTGTCTATTTCCTTTTGAGCCATAACTTTGGCTGCATCAAAAGGCAAGAGTTCAATACAAAACAGTGATGGCTGAATGCTTGCAGATGCTGAGGACTTTATCAATTTTTTAAGTGATAACTTCTATGAGTGAGACTGCATGTTCCTTCTTTACTGGATTATAAACAGGAAAATTACAAAATGATCATTATTTCTAAATTACTTTGGGGAATCCTCTGTGATCATCTATGGTGTCTCCAATATTTACTACACAGCAGAATGGAACAGTTATCGAATATTGAGCATGGTCACAGTTAGGTTTTAGAACATCTTCACATTCTTGCAGTTCTCTCTTTTATTTCCGGAATACATAGTAGCAGCTACTTTTAACATTACTCACCTATAGATACTAGTCAAGTAGATTGTCATGATTATACATAGTAGTCTATGGGTTAAGCTTCAGTTTTTCAAGAACGGCTGAATATAGATATGATTGCTGTTAATAGTGTAGTGCGAATATACAAATGGCTCTTTTGAATCCATATTGAAATATAAAGAATGCATTCAGACAATTACATAGCTGCCTTTCTGGTAAAAGATTTAAACTTCTATATGTTTGTTGTTTGTGATTGTAAAACTTTACGGTTTACTTAACCTCTGTCTGTAGTGGTTTTATCTAAATCCTTGTGGCTTTTATGTTCTAAGGGTTTATGGCCCCTCGTCTGATGACTCCATGATATCTCAGTTTCATCCGACCTTGAAAGCTGGCCACTTGAAGGGCTGAGTGAAAGTTGAGTTACTACATAGTGTAAATCACTATATAAGACCAGAGAAACATGACAAAGACAGATGCAAAAACTGTGGTACCTGTACATATACAGTGTGTTCATGCCTGCATAATTGGGGATGCCCATACAGTGTAGGGAATCTATTTCTGTCTTGGTGTTTCTACTCTGATTTTCCCGACGGATGATGTTTAAAAGTCTCTTGGTGATGATGTAAGTATACTGTATGTAGTTAATCTTTATATACACTTAATCATTAACATCATTACATGTATTTAATCCCTATATGTACTTAAACTTTGTATATTAAAATATACAAAAGTGTACGCACTCATACTATTAAATCATACTATTCCTTTAATTTTGTACTTTGAAATAAAAAAGCGTTATGTTACAAGTATTAGCCATCTTTAAAGCCTTATCTGAACCTTACTGTTAAAAACGTGGCAAATAAAATAGCCAAATTATCCATTAAAGAATTATGCAAAGAGGGAACCATTATATCATTAAAAAATGCAAAAAGTTGATTGTCCTTCAATGTAGTGCATCCTGCTCTCAACATATTGTTGGGATTCCATTACCATTTGAAAACCAAGAAAGGGTTTGACAGCTTGAGGTTTCATGGTACACTCCTTTTTTTTCTTTTTTTTAACTAACAGTCTCCTGTCTCCAATCACGTCAATCAGACTGCATTGTTGGTAATTCTCAAAAGCTTAACTGAAAACATACACGATTTTGTGCCACATTAGTAAACTTTATACTCTTGCAAGGATTTAAAGTAATCTGTTTCACTCACTGTTGGACTAATTGGTGAGATTTTTATCAGTCACAACTCTGAAGTGTTATCAAGTTTTGGTGGAAAAGATGCTAATTCTTTCTTTTTTTTTCCTTGCAGTCAGTTCTCCTTAACTCTGTGTGATTTTCTATGTGATTTTCTATTTGAACATTGAGATATGAAATTGGTAGGGGAAGAACGCACTTTTCTGACAGTTGAAAATAATCTTTTGGAACCATGCCTTGTGTAACGTCCACCATCTTGCAATGTACGATTTTTACCTACAGTTTCATAGTTCACTGAATGCTTTTCTTTGCCATCAGAAGACAATTTCAGTGAAGCCACATTATTTTCTTTATCTGATCCACTAACATTTGAAAAAAAAAACATCTTCAAGTGTTTCTGTTCAAAAAACGAACACTTTGCATGGAGATGTAATTAATTTTTTGGCGTGAAAATGCCATTTACTTTGATATGTTGAAAATCTTTCACCGTAGCCCCATTATTCACCACTTAGGTAGATTAATTTAGACCTTTTATGTATATCATTGGTGACTTCTGGATGTACCAAATAAATATTGTGAAGTGGATTTTCATGGGCTCATCCAGTATGTGGGTTCCAAGGTGTAATGGGGTGCATATCACTTTGCAGCTTTGCAGACATTGCTGTCACTGTGTAAACAAAAGAGTACGGGAGTACAAAAGGAATATGGTGCCGTGGATTTTACGGGGCCCATCCAGTATGTGGGTTCCAAGGTGTAATGGGGTGCATATAACTTGGCAGCAGGGCTGGCCATGCTGCCAATGTGTAAAACAAAAGAGTACGGGAGTACAAAATGAATATGGTGAAGTGTTTTTATGGGGCCCATCCAGTAAAAGGGTTCCAAGGCGTAATGGGGTGCATATGAATTGGCAGCATGGCAGACATTGCTGTCACTGAATAACCTAAAAAGTACGGGAGTACAAAAGGAATATGGTGCGGGTTCCAAGGAGTAATTGGGTGCATATGACTTGTCTCTGTGACTTTAAGAACCCCTCCTTCACAAATGAAACAAGATGGGTCTGCTTATGTGTCACACACCACATGGCCAGCTAGGCTTGTTAAATGTTACAATGACATTTCCCAGTGAATGCATTTGTCTTGGTTGAAATCAATATTAAAGTAGCAAAAACGCTTCTAAAACGCTGTGTCGGAACATATCCCAAGTGGTGGAGGAACATTTTGGTCTGGGGTTAATTATTTTGCCTTATATACAAGTAATTAACATGGAAAGCATGTGCCTTCACATATTTCGCTGCAAAATCAGTTTCGGTTTTGTTTAGGTATGTTTTTGGGTGCATCGGAAACAAAGGCATGAAACTCTGACAACATTGTTTAAAGTTGTGAACTAGGAGTCAGAAATGCTTCCAGGGAGATCTGCATGATGTCCCTGTGTGATTTGAGCAGTGTTTTCCATCATTTTCAGACATTTTTAGACCTTTAAAGGACCCCGGGGGGATCGCGGCAAAAATACTCGGGTCTCACATAGACTTACATTGGGCTCGTTTTTCTGTCTGAGTACCCGAGTATTCCAATCTGCTCAACCTGAACGAGCACCCGAGAATTTTAGTACTTGCTCATCTCTATGGGCATCATAACACCCTTGCCAAAACATAGAGTGGCAGGAGCATGACTGAATACGTTCACCCTGGTGTTCAAGTGGTGGTGGACGGTGAGGATGAGGAGAAGGAGGAGGAGGCACCAAATAGCCAAAGTCAGGAAGCGTATATCCATGTTTGGTTGTGAAGAGGTGTATGGGAATAAACCTCCTAAAAAAACACTACAACAGAGTTTATGTTTCGTTGTCATCATTTGGTGGCGTCGTGAAATCAGGCCCAATCCATCCCTTGTTCATTTTTATAAGTCATTCTGTCTGCATGTTCCATAGAAAGGTGAACGTGCTTATCTGTGATAATGCCACCAGCAGCACTAAAACCCCGCTCAGACAAAACGGTAGGGCAGGCCATGACCTCCAAAGTGTAGAGAGCAAGGTCATGCCACATGTCCAGCTTGGATACCCAATAATTAAAAGGCAAAGAGTAATCACGGAGGAAGTTGGTACGGTCAGCAAGGTACTCCCTCAGCATCTTAGAGAACATTGCATTCCTTGTGAGATTACCCCACGCCTCAGAGCATGGGCGATGGGAGGGTCTTAGAAAATTGTCCCAGAACTTTGCCAGTGTTCCCCTGCCTCTGTTGGAGTGGACTTGTATCTGTCTTGCCTGTCCTGCTTGGTTGGCCAACAAACTGTTATCTCTGCCGCCAGTGTTTTGAGATGGGAACTTTTTTTTAATAATTGTGCAACAATGGCCCTATAGTACTGCACCATTTTGTTACAACTGTCTGCCTCTGGAACAAGAGATTGAAAGTTATCCTTGTACCGTGGGTCTAAAAGTGTCACTAGCCAGTAATGACTGGTACCCAATGTTTTGACAATACGAGGGTCACGGGAAAGGCAGCGCAACATAAAATCAGCCATGCATGCCAGACTGGTAACAGGCAAGACTTCTGTGTCCTCACCAACAGGATGACTGACCAAGGTGTCCTCCTCCTTCTCTTCCTCTTCCTCCTGTTCCCTGTCCTCAGGCCATCCACGCTGAACAGACGGTATGACAGTTGTAATTGTAGTCCTGTCTATAGCGCATGAAAGTGTCTCCTGTACTTCCTCCTCCTCTTCCTCGTTGTCAATCAATCCATGCTGGGATGACACGAGGCTGGGCTGTGTGCAATCACCCTGTATGGTTCCTTGATCCATGTGCTTGTGCTCTGCCTGCAATGCCTCCTCTTTCATTGTGAGCAGAGAACTTTTCAGAATGCAGATAAGCGGGATGGTGATGCTAATTATGGCGTCATCGCCGCTCACCATCTTGGTGGACTCCTCAAAGTTTTGGAGGATGCTATATATGTCTGAAATCAATGACCACTCCTGAGGTCTTATGTGTGGATTCAAACCTGACAAACGATGGCCTTGTTGATGCTGGTATTCAACAACTGCCCGCTTCTGCTCACAAATTCTTTCTAACATATGCAGTGTAGAGTTTCAACGCGTGGGTACATCACACAGATCTGGAATCTGCAATTACTGCTGAAGCACGGCAAGGACGGCTGAAGCTGTAGCTGACTTTCTAAAATGTGCACACAGTCGGCATACTTTAACCAGCAGCTCTGGATAGGTTTTAGAAAATGTTGAACAACGAGGTTCAGCACATGGGCCAGGCATGGTACGTGTGTCAGTTTGCCTCGCCTCAAAGCCGCACCCAGGTTCCTGCCATTGTCCCACACAACCATGCCTGGCAGGAGATTTAGCGGTGTCAGCCACACATCTGTCTGCTCTTTCAGATCTGTCAACAACTCTTCAGCATTGTGCTGTTTGTCACCTAAGCAAATTAGTTTCAGCTCAGCCTGTTGCTGCTTTGCTTTGGCAGTGCTGAAGTGTTTCCAGCTTGTGACTGATGTGCTCATTGCTGACATGGAGGCTGAAGATGAGGAGGAGGAGGCGGTGCAGGAGCTGTACACAGTGAGGGCAACCCTGATTGATGTAGGGCCCACAATCCTTGGCATCGGGAGGATGAGATGTTGCTTCCCTGGCCAAATGCACTTGTCCACGTGTCCGTGGTTAGGTGTACTTTCCCAGTAACTGCATGTTCTTGTTGAGGGCACGGGTAATGTTACGGGACACATGCTTGTGTAATGCCGGGACGGCACGGCGGAAGAATTAGTGGCGGCTGGGGACAGAGTACCTTGGGACAGCCGTCGCCATCAGGTTGCGGAAAACTTCCGTCTCCACGAGCCTAAAAGCCAACATTTTGACCGCAAGCAGACGAGAAATATGAGAATTGAGTACTGTGGCCGGTGGGGCATTGGCTGCGCATTTCCGCTTATGTTCCAATGACTGGGGTACGGACAACTGCAGACTGCACTGGAACAAGGACGTGGATGTGCTTGATAATGGTGCTATTTGACTGTGGGCAATGGCAGGTGCAGGGCAGGAGGCATCTTCGCATGCACCGTGGACAAGGGATTGGCTTGCACGCACAACAGTGGAAGAAGCAGTGGTGTCACCCACAGACACTCTTCCTGGAACCTGGGGTTGGGCCCACAAAGTTGGGTGCTTTGCTGCCATGTGCCTGATCATGCTTGTGGTTTTAAGGCTGGTAGTTTTGCTACACCTGCTGATGCTGGCAAGACAGGTGTTGCAAATGGCTTATCGGCAGAGTCTTTAAAAAATAACCAGACTCGGGAAGACCTAACAGTTGGACTGGCAACTTCCATCAGGTTGGTGTTACGGGAATGGTTGCATGCCTTCTGTCTGCAGTCACCACACTGCTTCTTCCTGCCTGAAGTGGTGAGATGCCTACCTCCTCCTGTGTGCTGCTGTCCTCACTCTGCTAGGTTGGGTCTGTTACTACATCATCCACCACCTCATCTTCTACTTCCCCATCCTGGTCCTCCTCCTGACTTTCCGGCAATTGTGTCTCATTATCATCCACCTCTTGTGACCGTGGCTGCTCAAAGATTTGTGCATCGCTACATGTAATATCATCTTGCCCCGCTTCTAGTGAAGGATGAGAGGCACAAATCTCCAAATGGAAAACTGAACAGCTCTTCGGAGTGTCCGAGTGTGGGACCAGTTGTCTCAGGACACTCAGCATGGTGAGAAGAAGGAGGATTAGGGTAAGGAATATGGGGTCCAGATTCATGTCTACTGTGACTTGACCGTGTTGAAGACAGGGTGCTGGTGGTGGTGGATAAATAACATGAACTATTATCCGCTATCCAACCAACAACCTATTCACACTGCTTGTGTTTTAATAGTGCTGTCTTGCCGCGGTCCCCTAGGACTTCGGACACTAAGGTCCAGCAAGAAGATGTGGGTGTTTCGGTGGGCCAAGTTCAGCTTACCAATGTCCTCGGCATGCACCATCACCATCAAGTCCATTTCCACATCCCTTGCATTGCGCCTTGCCCATTGTAAATGGAATAGAATATTTTAAACGTTCACTACAAGAGGGTGATTTGGGAGTCAACTTGTATGTGATACGTGTGCTTGAAAACCACACTTAACTATCTGGGCTTTAGGTAAAAATGTTTTTGGCCATATCAGATTTAATAATTACGTTAATGGACTGCCAAAAAATACAATGTTTTGGCCTAAACTGGCCAAACTTTGAGCACGCACAGATATGAGCTGGCACGGTGATATCACTATGACAAATGTGTGTTTTTTTTTTCTTTTGGGGGGTAAATACTGTTGTATATAAGTACTGTTTCACCCCGGACACAAAAAAGAAAACTGCCGTAAACTGCCCAATCTTTGAGCACACACATATATGAGCTGCCACGGAGATACCACTACGACAAATGTGTGGCCTGTATTTTTTTTATTTTTTTGCAAAATACTGCTCTATATAAGTACAGTGACATCGAGGACAAAAAAAACAAAAACTGCCATAAACTGCCCAAACTTTTAGTACACACAGATATGAGCTGCCACAGAGATACCACTACGACAAATGTGTGCCCTGTTTATTTTTATTTTTGGGCTAACTAGTGATGTATATCAATACTGTGACACCCAGGACAACAAAAGGAAAACCGGCCTACGCTGGTCAAACTTTGAGCAAGCACAGATATCTGCTGCCACAGCGATACCACTATGACAAATGTGCGTTTTTTTTTTTTTTGGGGAGTAAATACTACTGTATATCAGTACAGTGACACCTAAGACATAAAAAGGAAACCGTTGTCAACTGGGCAAACTTTGAGCACGCACAGATATGAAGTGGCACAGAGATACCACACCAAAACATGTGGCCTATATTCCAATTACACCTGGGGCTAGCTATATATGGCCAATATATCATACAGGTAGCAGCAGCAGCACCAGAACACTGGAAGGGAATGGACCCTCTTGATGTATGCAATGATCTATATACACACACATACAGTGCCTGCAGGCCTTGCACTGATGTGTATAGCACGGCGTACACTGCCTTGCCTACCTAACACTGGAACCTATGTACTCCAGAATTAGTGCTTAGAAGGACTGTTGATTTAGCTGGATTTGAGTAGTTTAGGATGGTGAACCCCACACTGACTAAGAAATCCCCAAATCTTACCCTATCTCGGCAGAAGCTATCCCTACACTATCTCAATCCGGAGCTGTACACGCGGCATCCGGTCTCTTATACCCCTGATGATGCTGTGCGGCCAGCCAATCACTGCACTGCCACAACAAAGATGGCTGTGGCGTTTCATTGCCTGGAAGACAATCCCTGCATCATGATTGGGTCTGTAAAGTCTGCCAAAAAAGCTGGGTGGAGACACGAGTTCTCGCCAAGTAATCCAGGAAATGCTCGGTGCTCGCCGAGTACAACGAGTACCGTGATACTCGGGCGAGTAATGAGTAGTGGCGAGCGTGTTCGCTCATCACTATACACTATCATAAAATACCATTAAAAATAGATACGTATCCAATAAACTGCTGCAAGGAACATATGCCCAAATTTGACAACTAGTGTTGTCCATCCAAGAGAGTAATTAAATGCAACACCAATCATAAAGATGAAAATGTGCCTACAGGGAACATATACATAAATATAGTGGCCACACACCATTTTTAGTCTGAGTGATAATATAAAACCATGCACAATATATACAAGAAAATAATGACAAGCTGGATTCCACTAAGAACATGGGTACATCTCAAAAAGTTCACTAAGGCAAGTGCCCATAAATATAGGAAATTAGTCAATATGTAATATAGCCCTCAGTAAAAAAAAAAAGTGCATTCAATGCATATACAACAAACAGCAGACATTGGTAATTGACTGTAGAAATAACACTTTCAATGGTTTTTGGTGGAAATTAGCAAATTAAATCTGCGCCAATAGAATTTGTGACATATATTATAGACCATTCAGATTTTCTGGCTAATATTTCTCTGGTATTTAGAGGACCTGAAGGAATCACCTGATCTTCCTGATGCTTATCCCGTTGCCATAATTTTCAATCTTCTTTTTTTATCTTTCTAACTTTCTTCTTTCCATTATCTTCCTTTCCGACTGGGTCTTACATTCGCTAAACTGTCTGTGACGTTAATTGTCTTAATTGTCTTCATAATGACAGCATTGGGTCTAGTGAAGACCAGGCCTGATGGAAAATAGAAAGAAAACTCCATGAGGACTTGGCTCAAGCACCAATGTGAAAAATTATAACATAACTTTTACTGTGCATTTAAAAACATGGTACGACAAAGCATAAAGATTAAGGCTCAAAAGCTTATGCATTTCAGGTTAGCAACACTTATTCATGCCTGCTTATGGATCCTTAATCTTTTTTGTATTTTTGCTTATTCTCACCATGTTTTTAATTGCATCGTAATAGTTATGTTTTAACATTTTCCCATTAGTGCTGAAGCCCAGTCCTCATGGACCCTTCCACTTATTGACAGCCCATTGGACTCCAGCAGAGAAGCACTAGGAGTTTCCATGAATAAAATGCAAGGTTTACTCTAACCCCTTAGTGACCAAGCCAATTGTGACCTTAATGAACAAGAAAAATTTTACAATTCTAACCAGTGTCACTTTATGTGATAATAACTCTGGAATGCTTCAATGTACTTCACTGATTCTGAGGCTGTTATTCAAGACATATTGTACTTCATAATAATGGTAACATTTCTTAGATATGACTTGCGTTTATTTATAAAAAAAAGGAAATTTGGCAAAAAATTTGAACATTTTTCTCAGATTTTTATTTTTTGTGCCATTCAATCAGAGCATTATGTCACACAAAATAGTTAATAAATAACATTTCCCACATGTCTACTTTACATCAGCACAATTTTGTAAAAACTTTTTTTGTTACGAAGTTATAAGGGTTAAAAGTGACCAGCAATTTCTCATTTTTCCAAGAAAATTTTAAAAATAATTTTTTAGCGACCACATCACATTTGAAGTGACTTTGAGGGGTCTGTATGACAGTAAATACCCAAAAAATGACATCATTCTAAAAACTGAACCCCTCAAGGTGTTCGAAACAACGTTCAAGAAGTTAATTAACCTTTTAACTTTTTTCAGAAAAAAAATTACTTTAGACTTAAACTTTTTTAGTTTCACAAGGGTAACAGCAGAAAATGGACCACCAAATTTGTTGTGAAATTTCTTCTGAGTATGCCATTATCCCATATGTAGGGGAAAACCACTGTTTGGATGCATGGCAGGGCTTGGAAGGGACGGAGTACCGTTTGACATTTTGAATGCAAAATTGGCTGGAATTGAGAGCATTTGGAGAGACCCTGATGTACCTAAACATTGGATATCCCCACAAGTGACCCCATTTTGGAAACCACACCCCTCAAGGATTTAATACAGAGGTATAGTGAGCATTTTGAACCCATAGGTACGTCATAGAATTTGATAACATTAGATTGTCATATTAATTATATCATCATTAATGTTGAGCTTGTGTATGCACGAAACATTATGAGAGCTCGAGTGACATGCTAGAGTCCCTTCCCTGCATGTTTTGTGGATGTTAGACACCCAAACAAACATGTGAGGATCCGCAATACTCAATGTATACCAGAGCACCCGATGCACACTCAAGTAGCGAGCACTTGCACTCAACACTAGCCATCATATTGTCATAATTTTTTTTACCTTTGAAAAAAAAAACAATTCTAACTGTAAGGCTATCAAAATCCTAACCCTAACACAACCCCAACCCTAACAGCAAAAATGGAAAAAATTACAATTTCTTATTTCATAAGCTTTATCTACCACTTTTTATTTTGATCATTGTGATAGTGTCTATCATAGTGATTAACATGAATCACTAGGATAATTTCCCTATTATTGCTGGGTACCGGCCGGCAGATTTCGGTGGGTGCACTGTGCATGCACCCGCCGTTTTCTTCCAGTAAGATGACACGGAGGGCCGGGGGATGGAGCACGATGGCCCAGCGATGTCAATGTTATCGGTGGGACTCAGGTGAAACTATTTTTCTCTTCTCTGATTTGTTAGATCCCATCAGAGGAGAGAGAAATTGATTTTAAATAGGATATTTTTTTGTGATCATCGTTATTCAGTGAATAACAACGATCATGTGACGGAACCATAAAAACTATCCCTGATCCTGGGTGTAGCCGAGACCCTGGAGATTCTCCAATGCTAGGGGAGCACCATATCTTTATTTCTCAGTGCAGTTAAAAAGCGTTGCCGAGGAATAGATACTCTTAACAGCTGTTGTTAAAAGGCTCATCGGTGGCCTTTAAGAGAATAAACACATGCATTTCAATTTAATAATTTCTTCCTACTCTTCAACATCCTGCCTGCAAATTAGATAACACCTTCAACAGACATGTATCACGAACACCGCACTGCACTTGCTCACTGAGCCAGTGCGCGTGTCCTGAATAAGACAGACTGCACTCAAAGATACCTGTGGAGCGGGGCAGTAGCAGAGAAGATGCGTGCTTCAGACTAACAGGACCCTAAGCACGTGACTGCCAAGGGACGGCGCCGGCCACAGGTCTCTCAGAGAAGGCAGTAACAGACAGAGATTGTTTCAGGCCAGAGGACCTTAAGCATGTGACTGCTGATGGGCGTGGCCTAAGCTCCAGAGAGCTATGAGCAGAAGGAAAACTCCTAGAAGGGTAACTACGGGACAGAGTTACCAAGGTGCATAGACAAAACGGATAGTCAGGATAGCCAGGTCATACACAGAGAGAGCAACGCAGTACAAGTGGAGCAGGCAGAGAATAACCAGAACGTAGCCAAGGGATCAGAAAACCAGAACGGGCAAATCACAGTACCAAGACAGTAGACAAACTCACAACGAAGAGACGGACCGGGTCAAAACCAAACAAGCAACAAGATCAGGCACAAGGCACAGGCACACAGGAGGTCAACTAACTCAGCCGAGGGCAGGAGTATAACTGACACCAGACTTAGGTCAATTGGCAACTAAATAGCCGCCCTCTGCCAGAGAGAGGCTGAAACCATTAACCCCAGTCTGACCAGGACGGGGCAAAGACAAAACCCCATCCTGGGTCATGACAACATGTTTCCTTTAAAATTTGTATTCAGAAGTTGATATGGTCATGCATCTATTCTATGACATGTAGTCAATAAAGCTTAATAAGTGGCTCAAGAATTGGTGTAGGAAGGAGGGTTTGGGTTCCTGGAAAACTGGGCCGACTTCTCAGTTGGCTACAGGTTCTATGCTAGGGACTAGCTGTACCTCAATAGGGAGGGTGCAGCTGTGCTGGGGAGAAAATGGCTAAAAGGTTGGAGGAGTTTTTAAACTAGGGACTGGGGGACGGTATTCATTTTATAGGAGGGGAAGACAGTGCAGATAGATACCTGGGCACAAAAAATGAAATTGGGGGTGGGGGTGGGGTGGGGTTAGAACAATTAATAATTTAAGAAAGAATAGAGGTTCAGAGAGATACATAAAGTGCATGTATACTAATGCCTGAAGCCTCACCAACAAAATGGAGGAATTAGAATTAATCTTGTTGGAACATAATTATGACATGGTGGGGATATCTGAGACATGGCTGGACGAGAGTCACAACTGAGCTGTTAATTTACAGGGCTATAGTCTGTTTATCTGTTTAGAAATGACCGTACAAATAAGCGAGGTGGGGGTGTGTGTTTATATGTAAAATCATCCTTAAAACTCATCCTGTGTGATAATATATGTGAATCTAATGAAGATGTAGAGTCCCTGTGGGTGGAGATAAGGGGAGGGGGAAAAATAGTAAATTACTGATAGGGGTTTGTTTGAAGTCTCCAAAAATAATAGAATCAATGGAGAATATCCTCGTAAAACAAATAGATGAAGCAGTGACTCAAGGAGAAGTTATTATTTTGGGGGACTTCAACTACCCTGAAATACATTGGTGAACAGAAACCTGCAGTTCCAGCAAAGGTAATAGGTTTTTGACAACTATGATAGACAATTACCTTTCACAACTAGTTCAGGACCCAACAAGAGACGGGGCACTGTTAGACCTAATATTAACCAACAGGCCAGACCGCATATCAAATATAAGGGTTGTGGGTCACTTGGGTAATACTGATCACAAAATAATAAGTTTTCATGTATCCTTTAATAAGATGTGTAGTAGAGGGGTTACAAGGACACTAAACTTCAGGAAGGCAAATGTCCAACGGATGAGAGATGATCTTGGTGCAATTAACTGGGACGATATCCTGAGACATAAAAATACACAAAGATAATGGGAGACGTTTATTAGCATCCTGAATAGGACCTGTGCACAGTATATACCCTATGGGAATAAACATGCTAGAAATAAGAGGAAACCACTATGGCTAAATAGAGCTGTAAGGGGTGCAATAAGTGACAAAAAGAAAGTATTAAGGGAATTAAAGCAAGTAGGTAGTGATGAGGAATTAAATAAATACAGAAAACTAAATAAATTCTGTAAAAAGCAAATCAAGACAGCAAAGATTGAGACAGAGAGAATCATTGCCAGAGAAAGTAAAAATAATCTCAAAATATTCTTTAACTACATAAATAGTAAGAAACTAAAAAATGATAGAGTTGGTCCACTTTAAAATAGTATCGGTGAAATGGTGTATGAGGATGAGGAAAAAGCCTGACCTACAAAGCCATCTATGACCTGTCTCCTCCATATATCTCTGAACTAATCTCCCGATATCTTCCCTCACGTAATCTCCGATCCTCCCAAGACCTCCTTCTCTCCTCCACACTTATTCGCTCCTCACCCAACTGCCTCCAAGACTTCTCCCGAATAACCCCCATCCTCTGGAATTCTTTGCAACAACACGTCCGACTATCAACCACAGTCTGATCCTTCAGACGGAACCTGAAAACCCACCTCTTCAGGAAAGCTTACAGCCTGCAATGACCCTGCTACCTTTTTAACCATTACCAGAGATATCGCCTCAACCCACACCGGAACAGCTGCAAACCACCAACCTGCAGTCTCCTTCCCCACCATCCTGTAGAATGTAAGACCGAAAGGGCAGGGTCTTCTCCCCTCTGTATCAGTCTGTCATTGTTAGTTTGTTTACTGTAAGTGATACCTGTAATTTGTATGTAACCCCTTCTCATGTACAGCACCATGGAATCAATGGTGCTATAGAAATAAATAATAATAATAATAATAATAATAAAAAAGCCAATATGCTAAATTACTTTTTTCAACAGTATTTACACAAGAAAATCCCATGACATGTAACATGATTAGTGATAAAAAAAATATCTCCATTAAATGTCACCTGCTTAACCCAGCAGGAAGCATGGCGACGTCTAAAAATCACTAAAATTGACAAATTCCTCAGCTCTGATGGGATACACCCCAGAGTACTGCAGGAATTAAGTACAATCATAGATAGACCATTATTTTTAATCTTTAAAGATTCCATAATAACGGGGTCTGTACCACAGGACTGGCGTATAGCAAATGTGGTGCCAATATTCAAAAAGGGGACAAAAACTGAACTTGGAAATTATAGGCCAGTGAGCTTAGCATCTACTGTGTGTAAAATCCTGGAGGGTTTTCTAAGGGATACTATATTGGAATATCAGAAGAAGAATAACCTCATGACCCAATATCAGCATGGGTTTACGAGGGACCGTTCTTGTCAGACTAATCTGATGAGTTTCTAAGAAGAGGTAAGTTCCAGACTGGACCAAAGAAACAGTGGATGTGGACTTTTCAAAAGCTTTTGATTCAGTGTCACACAAAAGGTTGATACATAAATTGAGAACAATGGGGAAAGGGGAAAATATGTGTGAGTGGGTTAAGAACTGGCTCAGGGATAGGAAACAACGGGTGGTTATTAATGGAGCACACTCGGACTGGGTCACAGTTAGCAGCGGGGTACCACAGGGGTCAGTATTGGGGCTGCTTCTCTTTAACATATTTATTAATTACCTTGTAGGGGCATACAGAGTAGTATTTCAATATTTGCAGATGGATGACACTAAACTCTGCAGGGTAATAAATACAGAGGAGGTCAATTTTATATTACAGGAGGATTTATGTAAACTAGAAGCTTGGGCTGATAAATGGCAAATGAGCTTTAATGGGGATAAATGTAAGGTCATGCACTTGGGTAGAACAAACAAGATGAATAATTATGTGCTTTATTGTAAACACTGGGCAAAACTGTCACTGAAAAAGACCTGGGTTTATGGGTCGATGACAAACTCACATTTAGTGGCCAGTGTTAGGCAGCTGCTGCAAAGGCAAATAATAAAATGGGATGCATTAAAAGAGGCATAGATGCTCATGAAGAGAACATAATTTTACCTCTATACAAGTCACTAGTGCGACCACACTTAGAATACTGTGAACAGTTCTGGTCTCGGTCTCCGGTGTATAAGAAGCACATAGCTGAACTGGAGTGGGTGCAGAGAAGAGCGACCAAGGTTATTAGAGAACTGGGGGTCTGCAATACCAAGACAGGTTATTACACTTGGGGTTATTCAGTTTAGAAAAACGAAGGCTTAGGGGTGATCTTATTACAATGTATAAATATATGAGGGGACAGTACAAAGACTAGCGGTGGACACCGCGTCCAATGCAGAGACCTATCCTCACTACCGGACTCCTTCACAACAGGTTACTAGTGCAATAGAGGCATTGTCCTCTTCCTCATCTCACCCCACCAACACAGGCTATATCCAGCCCTTTTTTCTTCCCTATGTGGATCAACCCCCTTCCCAGTAGTATCTGTGACTGATGAAGGTCCATGATATAGGACCGAAACGTTTCGTGTTACTACTGTGAATAAAAATCTTTATTCTCACTATACTAAAGTTGAGTGCCGAGTTCATTTTCTATTAGTACAAAGACTGATGACACAAAGCTAGGAGGGATAGCCAATACTGGAGAAGAGAGAGATAGAATTCAAAAAGATATAAATATAATGGAGCAGTGGGCAGCAACTAACAAAATTGTTTTTAACAGGGAAAAATGCAAAGTACTACATCTGGGCAATAAAGATGAAAAAAGCATATACAATATGGGAGGAATAGGGCTAAATAACAGCACATGTGAAAAAAACTTGGGTATACTAATAGATCACAGACTGAACATGAGTCAACAGTGTGATGCAGCAGCAAAAAAGGCAAAAACAATTCTAGGATGTATTAACAGAAGCATACAGTCTAGATCAAGTGAAGTCGTTATTGCCCTCTACTCCTCTTTGATCAGACCTCATTTGGAATACTGTGTCCAGTTTGTGGCACCACATTTTAAAAAAGGCATCAACAAACAAGAGCAAGTTCAGAGAAGAGCGACTAGAATGGTGACTGGTCTGCAAACCATGTCCTATGAGGAACGGTTGCAGGATTTGGGAATGTTTAGCTTGCAAAAGAGAAGACTGAGAGGAGACTTAATAGCTGTCTACAAATATCTCAAGGGCTGTCATATTGTAGAAGGGTCATCTTTATTCTCATTTGCCCAAGGAAAGACTAGAGGCAATGGGATGAAACTGAAAGGGAGAAGACACAGATTAGATATTAGAAAAAACTTTTTGACAGTAAGGGTGATCAATGAGTGAAACAGGCTGCCACGAGAGGTGGTGAGTTCTCCTTTAATTGAAGTCTTCAAACAGAGGCTGGACCCATATCTGTCTGAGATGATTTAGTGAATCCTGCTTTGAGCAGGAGGTTGGACCAGATGGCCCAGGAGGTCCCTTCCAACTCTACCATTCTATGATTCTATGAAAGACCTTTCTAATGATCTTTTTACTCTTGGACCTGTGACGGGAACAAGGGGGCATCCTCTACGTCTGGAGGAAAGAAGGTTTAGTCATAATCACAGATGCAGATTCTTTACTGTAAGAGCAGTGAGACTATGAAACTCTCTGCCATATAATGTTGTAATGAGTAATTCCCTACTAAAATTTAAGAAGGGCCTTTCTTGAAAAGTATAATATTACAGGTTATATACACTAGTTTCCTGGATATTGCGTTGATCTAGGGAGCTAGTCTGATTGCCATATGTGGAGTCGTGAAGGAATTTTTTTCCCCAATGTGAAGCTTACTGTTTGCCACATGGTTTTTTTTTTGCCTTCCTCTGGATCAACATGTTAGGGCAGGTTAGGATAGGATATGGGTTAAACTAGATGGACTTAAAGTCTTCCTTCAACCTTAATAACTATGTTACTATGTTACTATATAATGGCCTGCTGTCATAAAAATCAGCCTGCTGGTGATCATGTAGCAATGTATTTACCGTATATACTCGTGTATAAGCCGACCCGTGTATAAGCCGACCCCCCTAATTTTGCCACAAAAAACTGGGAAAAATTATTGACTCGTGTATAAGCCGGGTGTATAAACTGCCCTCCTGCTCTGTGCTGCCCCCGTCCTGCTCCTTGCTCCCCATCCAGCTCCTTGCTCCCCCATTCTCCTCTGTACTCCCCCCCTCCTGCTCCGTCCTCCGCTGTGCTCCCCCATTCCTTCTCCGTCCTCCTGTGCCCCCGTCCTGCTCCATGCTCCTCTGTGCCCTCCATCCTCCCCTGTCCTGCTCCATGCTTCCCCGTCCTCCTCCACGCTTCCCCTGTCCACCGATCTCCCCCCCCGTCCTGCTCCATGCTTCCCCCGTCCTCCTCCATGCTTCCCCCGTCCTGCTCCAGCTTCCCGTCCTCCTCTATGCTTCCCCCGTCCACTATTCTCTCCCCCGTCCTGTTCCGTGCTCCTTGTCCTCTCCTCCATCATACTCACCCCTCCCCGTGCCATCGCTGAGCGTCCCTGCAATCCTGCATTCTCCCCGTCTTCCTGCAGCTCTCCAGCACTGAGCGGTGATGTAATACCGCTCAGTAAGGCCATGAATATGGAGGCCACGCCCATGGGAGTGGCGTCGTGTCCATATTACATGACCTTAATGAGCGGGTATTACATCACTGCTCAGTGCTGAAGAGCTACAGGAAGCCGGGGAGAACGCAGGATTGCAGGGACCCTCAGCGATGGCACGGGGAGGGGTGAGTATGATCCCAGCCACCGGCTCCTGCCGTGGCATCCCCTCCCCTGCTGGTTTCTGCCCTATGACTCGTGTATAAGCCGAGGGGGCATTTTCAGCACGAAAAAAGGTGCTGAAAATCTCGGCTTATACACGAGTATATACGGTAGTTCTCAGAAAATAGCATATTTAGCAGGATGGACAGCATGCATATTATAGATGGAAATATTTTTTATAGCTCATAATATGTTATATTAATTATGCAAGAAAAGAACAGTTTGAAATTATTATATTTTGTAAACCGCTATAAAAAGATCATCTTAAATTCAAATATATGTATTACAAATAAGACATGGAAATATGTTTTCTGCGGAGTTTTATGTTTTCTTAATAAGTCTTCCTAGTGCACCAGCTGAGATTTTAATAGATAATGCTAAATACAATTACTTTTTTTTATTGCAATACGTTGGACAGATGTCAGATATGGCATCAATAAAGAGTGAAATTGGTTTTACAGTCCTCATTAAGCACCCAGTCAATACTATAATGAAAATGTGATTAGAGTCGCACAATAAGCAGACCTGTGCAGTTGTCCATTTGTGTTTTGTTAGCATTCGTGCAAAATGGTTATGGCATTTGCAAGTTGACAAGCGGTTTAAAAAGATCAAAGCAGATAAATTAAAAAATAATTAATAATGTTAACTATACAACATGCAAATATCAGTCAGAACTGATTCCTGAGTTCTTTGGCAAGATTTCAATGTACAAAGCCATATTAAATTAAATATACCATATTATTCCTAATTTACTGAACATTTCTCCAGTGATACCCTCCTTTTGCTGTTATAATCCCTTAAAAATATATATTTTTTCTTGTGAAAAGCTGTTTTTAGGATATTAGTCTGAATTAACAATTCCTAAGAAGTCATTGTATTATGAAGGAGTTTGTCTACTCAGACAAACAAAATCAATTTAAATACATCAACACAACTGATATAATAAGTGGTTTCACCAAATCCAACACAAAGGTTTAATATGCCAGTCAATGAGTGGCATTAAGGAATAAGATCTACTGAATTCATTAAGATGTACATTCCATTTAATAAGGTTGTCTCATGAACAAAGTACATTTTAATTAATAGATCTTTAACAAAAATAGGCTCCACAGTTGGATGTGTTAAAAATGTTCCTATGCCGAGATAATGTTATAAATGTGCCCCTGCTGTGTACTGTGTAATGGCTGTGTCTGACCGTGCAGAGACATGAGCTGATCATACCACATCTCTTGGAGAGGGGAAGACGCAAAATAGAGAATACAGACAGAACAGCATGAGATAGCAGCTGATTCTTTCTGTGAAGTAAAACATGTTTTTAAACAGACAGTGAAATATTTTACTTCACAGAAAGCAGCAGCTGTGATCCAATGCTGTCCTGTCTGTATACTCTCTTTTGCTTCCTTCGATGGACAGGAGCTATGCTCAGTACCAACCTTGTGTGATTAGACAGCAATTACACAGAAAGGGCATATTTCCAAAATTATATCAACACAAGACATTTTTAGCATTTCAAGTTCTATTGATTAACATGTACTTTGTTCATGGAACAAATCCTTTAATGAATTCAGAGCATCTACGGCTCAATTGAAGTTTAACCCCTTACTGCCATCAGACGTACTATCCCGTCCATGGTACCTGGGCCCGTATGACCATGGACGGGATAGTACGTCCCAGCGATCGGACGCGCTCCCGGAGGGAGCGCAGCCGATCGCGGCCGGGTGTCAGCTGATTATCACAGCTGACACCCAGCACTATGTGTCAGGAGCAGTCACGGACCGCTCCAGGCACATTAACCCCTAGCACACCGCGATCAAACATGATCGCGGTGTACTGGGGGCACAGGGGAGGATCGCGCAGGGTGGGGGCTCCCTGCGCGCCCCTCTGAGACCCTCAGAGCAGCGCGATGTGTCGCGCTGTTCCGAGGGTCCATCCTCCCTCCAGGTCCCCGGATCCAAGATGGCGCCGGGGTCCTGCAGGGAGGCGGCTTCCTCAGTGCCTGCTGAGAGCAGGCACTGAGAAGCCTGCAGCGATGCCAGAGCGATCGCTGGTGTGACAGAGTGCTGTGCACACTGTCACACCAGCGATCTGCTAAAATACAGTGATGTCCCACCCTGGGACAAAGTAAAAAAGTTAAAAAAATAAAAAATAAAAATTGTTTAAAAAAAATCATAAAAAAAATAAATAAATATTCCCCAATAAATTCATTTTTTCCTGTAAATAAAAAAACAAAAACAATAAAAGTACACATATTTGGTATCGCCGCGTCCGTAATGACCCCCCCTATAAAACTGTCCCACTAGTTAACCCCTTTAGTGAACCTCTTAAAAAAAATAAAAAAAAAAACAAAGCAAAAAAACAATGCTTTATCATCATACCGCCGAACAAAAAGTGGAATAACACGCGATCAAAAAGACGGATATAAATAAACATGGTACCGCTGAAAACATCATCTTGTCCCGCAAAAAACGAGCTACAATACAGCATCATCAACGAAAAAATAAAAAAGTTATAGCTCGCAGAATAAAGCGATGCAAAAATAATAATTTTTTATATAAAATTGGTTTTATTCTATAAAAGCGCCAAAACATAAAAAAATGATATAAATGAGGTATCACCGTAATCGTACTGACCCGAAGAATAAAACTGCTTTATCAATTTTACCACACGCGGAACGGTATAAACGCCTCCCCCAAAAGAAATTCATGAATTGCTGATTTTTGTTCATTCTAACCTCCCAAAAATCGAAATAAAAAGCGATCAAAAAACGTCACGTGCTCAAAAATGGTACCAATAAAAACGACACCTCGTCCCACAAAAAATAAGACCTCACATGACTCTGTGGGCCAAAATATGCAAAAATTATAGCTCTCAAAATGTGATGATGCAAAAACTATTTTTTGCAATAAAGCGTGACAGCTGCCAATCATAAAAACCCACTATAAATAGTAAATCAAATCCCCTTTATCACCCCCTTAGTTAGGGAAAAATAATAAAATTTAAAAAAAGTATTTATTTCCATTTTCCCATTAGGGTTAGGGTTGCGGCTAAAGTTAGGGTTAGGGTTGGCGCTAAAGTTAGGATTAGGGTTAGGGTTGGGATTAGGGTTATGGGTGTGTTAGGGTTAGGTTTGTGGTTAGGGTTGGGACCAGGGTTAGGGGTGTGTTGGGGTTAGGGTTGGAGTTAGAATTGGGGGGTTTCCGCTGTTTAGGCACATCAGGGGCAATCCAAATGTGACATGGCGTCTGATCTCAATTCCAGCCAATTCTGCATTGAAAAAGTCAAACGGTGCTCCTTCACTTCTGAGCTCTGCCATGCGCCCAAACAGTAGTTTACCCCCACATATGGGGTATCAGTGTACTCTGGACCCCAAGAGTTATTGTGTAATTTGTCCTATTTCTTCTGTTACCCTTGGGAAAATAAAAAACTGGGGGTAAAAATATCATTTTTTTGTTTTTACGACTGTACGTTATAAACTTCTGTGAAGCACTTGGGGCTTCATAGCGCTCACCACACATCTAGATAAGTTCCTTGTGGATCTATTTTCCAAAATAAGGGTCACTTGTGGGGGTTTCCACTGTTTAGGCGCATCAGGGGCTCTCCAAATGCGACATGACGCCCCCAGACCATTCCATCAAAGTCTGCAATCCAAAACGTCACTACTTCCCTTCCGAGCCCCAACGTGTACCCATACAGTAGTTTTCTCCCACATATTGGGTATCAGCATACTCAGGACAAATTGGACAACAACTTTTGGGGTCCAATTTCTCCTGTTACCCTTATGAAAATAAAATATTGGGGGCGAAAAAATCATTTTTGTAAAAAAAAAAGGATTTTTTATTTTTACGGCTGTATGTTATAAACTTCTGTGAAGCACTTTGGGGTTCAAAGTGCTCACCACACATCTAGATATAGTTCCTTGTGGGGTCTATTTTCCAAAATGGGGTCACTTGTGGGGGTTTTCCACTGTTTAGGCGCATCAGGGGCTCTCCAAATGCGACATGACGCCCCCAGACCATTCCATCAAAGTCTGCAATCCAAAACGTCACTACTTCCCTTCCGATCCCCGACGTGCACCCATACAGTAGTTTACTCCCACATATTGGGTATCAGCGTACTCAGGACAAATTAGACAACAACTTTTGGGGTCCAATTTCTCCTGTTATCCTTGTGAAAATAAAATATTTTGGACGAAAAAATCATTTTTGTAAAAAAAAAAAAAGATATTTATTTTACAGCTGTACGTTATAAACTTTTGTGAAGCACTTCGGGGTTCAAAGTGCTCACCACACATCTAGTTCCTTGAGGGGTCTAGTTTCCAAAATGGTGTCATTTGTTGGGGGTTTCCACTGTTTAGGCAGATCAGGAGCTCTCCAAACACGACATGGCATCCAGCCAATTCTGTGTTGAAAAAGTCGAACGGCGCTCCTTCCCTTCCAAACTCTGCCATGCACCTAAACAGTGGTTTACCCCCACATATGGGGTATCAGCGTACTCAGGACAAATTGCACAATAACTTTTGGAGTCTTGTTACCCTTGGGAAAATAAAAATTGGGGTGAAAAGATCATTTTTGTGGAAAAAATATGATTTTTTAATTTTACGGCTCTACATTATAAACTTGTGTGAAGCACTTTGGGGTTCAAATTGCTCACCAAAGATCTAGATAATTTCCTTAGGGGTCTAGTTTCCCAAATGGGGTCACTTGTGGGGGGTTTCCACCGTTTAGGCACATCAGGGGCTCTCCAAATGCAACATGGCGTCCAATCTCAATTCCAGTCAATTTTGTTTGGAAAAAGTCAAATGATGCTCCTTCCATTCCGAGCTCTGCTGTGCGCCCAAACAGTGGTTCCCCCCCACATATGGGGTATCAGCGTACTCAGGACAAATTGGACATCAACTTTTGAGGTCCAATTTCTCCTGTTACTCTTGGTAAAATAAAAAATTAGTGACTAAAAGATAATTTTTGTGGGAAAAAAATAGAATTTTTTATTTTCATGCTCGGGCATTATAAACTTGTGTGAAGCACTTGGGGGTGCAAAGTGCTCAACAAAGATCTAGATAAGCTCCTTAGGGGTCTAGTTTCCAAAATGGGGTCATTTGTGGGGGTTTCCACTGTTTAGGCACATCTGGGGCACTGCAAACGGAACATGACCCCCATCAACGTCTGCATTCCAAAACGTTACTACTTCCTTTCCAAGCCCTGTCTGTGCCCAAACAGTTCCCCCCCCACATATGGGGTATCAGCGTACTCAGCACAAATTGGACAACAACTTTTGGGGTCCAATTTCCTTGGGAAAAATAAAAAATTTGGGACTAAAAAATCATTTTTGTGGAAAATTGTTTTTTTTATTTTTCAGACCCAGGCATTATAAACTTTTGTGAAACACTTGAGGGTTCAATGTGCTCACAACAGATCTAGATAAGTTCCTTAGGGGGTCTAGTTTCCAAAATGGTGTCACTTGTGGGGGTTTCCACTGTTTAGGCGCATCAGAGGCTCTCCAAACACGACATGGCGTCCAACCTCAATTCCAGCCAATTTTAGTTTGAAAAAGTCAAACGGCGCTCCTTCCCTTACGAGCTCTGCCGTGTGCCCAAACAGTGGTTTTCCTCCAGATATTGGCTATTGGCGTACTCACGAGAAATTTCATAACAACCTTATCTGTCCATTTGCTACTTTTACCCTTGTGAAAATAAAAAAAAAGTTTGTAATAGATCATTTTTGTGGCTAAAAAGTTAAATATTCATTTTTTCCTTCCACGTTGCTTCAGCTCCTGTGAAGCACCTGAAGGGTTAATAAACTTCTTGAATGTGATTTTGAGTACCTTGAGGGGTGCAGTATTTAGAATAGTGTCACTTTTGGGTATTTTCTGCTATATAGACCCCTCAAATTGACTTCAAATGTGAGGTGGTCCCTAAAAAAAATGGCTTTGTAAATTTTGTTGTAAAAATGAGAAATCGCTGGTCAACTTTTAACCCTTATAATTTCCTAAGAAAAAAAAAATTGGGTTCCAAAATTGTGCGGATGTAAAGTAGACATGTGGGAAATGTTATTTCTTAACTATTTTGTGTGACATATTTCTCTGTTTTAATGGAATAAAAATTCAAATTTGAAAATTGCTAAATTTTCAAAATTTTCGCCATATTTGCGTTTTTTCCAAAAATAAACGCAAGTTATATGGAAGAAATTTTACCACTAACGTGAAGTACAATATGTCACGAGAAAACAATCTCAGAATCGCGAAGATCCGTTGAAGCGTTCCAGAGTTATAACCTCATAAAAAGACAGTGGTCAGAATTGTAAAAATTGGCCCGGTCATTCATGTGCAAACCACCCTTGGGGGTGAAGGGGTTAAAGCACACCACCGCTATTGATGAATTTGATGTGCGAGTGTAGCCACATGGTGTCCTGCCCATATCCTCCTTACCTGCTCCTGTTTTGGCAAAACTGCTTGACACTGTCATAAGAACACCACATTTCATAAAATCTTTAAGCAACTTCAGAGTACACAAAGTTTTTGCAAATTTCCATAGTCAATTTTCTAGTTAAAATGCTTTGATGAATCAGGGACAAATTGACACTTTTAACAATTACTGCAGTTTCAGAATAATTCATTTCTTAACAAGAGACTTTAGTACTTAGTAGATTTTCCTTCAGCTGTTATGATGTGCTGCAAACATGATTCCTAGCAAGATACAAGGTTCCTAAAAAATCTTAACCCAATCCTCCAGCTAAATGGCCTCCAGCTATTATTCTTAATTTTATATACTGCAACTGCCTTCTTCAAATCTCCCCCAAGATTTTCTATGGGGTTCAAGTCAAGTGACTGTGACAAGTACTGCACAATCTTCAGGATTCATTTTGCAACAAACTTTTGAGGATTATAAAATATGAATAAGATCATAGTCTTGTTGGAGAGTCAAATGAGGCCCAAGCTTCAGCTTCCTTCTTTCCTTCTGAATGAGAAACAAATCTGCATGCTGTGAGTGGTTACAGAATTCGGATCATGCGCACCCATACCAGTGTATATGTGCGTGTTATACTTCAGACTGCACTCAGAGGACATCTGTTGTGAATGTGTTAGAAATGAATTCTGAGCAGAAGCTCCCTCTGGTGGTTACAAACAGTACTGAACTATTCAATGAAGATTGTGAAGATTAGCAATCAGGTGTTACAGACTGGTCTTATATAAGGGAGGTTCCCTCCCATCAGGGTTGCCGGTGATCAATTGTCTTGTCTCAACTTTGGTTCCTGGTTCACTTGGAAGCTTGCTGTGTCTTGCCTGCATCTTCTGCTAACAGATAAGATATTTTCTGCTTTTATTTTTTGTGCTTGCTTTTTGCATTTTGTCCTGCACTTCTGTGGAGGTCAGCCAGGTCCCCTCCGGGGGCTTGTGCTTCTCTCAGTTTATCTGAGCCACTGTTATTTGTTCATTTGCCTTTTCCAGTTTTTTCAGTGGCTGCTGTTTAGTTTTGTTACACCAGAGAACTAATTTAGGTGGTAGAGGTCGTGTGATCTCAGGTGTTTTTGCAATTAGTGTGTTGGTATTTTTTTTAGGGTTTTTTGGATTGCAGTAAGTGTCCTTCCTATCCTTTTCTTTCTAGGAAGATTGGGCCCCAACGTTTGCTTATACTATTTTCTGTCTGTGTCTGTATTTCCTCTTGTCTAACCGCCATTACATGTTTGGGGGCTTCCTATGTTCTTTGGGGATCTGCTCCGGGGCAGATAGTTTTCCTCTTTCTATCTTTAGGTGTAGTTAGCTTCTCAGGCTGTGACGAGGCGTCTAGGATCAACGTAGGTACGCTCCACGGCTGCCTTTAGTTGTGGTGGTTAGTCAGGGTACTGCAATCCAGTAGATTCCAACCTCTCTGGTGTATTGCCTTTTTTGCCTGCTCTCCTCAGCTACAAAATCATAACAGACATCTGCGTTCTCAAACAATAGAGAAATTAAGTTGTTCATCTTCTCTTCACATGTGATACGATTCTTGCAACTGAGAGAATTTTATCACACTAAGATGACAGTTTTCTCAAATTCTGCTGTGCTGTGTCATTAGCATAATCTCTCCGATTCTCATGCATGAGAGAATCATCGCTTGTGTGACTCAGGCCTTACTCATGTACAATGGGAAAGGACCTTGGCTGAAATTGGTCTTTAGCCATATGGCAGCCGCTGCAGATGCAGTTCCTTTCATCTTATTACACTTATGATTCCAACAGAGAGAGATCCTGAACTGATAATCTTGCGATCTGGAAGAGCTGTATAAAAATTGTACCCTGTAATTTCAAAACACTTAACTCAAAATGTCCTGTTAGTAAATGGGAGGGGGGAAATTACTCTATGGTTGTGCTGCTGTTAGTTCTAAGGGAAAACAGATTAACAATAGAAATCTATACTTATTTTCTTCTTGATAACCAGCTTAAAGATTTATGCATTGAAATCAGGCCAGTGTTCACCAAATGAAGAAGTGCCCACACATTTTCAATCTTTTTCTTTCTTTAAAATTTTTAGGAGACACAGCATAATTGACTGTTGCCTTAATTTCAATAGATTCCAGTAAACAAATAGGCCAATGCCACTTGTGCGATTGGGTACTTTGGCGACAAAGCACTGTATCTTAATTAACCAGATAACTATTTTTTAGCAAACCAAGAAGAATAGGCTGTAATCTGTATATTAACTTTTGAATTTATGTTTGGTCAAGAAAATAGTCTTATGCTTGTGTAAGCCTATAATATTGATATTTCATATAATAAATTGTGCTCTTTTTCTTGATGACTAGTGATGTTACTGATATGCTAAATATGCATTGTGTAGGCCTGATAGTTTGGTGACTTCAAAAACAGAGGATGAACAACTATGCAAATACATTAAATAATCAAGTAGTGCTACTTGATCTCTTCTCTATTTTACCCTTTATGTCAATAATGAATGAAGGAGACTTGTTAAATATAAAAAGAGATTACATGCCTCTGTATAGAGAGACAGAGAAAGAGACAGCCAGAGATTCTGCCAAGGCTTCTAAACCTCCAAGAGACTCTACAGGACTGTTGCCAATACATCATAGCTCCATCACGAGGGATACTGATCTATCATTCTACAGGAAACAACCTACAGGACCTCAGCTCATGATTATAACAATAAAGATCTGCTCCATTGACCATCGCAGAACCATGAATATGTTTGGAGAAAGCCAGGATTGAGGCTCGCAAGTCGCCTGGCTCCATGGAGATGTTAGAACTCAGGTTGTGACCCTAGGTTAACTGGCCTTGTACCTCAATGGACTGTCATCTTCCTAAGCTTGTCTTTACATCCTCTCTGTGTGCATGCCACAGGTGGGGTAGTCAAGCCTGGGAGCTCTGAAGTAACAGCTGCCATTATCCCGGCGAGTCAGCTGACGGGTGTAACTCTGTAATGTGCACCATCTTGGGGTATGTTGCTGGGACTGTTCTACATGTTATCTGCCTGCTTTTTGATTCAATAAAGCATTGTCACACTGTTTCCCCTCACCCTGTGTTGTCTGAGTAGCGTTGTGCCCATGTTAAAAGGAGAGTGGGCGTTCGGTGGGTAGATACCTGGTCCATGTGGTTTAAGCTATCGGACAGGGGTGCCCGCCGATCCCCAGTGTCTCCAGAGGAACTTCCTGTATACATCAGTTTTCCTTGGCACATTCATTTATTACATTTTCCCTGTGTTTATGCCTTAAATGTCCAAACTGAGAAGACCCATTTAAAGAGCATACAAAGAAATATAAAATTATTATTTTGATGACATAATCTCTAACTATGTCAGATAATATTTATTTGCTTTATTGCAAACTAGTTGTACATTTTGGACTGCAGTCAGGTATTCAAAATCATGCAAATATTAAAATATATTTGCTATATTTGCTTTATCTGAAGTGTAAAATATATATATTTTTGTAGTGTGCTTTATTAGTTAACACAGATTTTCTAATTGCCTGCTACTAAATTTTTACATTCTGCTTGGCAGATGAATTATGAACACATGTCAATCTCTGGCCATCAGAAAATGTTAGTGTTACAAAGGGGTAACAATTAACCAAGTCATTATTTCAGTAATTAAGAAAAGAACATTTCAATTATGCAACTGTTCCTGAGTATGTATATGTGACAAAAAACATGGGGTTGATCTGCCAAGCAGATGGCTCTTTTCGAAACAGCTAGTAGGATTTTCCTCAGACAAATTTGTTTTTCATTTTGAAGACTTTCTTAATTCATTAATCAACTTTTACTCAAACAATCTCAATTTAATTTTCACAATTCCTGAAGCCCTTGAAGAAGTGTAAGTGTAATATTATATTAGAAACATTTAAAGAGAACCTGTAAGCAAGGTTATATATATCAAATTAAAGTTATAGCCATTTAATGAAGAAGTCCGCTGCCTGATTGTTTTAAAATCATCATTAGAAGTTTTGATGTCCTGTGCCATTTTACTGAAGACCACCATAGGTCAATCTGCATATGTGCCACACACATCTAGGATGCTGCAGATGCAAAAGTTTAATGTGCGGAAGAGGATAAAGACACTAGAAAAAGGAAGAAAAAAGGAATAGTGCAAAAAATTGTGCACACCCCAATAATGAAATAATGAAGAATGTACAAAAATATAAATTTTATTGAGACAAAAGACCAGAGTACAAACAATTATAAAACATAATTAAAATACAGACAAAAACACCCCTGAGTCCATAAATGTGTGGGACCAGTGTAGAGTATCCCCCTAATGCAGATGGAATATATGGTGCGCAACAATAATCATAGTACAATAAACAAAAATACAAATATCAGTGTATAAACTGGAGCCAAAAGCAATCACAACACAGCAAACAATGCAATTATAATAGCATAGACAGCACGGTATATAATAAACCTAAGCGGCCGTATGGATGAAATAATGTCATCCAAATGAGATTATATATGCGCAGCGCTGTGTAAGCTGGAGTGAAAAGATGAAACAGAACATCACAAATATGATGACAAATGAGAAAAAACACAGTATGGGCAAGGTGTTTAATAACACCCAAAATTGCCCATATAGTGTGAACTGCCTCAATGGAGGCCAAGCAGCATCAAGAAAAGGTAACGTTACCAATAGCTCCAAGAAGCACCAGGAATGGTAAAAGGATCACGCAAGGGGAAGGGTCCCGGGACCAGGGGTTAAAGAGCCCCACGCGTATCGCTGCACCCGCAGTTTCGTCAGGGGAAGAGTGAGCAGTGTACTAACTGCGGTCTTTAAATAGTTTGTTAATGGACGCACAATGAGTCCCATGACAGGAATGTCCTGCTATGAGGACCCGGAAGTCATAGCCAGTTCAGAAAGGACAAAGATGGCGTCAGAGATCACATATGCCTGTGTGAAGCCACGCCCCCAATGACAATACATGCGCCTGCGCAAAAAACAGCGGTAATGTCAATAGACAATGCATAGAAGTATGCAAATGTCTAATAGCCATGACAGGACTAAAATAATGACAACCGATATCGTTTCCTATTGGTCACTAAACGATATCATTGTCATTGGGGGCGTGGCTTCACACAGGCGTCATGTGATCTCTGACGCCATCTTTGTCCTTTCTGAACTGGCTATGACTTCCGGGTCCTCATAGCAGGACATTTCCTGTCATGGGACTCATTGTGCGTCCATTAACAAACTATTTAAAGACCGCAGTTAGTACACTGCTCACTCTTCCCCTGACGAAGCTGCGGGTGCAGCGATATGCGTGGGGCTCTTTCACCCCTGGTCCCGGGACCCTTCCCCTTGCGTGATCCTTTTACCATTCCTGGTGCTTCTTGGAGCTATTGGTAACGTTACCTTTTCTTGATGCTGCTTGGCCTCCATTGAGGCAGTTCACACTATATGGGCAATTTTGGGTGTTATTAAACACCTTGCCCATACTGTGTCTTTTCTCATTTGTCATCATATTTGTGATGTTCTGTTTCATCTTTTCACTCCAGCTTACACAGCGCTGCGCATATATAATCTCATTTGGATGACATTATTTCATCCATACGGCCGCTTAGGTTTATTATATACCATGCTGTCTATGTTATTATAATTGCATTGTTTGCTGTGTTGTGATTGCTTTTGGCTCCAGTTTATTACACTGATATTTGTATTTTTGTTTATTGTACTATGATTATTGTTGCGCACCATATATTCCATCTGCATTAGGGGGATACTCTATATTGGTCCCACACATTTATGGACTCAGGGGTGTTTTTGTCTGTATTTTAATTATGTTTTATAATTGTTTGTACTCTGGTCTTTTGTCTCAATAAAATTTATATTTTTGTACATTCTTCATTATTTCATTATTGGGGTGTGCCCAATTTTTTGCACTATTCCTTTTTTCTTCCTTTTTCTGGTTCAGCATTTTGTAGTGCATTGCAGCACCTCCTTGTTTATATCAGTCATATTGATACGTGTTTTTTATTTGTGGTGCACCAATTATATCATTAATATTGATAAAGACACTAGAGGCAGCGGAGATGATATGGCAAAGTTGAAGACCTTATACACTGTCCCACCCCAAAGGCCCACCCCAATGCATGAAGACCAAAATTTCTAACGATTTTAAAATAACCAGGATGCCGATTTCTTCATTAGATATATGTATTAAATCAGTATAACAGCATCATTATGGCCATACATTTAGTTTAATATGTATAGCCCTGATGACAGGTTCTCTTTAGGAAACTCAAAATTCTTGCTTCTTAAACACTTTTAATAATTTTCTGAAATCAGTAAAGGACTTGGTTTTGATATTACATTTTTTCATAGAGAGAAATAAGTAATAAGTCTTAGACGATTTCATAAACTTCCAGCAAAATTCACAACTGGTTGCAACACACATATTAGGGAGCCATTAGGTGGGCAAGCATTGATACATACCGTATTTTTCAGACTATAAGACGCACCAGAATATAAGATGCACCCAGGTTTTAGAGGTGAAAAATATATTCGAAGCAAAAAATGTGGTAAAATATTTAATAACATACTATTTTATGTGGTGTTATTCTATATAATAGTATGTTATTATGTTGGAAGCTACGGGTAGGAGATGGTGCTGCGGGACCAGTGTTGTGTCTTGTAAAGTTCTATGTGAAGATGCTGGAGGGTGAGTATAAGAATGGGGGCACGGGGCTTATATTTAAAGCACCACTCCAGCACTGAAAAATAACACTGGAGTGCTGCTTTAAGATCCCATGGGAAAACTCTAACTCTCAGCATGTCCTGCAGATCCTATGGCATGCTGGGAGTTATAGTCCACCACAGGATGGCAGAGTGGTTTTTTATGTGCTGTAATTACTAACCTTTTAATTAATTCTTTTTTGTACAGTGTGTCTGCAGGACCTGTGATGACATCATGAAGAGGCAGGGCTTTGTGTGGTCATGTGATTTTCCAGCCCGCCCTCTTCATGACCTCATCACAGGTCCTCCACAGGAGCATTCAGCATCGCATCAGCACAGCTCCCAGGCTGTCAGGTATGCGATGCCTCCTGCTGCACTCTGCTCCTGTCACCTCCTTCTCCTTCCATCACACATCTCCCCAGCTGCTGCAGGAATCAGGCACTGGGGAACCATGTGTCTCTGTCATTTGCTGCTCACTGCTCAGCTGACAGGTGGGCGGGGAAGCAGCTAATGAATATTCACTGCACTTAAGTACCGGGACCAGTGGTTTCCCCAGTGCTGGATTCCTGCAGCAGAAGGGATATTTTCCTGCCTCATGCGATCTCACTCCACCGCTGCCCCCCTCCCCACGTTTCATTCCGACCATAAGACGCACCCACACTTTCCTCCCAAATTTGGAGGGAAAAAAGTGCGTCTTATGGTCCAAAAAACATGGTATGTCTTATAAATCTTCTTACAGAGTACTGCAAGATCATGCTTCATTTTTAAGCAGGTCATCTTGTTCAATTTGTCTTGATTTTTTTCTGAAATATCCTTATCCCACAAGATGAGATCTTGCATGGAGAGCCCCGAATGTGGAAGATTGACAGTCATCTTGAGTTTTTTCCATTTTCTAATAATTCTGCTAACAGTTTTATCTTTCTCACCAAATTTCTTGCACATTCTCCGGCAGCCTTGTGAAGGTCTAGAATTTTTTCCCTGATGTCCATAGACATATCTTTGGTCTTGGCCATGGTGGAGAGGTTGGAGTTTAATTGTTTGAGAGTGTGGACAGGTGTCTTTTATACAAGAAACAAGTTCAAACAGGTTCAATTAATATAGGTAATGAGTGCAGAGTAGGAGGGCTGCTTAAAGTGACTGTGAGAGCCAGAATTCTTGCTGGTTGGTAGGTGATCAAAAACTTATTTCATGCAATAAAATGTAATTTAATTATTTAAAAATCATATAATGTGATTTTCTGGTTTTTATTCTTAGATTCTATCTCTAACAGTTCAAGTCTACCTAAGATAAAAATTACAGAAATCTCTATTATTTCTAGGTGGAAAAACTTGCAAAATCAGCAGTGTGTCAAATACTTATTTCCCCCACTGTGGAGCCACAAAAATAAAAAGTCTAATTTTTCCTACAAAAATGTCTTTTAGCCTCAATTTTTTTTATTTTCACAAGAGTAACATGAGAAAATGGACCTCAAAATGTGTTGTGCAATTTCTCCTGAGTACACTGATACCCGATATATAGGGGTAAACTACTGTTTTGGGAGCACATGGCAGGACTTGGAAGAGAGAGAGCAAGGTTTGACTTTTTTAAAAAAAAATTGCTGGAATCGAGAGATTACGCCATGTCGCATTTTGTGAGCCACTGATGAGCCTAAACAGTGGAAACCCCTCACAAGTGATGCCATTTTGGGAGCTACACCCCTCATGTAATGTATCTAGATGTGTGGTGAGCACCTTGAACCCTAGTGTGCTTCACAGAAGTTTATAACTTAGAGCTGTGAAAATAAAAAAATATTTTTTTCAAACAAAATGTACTTTTAGCTCCAAATTTTGTTATTTTGTAAGGGTAACAGGAAAAAATTGACCCCACGATTTGTTATGCAATTTTTTCTGAATGTGGCAGTACCCCAGATGTGGTTGTATACTACTATTTGAGCTCATGGCAGGGATTGGACAGGAAGAGTGCTACTTGGCTTCTAGAACTGAAATTTCATTTGAATAGATGGTAGGCTCCACTAGCTGAGCCCCTGAGGTACCAGAACAGCAGAAACCCCCTAGTTGATAGCATGTTGGAAACTTCACTACCTAAGGATATCATCTAGGGGTGTAGTGAGTATTTTAAACCCATAGGTGCCTCACAGAATTTTATAACATTGAGACATGGAGACATGACATTTTTGTGGTAAAAATCAAATTTTTGTATTTTCTGCCAATTTTTCATGTGCGCAAGGGTTATTGAGTGAAACTGGACCTAGAAATTTATTGCGCAACTACTCTCGAATGAGGTAATGCCCCATATGTTGTCAGAAATTAGTGATAGCCACACGTCAGTGCAGAGAAGGAAGGAGCGCTATTTGGCTTTGGAACACAGATTTTGATAGAATAGTTTACTGGCAAGTTTTTCAAAGACCCAAAGGTGCTAGATAAGCAGAAAAACCCTGGAAGTGATGCCATTGTATCATCCACGCCAGGATTTTTGTTTTCTGAAGAATTGCAAATATGCCAGGTTAGTGCCCATACATTATGCGCCCATAAAATGTAGAGCTGCCATACATTGTGCTAAGCTTGTTTTTCTGTCAATACTCACCCCGTAAATTGTGAATTGCTCTGTCCCACTACAATAATGCCAAACATGTGGCCTCTTACTGTGGTTTAGGCACAAAGGGGCTCAAAAGGAGGGGCATTTGGATGTGTGAGCCCAGAGTTCACAGGATTTTATTTTGGGGGCAGGAACCATGTCGTTTCTCCAGAGTCATTTTTCTGCCATTAACGTGGGAACACCCGATAGTTCCAGTGACAGATGACATACCTGAGTGGGAGTTTGTTTTCTGGGTGATAAATTACGATTTTTATTGGTAACATTTTAAGGTACATAATGTTTTTGATCACTTTCTGAATAAAGTTGGAATCACATTCTTGTGTTCTACCCTGAGCACTTATGTCTGTGTTTCCTTGTAAATCACTCAGAAGAAACCTCCCAACAGAACCACCCACTATAATGAGGCAGATAGAGTCACTTTGTAGTCTATTTGGCATCTGCTGCAGTGGTAAACATCTTTTTAGGAGTGCACAGATCTGTGGTCGTCCACATTTGTGCGCTAAAAAGACGCCTAAAATGATAGTACGCGTCCGGAACACAGACCAGTCCAAAATTACTACATTTGTCTCATTAGTGAGTTGTCCCATTGGGGGTTTTGTCTGAATCATGATTTTGGGGAATTTACACGGAAACTCCAACGTAAGCGTTCAGCACCAAATAAATGTGAACTGAGCCTTGTTCCGATTTTTGGGAGGTAAAATGAAGAAATAGACAACAGTACAAGAATAGTTATTATTTTTATTTCTGTGCAGATCACCATGTGATATAAACAATAAGGTGAATTTCTTCTTCAGATTGGTGCGATAACTGCAGTACCAGATTATATTGTTTTTCAGGCTTTTCTGCCATCATAGAGTAAAAATGTTTTATTATAAAAAGTATTTTTTTCGTCACCATATTCTTAGAGCTGTAACGTTTCATTTTTTGGCAAACCTAGCTGTATGAGGGCTTATTTTTTGCGAGATGAGTTGCAGATTTTTTTGGTATCATTTTGGGGACATAATTTTTTGGATCACTTTTTGTATGGAATTTTTCAGACATAGAATGAATAAAAACTAGCAAATCAGGTATTATTTTTATGCCATTAACCATGCGGTAAAAGTGATAAGACTGATTAATCTGTCAGGTCGGTATGATTACAGCGATACCGGATTTATATAGTTGTTTTAGGTTTTTCTGCTATCAAAGAATAAAAATACTTTTTTATAAAAAGTAGTCATTTTCCTCACCATACACTGAGAATTGTAACTTTTTTATTTTTTGTCAAACAGAGCTGTATGAGGACTTATTTTTTGCAAGAAGAGTTTCATATTTTTTTTAACATTTTGGGGGTCAATTTTTTGGATCCTTTTTATTCAGATTTTTCAGGCACAGAATGAACAAAATCCAGTAAATCAGTTATTGTTTTTATTTTTTAGCCCGTTCACGGGTGCGGTAAAAGTGTTAAGACCAATTTGTTCCTCTAGTCGATACAATTACAACGATACCAGATTTTTTTTTTCAATGCTTCACACACTAAAATTAATATTTTACCGAAACAAATTTGTTTCTGCATATTCATATTCTGAGAGTTGTAACTTTTTACTTTTTTTGCAAATGAGCCATATTAGGGCTTGATTTTTCACAGGATGGTTTGGCGTTTTCATTTATACCATTTACTTCACATATGACTTTTTGATCTCTTTTTATTACTTTTTTTTGTGAGTCAGAAAACTCCCTGACAGAAGTTATGTCGCTTATCCTTGTTATGTAAATAAAAGCTTATAACTTGACGTTAAATTCATCAATTGTTTGTATAAATTATTCTTTTGAAAGCTGAAACCCTCCGAAATGTGGTTTAGGTTAAGAAAATAAATTGGCATCAATGCAGAAATATTGATCATTTAATGGACACAGAATGGTTAGAGTTTGGCAAGACAAATGTTTTGTCGCCTGGTCATATAATGCACCCAATCCTAGTTTACATCCTCACCTGTGCTCAGTAAATGATCGGTTAATTAGTGGGTGTGTATAAATAGAAATCCAGCACCCAAGACCTTCACTTGAACTGCAACTTGAGCTCTGACAACATGCCAAAAATCCTCCCTGCGACCAAAGCCTGGATTGTCAAGAGGCTGAAGATCAGATCTACTGCAGAGGTGGCTGGCACCTTTAATGTGTCTCAGCATCAAGTGCAAAGAATTAAAAAAAGATTTGAAGAGACTGGAGATGTGTTTGACAAGCCCAGGTCCGGCAGACCCTGCAAGACAACTGCTCAGGAGGAACGTTTGTTGGTTAGAAAATCCAAAGCAAGCCCCTCTTCCACTGCAACAGAGCTCCAACAGGACTGGTCACCTCAAGTCCCTGTGTCAACTAGAACAGTTTGTAGGATTCTGTCTCAAAATGACCTCCATGGTCGAATCAGTGCCCAGAAGACAGCAGTAAATAAAAGGCAAATAAAAAACCGTGTGGCATTTGCAAAGTCCCACAGCCTGCTAAACAGATGGATGCTGGAAAAGTGGCAGAAGGTGGATTTCTCTGATGAATCTTCAGTAGAATTACACGACAGCCGTCGCAAAAACTGCAGGAGATTTACTGGAGCCCATATGGTTCCTAAATACACCCAGAAAACAGTTACATTTGGTGGTGGAAAGATCATGGTCTGGGGTTACATTCAGTATGGGGGTGTGCAAAACATTTGCAAGGTGGAAGACAATATCAATAGTTTAAAATATCAAGAAGTATTAGCTACCTCTTATATTCCAAATAATAAAAGGGGTCAAATTCTGTAGCAGGATGGTGCTCCATCTCATACATCCATCTCTACAACAAAGTTCCTCCAGGCAAAAATGATCAAGGTGCTCAAGGACTTGCCAGCCCAGTCACCAGACATGAACATCATTGAGCATGTTTGGGGTGGGAAGAAAGAGGAATCTTGGAAGACAAAACCAAAGAATCTAGATGAACTCTGGGAGGCATGTAAGACTGCATTCTTTGCTATTCCTGATGACTTCATTAATAAATTGTATGAATCATTGTTGAACCGCATGGATGCAGTCCTTCAAGCTCATGGAAGTCACGCAAAGTATTAAATATGACTCTAATAGCACCACAACCTCATTCACCAATGTTATGCAACATATATTTGTATTTTAATTTAATTATTTGTTTGTATATCACATTACTTTCTGTGGGCTACAAAACTTTTGTCTTGCCAAAATCTGACCATTCTGTGTCCATTAAATGATCAATATTTCTGCATTGATGCCAATTTATTTTCTTAACCTAAACCACATTTCGGAGGGTTTCAGCTTTCAAAAGAATAATTTATACAACCAATGGATGAATTTAACGTCAGGTTATAAGCTTTAATTTACATAACATGGATAAGTGACATAACTTCTGTCAGGGAGTGTACAATGAAAAAAAAATACATTTTTGGCTTGTTTTTCATCAATTTTTTTACGACATAAGAGTTATAAATAGAGTTGAGCGATACTTTCCGATATCCAAAAGTATCGGAATCGGAATGGTATCGCCGATATCATTAAAATATCGGCGATACCCGATACCGATACCGGAAGTCCCATGTAAGTCTATGGGAACAAAATATCGTAACTAAAAAAACCCCATTCTTTCCTTGTAAACACTAAATATACACACATAGAATACATATATATATATATATATATACATGTCATTGTGACATATATATATACATATATGTATAGTTTATACACTTCTACATAGTAAAATATCCTCTGATTCAATTGCCGGGTAAAGCCGGCTTCTGTGAAAAGACAGAAGCTCCCGACATGAAATGACACTTGGTGTACATAGGGTTAACCATGTCTTTTCATGTCGTTTGCTATCTGATTTGCACAAACAATTAAATCAGTCTATGTGTGCAAAATTTCACACCTGTAGGGGTTAATTAAAGGTGTAAATTCGTTGTAAAAAAAACGGACTTTTTTGCTACGAATTTACACCTTTAATTAACCCCTACAGGTGTGAAATTTTGCACACATAGACTGATTTAATTGTTTGTGCAAATTAGATAGCAAAGGACATGAAAAGACATGGTTAACCCTATGTACACCAAGTGTCATTTCATGTCGGGTCACCGGACATGAAATGACACTTGGTGTACATAGGGTTAACCATGTCTTTTCATGTCCTTTGCTATCTAATTTGCACAAACAATGAAATCAGTCTATGTGTGCAAAATTTCACACCTGTAGGGGTTAATTAAAGATGTAAATTCGTTGTAAAAAAAACGGACTTTTTTGCTACGAATTTACACCTTTAATTAACCCCTACAGGTGTGAAATTTTGCACACATAGACTGATGTAATTGTTTGTGCAAATCAGATAGCAAAGGACATGGTTAACCCTATGTACACCAAGTGTCATTTCATGTCGGGTTCTGCATTTTCACAAAAGCCGGCAATTGAATTAGCGGCTATTATACTATGTAGAAGTGTATGAACTACAAATATAAATATATATATATATATATGTGTCACAAATTCAATGACATGTATATATATATATATATATGAGGTGTAAAATTGCTGAAAAAAAATGCGTGGGCTCCCGCCCTATTTTCGCAACCAGACAGACAAAGCCAGTGAGTGGGGGCAGATAATAATAGCCCAGAGAGGGACCATTATTTTTGGCCCCCCCCCCGGCTACTAACATCTGCCCCCAGACACCCCAGGAAAGACAAATCTATAATTAGATTCGCCCTTTCTGGCATTTTGCCCGTCTATTCCCATTGCCCTGTAGCGGTGGCGAATGGGTTAATATGGGGTTAAAGCCACCTTGCTATTGAAAGGTGACCTTAAGCCAGGTTAATAATTGAGAGCTGTCAATTAGACAACTATCAATTATTAATCCTATTGCATGAAATAAAAATAAAAACACACACACTTTAATTAAAAATCATTTTAATGAAATAAAGACACATGTTTTTGACCATCTTTTATTTTACTGCAAAAACCATTTCCTGTAATAAAAATAAAATAAAAAAGCAAAATTATTCTTACCTATCCCATGCACAGTCAGGTCCCACGGTGTAATCCTTCAGAAAGGGTTAATGTTTACTGCAGGGACCGCAGCTAATGCTGCAGCCTCACAGTAAACCCCCAAATGAATGAGTTCCTCTCCTGGCTGACAGGAGAGTAAAGGCTGGGTGTCACATAACGATACACCAGCGATCCCGACAACGATATGCACTTGTCAGGATCGCTGGTGTATCGCTACATGATCGCTGCTGAGCTGCCAAACAGGCAGCTCAGGCAGCGATCTGGGACAGTGACACTGCGGGTAACATCGCTTAAGGGCCCGTCTCACATAGCGATATCGCTACCGAGATCGCTGCTGAGTCACTAGTTTTGTGACGCAGCAGCGAGCTCACCAGCGATATCGCTGTGTGTGACATACAGCGACGATCAGCCCCCCTGCCGGGTATCGCTGATCGTCACAGAAATGTCAGGACCTTTTTTTGATCGCTGGTTTCCCTCTGACAGGCACGCATCGCTGCGTGTGACAGGCGGGAGACCAGCGATCCGCTGGTAACCAAGGTACACAGCGGGTTTCCAGGCACCGCGCAGCGCTTGGAAACCCGCTGTGTACCTTGGATACCAGCTCCCTGCATCAGGGCGCTGGTATCCAAGGTACACAGCGGGTTTCTAGGCACAGCCCCGCGCCTGGAAACCCGCTATGTACCTTGGTTACCAGCGGATCGCTGGTCTCCCGCCTGTCACACGCAGCGATGTGTGCCTGTCAGCGGGAAACCAGAGATCAAAAAAAGGTCCTGACATTTCAGCGACAATCAGCGATACCCGGCAGGGGGGCTGATCGTCGCTGAATGTCACACACAGCGATATCGCTGGTGAGCTCGCTGCTGCGTCACAAAACTAGTGACTCAGCAGCGATCTCGGTAGCGATATCGCTATGTGAGACGGGCCCTTAAGTGGAAAGCTTAATTGATTGCTTTCCACTTTCACTTCAGGTCAGCCAGGGACACAATCAGTGACGTCAGAGGGAACTGATTAACAAAAATAGGGGTTCCCTTCGAAAAAAAAATGGCGTGGGGTCCCCCCTATTTTTGTTAACCAGCCAGATGAAGCAGACCGCTGAGGCCTGGATTTTCAGGCTGTTAAGGAGCCAAGATCCATGGACCTTGCCAGCCTGATAATACCAGGCCACAGCAGTCTGCATATCTTGGCTGATTAACAAAAATAGGGGATCTCCTCGAAAAAAATTGGCGTGGGGTCCCCCCTATTTTTGTTAACCAGCCAGATGAAGCAGACCGCTGAGGCCTGGATTTTCAGGCTGTTAAGGAGCCAAGATCCATGGACCTTGCCAGCCTGATAATACCAGGCCACAGCAGTCTGCATATCTTGGCTGATTAACAAAAATAGGGGATCCCCTCGAAAAAAATTGGCGTGGGGTCCCCCCTATTTTTGTTAACCAGCCAGATGAAGCAGACCGCTGAGGCCTGGATTTTCAGGCTGTTAAGGAGCCAAGATCCATGGACCTTGCCAGCCTGATAATACCAGGCCACAGCAGTCTGCATATCTTGGCTGATTAACAAAAATAGGGGATCCCCTCGAAAAAAATTGGCGTGGGGTCCCCCCTATTTTTGTTAACCAGCCAGATGAAGCAGACCGCTGAGGCCTGGTTTTTCAGGCTGGTAAGGATCCAATATCCATGGACCTTGCCAGCCTGATAATACCAGGCCACAGCAGTCTGCTTAGCTTGGCTGGTTAACAAAAATAGGGGATCCCCACGCCGTTTTTTTTTCGAGGGGATCCCCTATTTTTGTTAACCAGCCAAGTAAAATGCAGACTGCTGCGGCCTGGTATTAAAAGACTGTCAAGGCCCATGGATTTTGGCCCTCAACAGCCTGATAATACCAGGCTACAGCAGCCCCACATTTGGCGCATCAAAAGATGTGCCAATTGTGGCACTTTTCCCGGCTCTTCCCACTTGCCCTGTAGCGGTGGCAAGTGGGGTAATAAGGGGTTAATGTCACCGTTGATTGCACGGTGACAATAAGCCCGGTTAATAATGGAGAGGTGTCAATAAGACACCGATCCATTATTAATCCCAAAGTTTTTAAATGTTTAAAAAAAAGACAAAGCAAGAAAAAAGTCTTTTAATGAAATAAAAGAGACAACACAGTTTTCATTAATTTTATTATACTCTCATTCCTGCGACGCCATCGATCTCCTGTAAAAAAAGAAAAAAAACAAACCAACAGTATACCACCTGTCCGACGCAGTCCATAACGACAGTCCCACGATGATCCAGCTCTGCTACATCGCAATGACAGGCAGAGCCTGTCATCGCGACGCAGCACAGCTGATTACCTGCTTCCCTGGCGGTGACGTCATCGGACTGACTGCTTTACGGCCGGGATTACCCAGCAGTCACTGCAGTTATCGCGAGAAACTGCATGTGACCGCCGGGGAAAGAATATTGCGGCCATGAAGCAGTCCAGCCCGTGACCGCCGGAGATCTTCTGCCAGGTAAGTGCCGCTGACTCCTGACAGACCCGACCGACGGACACTGACAGTGACAGTGACAATCCCGATTCCGGTATCCGATATGACGAAAATACCGATACCCGATATTTGCAGTATCGGAATGCTCAACCCTAGTTATAAAATAAATAAAATACCAATTTTATAGAGCAGGTCATTCTTGATGCGGCAATACCAGTTTTGTGTATTTTTTTGATTATTTTTGTTTTGTCACAAATGATGCTTTTCATGATTAGTGTGCTCTTTTTTTCGCGTTTTTTTTACTTTTTTACAGATTTTATGTCACTTTTTCACTTTTTTAATTAGCCCTATTCTGGGACATGTATATTTTTATTTTAATCACTGGTCTCATACACTGCAGTATTCATGTACTCCAGTGCACGAGACTGTTTCCCTGACACAGCATTTGAGACCCAGCTTACAGCTGGATCTCACAGGCCACCGTACCCTGGAGTCATCACATGACTTCAAGGTACCATGGTTACCATCTATTGCATCATTCCCAATTGCTCTTTTGAAATGGCTATAAGGGAATAAGGCCGTTAACGACCGTTATTTTAATGTGTATCGGCAGTCATTAAGGAGTTAAAGCAGCTTGTCTATGCATTCCCTATTTCATATAAACTGTGAATATTTTTTACTGGTCTTTTTTTTCTTGAAAGACGAGTAATAAATGTGTTTATTGCAAACTTGATGTACAGTATTGTCTGATATCTGTCAGATGGCCTTTAGTTGAGAATTTATTACCAATCTGAAATCAATTAACTAGTTCACTTTCTCGTTAATTATTCCAACAAAATCCAGTTCTTGAATTATGGATGTGTCTAAAAAATTCTTGCTTTCTAGCCTCTTATTAGTGAGAATTAATAGGAAAAAACTTAGTGTTTTATCAATATCCACTTTGAATAAAACTCCCAACAATTAATTGATTATGAATTTATTATGATCTGCTGAACTTAACTATGATTAAATGTAATAACATATGGTCCATTGAAGAAGTTCATCGTTACCAATCATTTAATCATGATGAACACTAATTAAATTAGTTTAATATATTATGTAAAATGACTATTATCGTGGTGTGCATATTGATCATAACTGCCTGACACTGCAATGTTTAAAAATAAATGTACGAATTTAAAAGGTCACTGAGACTATAGAACATTGTGAGCTGTGTAAAATATTGAACGGGGAATGGGAAAAATGGATGGGGTTTAAGTAATTAAGGAGTCTGAGTAATTATTAAATGTATTTGTTTCAGGATAACACCCTATGTCCGTATAGAAGTCAAGGTGGAGGGAAAATGTTAAGAGCTTAAATCTAAAGTGGTAGACCAACACATCCATGCATCCATGTATTGGCCAATGTGTAATGTTACAATCCCCTTAGAAAAGACCACTTAGGAGAAGTTCATAGGCAGTTAGATTGCTGTAGGGTCTCGTATATATCACTTTTGTTTAAAATCCACCACATGGTTCCAGAGATGTTTGCATTTTTATTTAGTAACAATTTGTATGGTCTCTAACAATGGTGCATTCTCCGAGTCATGTGTTTTAAACTGTTTTGCATTTATACTTCGTGAATATAGAACATAAAAAATATCACTGAATAAAAGAGGTCCATATCCCTGGAACCATATTAAAAGTTTATATTAAAAAAAAGTCAGGAAAGAAGCAGGAGTAATATATGAGAGAAATAAGAGCCTTTTTGACTGGTCTTCTTTAACTAATTTTGAGTCAACTTCTTCAGGGAAAGGTATTTTTTCATTTTTGACATTTTCTTTTTTCTTTTCTTTCTTACAAAAGCCAGAAGTTTATTTTATTTTTTGTCAACATAGCCATATCCCCTTTTCCCCCAAGGCAGTTTGCACCTTCATGACCAGGCCAAATTTTACAATTCTGTCCAGTGTCAATTTATGTGGTAAAAACAATGGAATGCTTCAACGGATCCCACTGATTCTGAGATTGATTGTTTGTTTGTGACATATTGTAATTCATGAAAGTGGTAAAATTTCTTCTATATACTTTGCATTTATTTGTGAAAAAATGGAAATTTGGTGATAATTTAGAAAATGCTGTAATTTTCAAACTTTTAATTTTTATTTCCTTAAATCAGAGTTATGTCACACAAACTAATTGATAAATAACATTTCCCACATGTCTACTTTACATCAGCACAATGTTTGAAACATAATTTTTTCTGTTAGCAAGTTATAATGGTTAAAAGCTGACCATCAATTTATAATATTTTCGACAAAATTTACAAAGCCATTTTTAGGGGCCACATTATATTAGAAGTGACTTTGAGGGGTCTACAGTCATGGCCAAAAGTTTTGAGAATGACACAAATATTAATTTTTACAAAGTCTACTGCTTCACTTTTCTAATGGCAATTTGCATATACTCCAGAATGTTATAAAGAGTGATCAGCTTAACAGCAATTACTTGCAAAGTCAATATTTGGCTAGAAAATGAACTTTATCCCCAAAACACATTTCAACATCATTGCAGCCCTGCCTTAAAAGGACCAGCTAACCTCTTTTCAGTGATTGCTCCATTAACACAGGTGTGGGTGTTGATGAGGACATGGCTGGAGATCAATCTGTCATGATTAAGTAAGAATGACACCACTGGACACTTTAAAAGGAGGCTGGTGCTTGGCATCATTGTTTCTCTTCTGTTAACCATGGTTATCTCTAAAGAAACACGTGCAGTCATCATTGCAATGCACAAAAATGGCCTAACAGGGAAGAGTATTGCAGCTAGAAAGATTGCACCTCAGTCAACAATCTATCGCATCATCAAGAACTTCAAGGAGAGAGGTTCCATTGTTGCCAAAAACGCTCCAGGGCGCCCAAGAAAGACCAGCAAGCGCCAGGACCGTCTCTTAAACGTGTTTCAGCTGCGGGATCGGGCTACCAGCAGTGCATAGCTTGCTTAGGAATGGCAGCAGGCAGGTGTGAGTGCATCTGCACGCACTGTGAGGCGGAGACTCTTGGAGCAAGGCCTGGTCTCAAGGAGGGCAGCAAAGAAGCCACTTCTCTCCAGAAAAAAACATCATGGACAGACTGATATTCTGCAAAAGGTACAGGCAGTGGACTGCTGAGGACTGGGGTAAAGTTATTTTCTCTGATGAATCCCCTTTTCGATTGTTTGGGACATCAGGAAAATGCCTCATTCGGAGAAGACAAGGTGAGCGCTACCACCAGTCTTGTCTCATGCCAACTGTTAAGCATCCTGAAACCATTCATGTGTGGGGTTGCTTCTCAGCCAAGGGAATCGGCTCTCTCACAGTCTTGCCTAAAAACACAGCCATGAATAAAGAATGGTACCAGAATGTCTTCCAAGAGCAACTTCTCCCAACCCTCCAAGAGCAGTTTGGCGATCAACAATGCCTTTTCCAGCATGATGGAGCACCTTGCCATAAAGTAAAGGTGATTACTAAATGGCTCAGGGAACAAAACATAGAGATTTTGGGTCCATGGCCTGGAAACTCCCCAGATCTTAATCCCATTGAGAACTTGTGGTCAATCATCAAGTGACGGGTGGACAAACAAAAACCTAAAAATTCTGACAAAATGAAAGCATTAATTGTGCAAGAATGGACTGCTATCAGTCAAGATTTGGTCCAGAAGTTGATTGAGAGCATGCCAGGGAGAATTGCAGAGGTCCTGAAGAAGAAGAGTCAACACTGCAAATATTGACTTGCTGCATTAACTCATTCTAACTGTCAATATAAGCTTTTGTTACTCATATGTTTGCAATTATTATATTTCTGTCTGTGATAAAAACATCTGTCAAACACACATAAAAACCAGAGGGCAGCAGATCATGTGAAAATATAATATTTGTGTCATTCTCAAAACTTTTGGCCATGACTGTATGTGACAGAAAATACCCCAAAGTGCTAACATTCTATAAACTACACCATCAAGGTGCTCAAAATCACATTTAAGATGTTTATTAACACTTTAGGTGCTTTACAGGAATTTCTAGAATGTGGAAGGAATAAATTAACATTTAAATTTTTGACAAAAAATTTAATTTAGATCCATTTTTTTTATTTTCACGAGAGTAACAGGAAAAAAATGTACCCAAAATATGTTCTGCAATTTCCCCTGAACATGCCGATACCCGATATGTGGGGGAAAAAACTAAAAAACTGTTCGGATGCATGGCAGGGCTCAGAAGGGAAGGATCTCCATTTGACTTTTTGAATTCAAAATTTGCTGGAGCAATTAGCAGATGCAAGGTCGCATTTGGAGAGCCCCTTTAATGCCTAAACAGTGTAAACCCCCCTTTAGTGACACTATTTGGAGACTATTTGGGGCACAGTGCAAAGCTCAGAAGGTAATAAGTGCCATATCGGAGTTCAGATTTTACTAGTCTGGTTTGAGGTTGCCATGTCATATTGGCAGAACCCCTGAAGTGCTAGAACAGCCGAACCTCCCATAAGTGACCCTATTTTATAAACTACACTGTTGTGAATAGGCTGGAAATGAGTTCTGAGCAGAAGCTCCCTCTGGTGGTTACAAACGGTACTGGACTGTCCAGTGAAGATTGTGAGGATTGGGAATCAGGTGTTACTGACTGGTCTTATATAAGGGAGTCGCCTTCCCATCAGGGTTGCCGGTGATCAATTGTTCTGGTCTCAATCCTTGATTCCTGTTTCCTTGGTAGCCTGCTGTGTCGTGTCTGAATCTCCTGCTAACAGATAAGACATTTTCTTCTTTTTGTTTTTGTGCTTGATTTTTGCATTTTGTCCTGCACTTCTGTGGGGGCCTTCAGGGTCCCCTCTGGGGGCTTTTGCCCTCTCAGTTCAGTTCAGCCACTGATGTTTGTACATTTGCTTTTTCCAGTTTTTTCAGTGGCTGCTGTTTTGTTTTTGGTTACACCAGAGAACTAATTTAGGTGGTAGAGGTCGTGTGATCTCAGGTGTTTTTGAAATTAGTAGAGTTAGTGCTTTTCAGGGTTTTTTGAGATTGCAGTAAGTGCCCTTCCTATCCTTTTCTATTTAGTAAGTTTGGGCCCCAACGTTTGCTCATACTATTTTCTGTCTGTGTCAGTATTTCTTCTTGTCTAACCGCCATTACATGTTTGGGGGCTTTCTATGTTCTTTGGGGATCTGCTCCGGGGCAGATAGCTTTCCTCTTTCTATCTTTAGGTGTAGTTAGTTTCTCAGGCTGTGACGAGGCGTCTAGGACCAACGTAGGAACGCTCCACGGCTGCCTCTAGTTGTGGTGGTTAGTCAGGGTACTGCAATCTCATAGTTTCCAACTGCTCTGGTGTATTTCCTTTTTTGCCTGCTCTCCTCAGCTACCATATCATAACACTACACCTCTTAATGAATTCATCTATGGCTTTAGTGATCATATTGACACCACTGGTGGGTTACAGAATTGTATACCATTGGGCAGTGGAGAAAAAAAATAACATTTTTACCACCAAATTTTAGCCTAAGATTTTACATTTTCATAGTGGGAAATGGGTAAAAATGGCACCAAAATGTATTCCATAATTTCTCCTGAATGCAAAATACCCTATATATGGCCGTACAGCACTGCTTAGCCACACGGCGAGACTTGGGAGGGACAGACGGAGCGATATTTGACTCCTTGAGCACAGATTTTCCTAGAATAGTTTGCAAACTCCACATTCAGAAACCCTAAGTTCTAGAAGAATAGAATACCCTTAAGTGACCCCGGTTTGGAAATTGTACCCCTTTGGGAATTTATCTACAGGTCTAGTGACGATTGTGACTCCATGGGTGTTTTCCAGAAACAAGCAGCTCTGGATGATGCTGAGTGAAAATTGCAAACTGCCATTGGTGCGACCAGTACATTATAATTACCAATTAATTCTAGTGACCAGTATGTTGTGCTCAGCTTGTGCTTCTGGAGATATGCACCTGTAAATTAGGCAAGCTCTCATTGCTACAGATATGCCAAACATGTGGACGCTAGCTTCGATTTAGGCACACTTTGGTTCTCAGAAGGGAGGAGACATTTGGATTTTGGGATTACAGAATTTGCAGGATTTCTTTTGGGAGCGAGTAGGTATATCCTTTGTTCTACCTGTAACGTAGAAGCCCCTATATTTCCATTGACAGATGAAACACCTGAGTGGGGACATGCTTTTTTTGTGGATTCATTTGAAGCTTTTGCTAGGAACATTTTACATAACATTTTAGTTCATATTAATCCAGTGTGCTGCGCTGAGCACTTTTATTTTATTTTATTTATTTTATTTTATTTTATTTATTTATTTATTTTATTTCTATCTAAATCTCTGAACAACCTGTTTCAGATGAAACTCCCAAGTGAGCCACTCACTATAACGAGGCAGCAGAGATACTCTGGATTCTGTCTGGCCTCTGTTCAGCGTTGTCCTTCTTTTTAGAAGCGCACAAAACTGTGGCCGACTGCACTTTTATGAACTCCTAAAAAGATGAACACCACCGGATCACAGGTGAGACGGTATCCACAGTGCCTTCATCTGCCTCATTATACAGAATCTTCTGCTGGGGGTTCTGTCTGAATCACAAATATCAGAAATTTACATAAAAACCCTAGTGTAAGTGCTCAGGGCTGAGCACAGGGTAAATATGAGCCGAACCTTCCTGCGATCTTTGGGAGACAGAATGAACAAATCAACAGCAGGTGAAGACTTGGTTTTATTTCTTTTGTACGCCACTCTTCGTGCGGTATAAGTGATTAGACAACTTTATTCTTTGGGTCAGCGATACCAGATTTATATAGTTTATTTTTGTTTGGCAGCTGTCACACACTAAAAGATGAAACCAGGTCAACATAGCAACGATCGCGGGGGCACCGATCCAAGGACAGAGGGGGCTTCTTTACTCTGCCTGCTCTCTAAATTCTGCAATTGATTTTGATTGCACCATTTAAGGGGTTATAGTGCCGGAAGCAGTGTGGCATTGCTCTTGGCGTTGAGTGTCAAGTGTCAGCTGTCAGAATCAACTGACACCTGGCGACGATTGAGTGTGCACAGCCCATGTGTGTGCGGGTGATCGCCATGACGTATTCATACTTCAAAGGTCATTACGTATCAGGCCGTATGGATGCGTCCAAGGTTGTACATACTGTATGCTCCAATATATTATTTTATTATTACAAATTGATGCCCAAAATCATTGAACCAATAAAATATTTGGGTTGCGATACACTTTATTGATCCCGGGGGAAATTACAGTATTACAGCAGCAATACAAACAGCAGTACATAAAATATTAGGACAAAATCTTGCACAGGTGTACCAACATTACATAATAAATAAAAGTGTGTAGTTCATGTATATATAAGATAGTGTTAATTGACATTAGTACACCAACCATCAGTCATTATTTTTCTGCCACCCTTAGGAAAATATTATACATCCCCATAGCAGTAGGTACAAACGATTTCCTGAATTTCTCCTTCTTGCACCTTAGTAGGATTAGACGGCTGCTGAATGTGCTCTTCTGATTCAAGAACAGCTCGTTAGTGGGTGTGTGTTATTGTTCATTATTGCCCTACACTTCTTCTGAATTCTATCCTCCAATACCTAGTCAAAAGATTCAAGATGGAGGCCAACAGCTGCGCTTGCCTTCTTGATAAGTTTGTTGAGTTTATTAGCGTCAGCTACTCGCACACTACTGCCCCAGCAAATGATAGCAAAAAAGATGGCGCTTGCTACAACGGACTGGTAGAACATCTCCAGCATTTTACTGCACACATTGAACGACCTGAGCTTCTGCAGAAAGTACAGTCTGCTCATTCCCTTCTTGTAAACCTTTTCTGTATGACACCTCCAATCGAGTTTACTGTCAAGGTGAACCCCCAAATATTTGTAGCTCTCAACAATCTCAACCTCCTGGCCAGCAATGGTGATTGGTATGTAATCCTCCTTTTTCCTTCTACAGGTCCTTCTCAAAAAATTAGCATATAGTGCTAAATTTCATTATTTTCCATAATGTAATGATTACAATTAAACTTTCATATATTTTAGAATCATTACACACCAACTGAAATTTGTCAGGTCTTTTATTGTTTTAATACTGATGATTTTGGCATACAACTCCTGATAACCCAAAAAACCTGTCTCAAAAAATTAACATATTTCAACCGTCCAATAAAATAAAAGTGTTTTTTAAAAACAAACAAAAAAACCATCAAATAATAAAGTTCAGTTATGCACTCAATACTTGGTCGGGAATCCTTTTGCAGAAATGACTGCTTCAATGCGGCGTGGCATGGAGGCAATCAGCCTGTGACACTGCTGAGGTGTTATGGAGGCCCAGGATGCTTCGATAGCGGCCTTAAGCTCATCCAGAGTGTTGGGTCTTGCGTCTCTCAACTCTCTCTTCACAATATCCCACAGATTCTCTATGGGGTTCAGGTCAGGAGAGTTGGCAGGCCAGTTGAGCACAGTAATACCATGGTCAGTAAACCATTTACCAGTGGTTTTGGCACTGTGAGCAGGTGCCAGGTCGTGCTGAAAAATGAAATCTTCATCTCCATAAAGCATTTCAGCCGATGGAAGCATGAAGTGCTCCAAAATCTCCTGATAGCTAGCTGCATTGACCCTGCCCTTGATGAAACACAGTGGACCAACACCAGCAGCTGACATGGCACCCCACACCATCACTGACTGTGGGTACTTGACACTGGACTTCAGGCATTTTGGCATTTCCTTCTCCCCAGTCTTCCTCCAGACTCTGGCACCTTGATTTCCGAATCGCATGCAAAATTTGCTTTCATCAGAAAAAAGTACTTGGGACCACTTAGCAACAGTCCAGTGCTGCTTCTCTGTAGCCCAGGTCAGGCGCTTCTGCCGCTGTTTATGGTTCAAAAGTGGCTTTACCTGGGGAATGCGGCACCTGTAGCCCATTTCCTGCACACGCCTGTGCACGGTGGCTCTGGATGTTTCTACACCAGACTCAGTCCACTGCGTCCTCAGGTCCCCCAAGGTCTGGAATCGGTCCTTCTCCACAATCTTCCTCAGGGTCCGGTCACCTCTTCTCGTTGTACAGCGTTTTCTGCCACATTGTTTCCTTCCAACAGACTTCCCATTGAGGTGCCTTGATACAGCACTCTGGGAACAGCCTATTTGTTGAGAAATTTCTTTCTGGGTCTTACCCTCTTGCTTGAGGGTGTCAATGATGGCCTTCTTGACATCAGTAAGGTCGCTAGTCTTACCCATGATGGGGGTTTTGAGTAATGAACCAGGCAGGGAGTTTTTAAAAGCCTCAGGAATCTTTTGCATGTGTTTAGAGTTAATTAGTTGATTCAGAAGATTAGGGTAATAGGTCGTTTAGAGAACCTTTTCTTGATATGCTAATTTTTTGAGACAGGTTTTTTGGGTTATCAGGAGTTGTATGCCAAAATCATCAGTATTAAAACAATAAAAGACCTGACAAATTTCAGTTGGTGTGTAATGAATCTAAAATATATGAAAGTTTAATTGTAATCATTACATTATGGAAAATAATGAAATTTAGCACTATATGCTAATTTTTTGAGAAGGACCTGTATAACTCACCACCATCTCCTTGGTTTTCTTTACATTTAGTTCTAGACAGTTAGTCTGACACCAATCCACAAAGTCAGAAACCACCCTTCTATATTCCTCCTCCCCCCGGCCCCCCACAATGCCCCCTACAATCACGGAGTCATCTGAGAATTTTTGGAGGTGACAAAAATCAGATTTATACTGAAAGTCAGCTGTATACAATGAGAAGAGGAAGGGTGACAGCACTGTACCCTGAGGGGCTCCCACACTGCTCCGTACACTGCCAGATACCACCTCCCCCATCCTTACAAACTGCGGCCTGTCTGTCAGGTAGTCACTTATCCAGTTCACCATCCCCTCATCTACCGCCATAGCAGTCTACTTATTACGTAGTAAGAGCGGCTGTAGGGTATTGAAAGCACTAGAGAAGTCAAAGAACATAGCGCGCACTGCAGTTCCATCATTGTCCAAGAACAAATGCATTGTATGTAGCAGAGACGCTACAGCATCATCCACCCCCAATCTCTGCTGGTACGCAAACTGCAGGGGGTCAGTGTAGGCCCTCACCGTCGGGCACAAGTAGGCGAGTATTATTCTCTCCAAGGACTTCATAGCATGCGATGTTAAGGCCACTGGACGATAGTCTTGTAGGGAAGTTGGAAAAGTGGTCTTAGGAACCGGCACCAGGCAGGTGGTCTTCCACAGTTCTGGTACCCCCTGTGATTGAAGGCTCCAGTTAAACAGGTGCTGGAAGACAGTACACAGTTGGTTGGCACATGCTCTGAGGACACGTGGGCTGAGGCCATCAGGCCCAGCTGCTTTGCCAATAACAAGTCTGCTAAACTGTCTTCTCACGTCGCTTTGGGAGACAGTTAAGGCAGGCAGCTTATCCCCCAATGTCAATGCTGCAGATCTTTTCCCAGATCCATCCCCCATTTCTGATGACGCTGTGCTGGTGAATCTGTTGAAAAACTCCTTCATTTCATTAGCCCAGGGAAGATCCACTTTCTTCCCAATGCTCCGACTTTGTCTTAAACCAGTTTCTGTTTAAATGCCGACCACACCTCCATGGAATTGTCTGTGACATTTTTTCTAATTTAAATCGGAACGCTTCATGCATTTCTTAATTCCCCTTTAAGTCCATTTGTATCATTTCATGTTTCAATCCTTCATTTTAAATCCAGTTTTTTGTTAGTAGTGTTTCTTTTTGTTTTTGCATAACATCGAATCTTTTTAGCTGGTACAACAGTGTCAGTACAAAAATTTATATAATCTGTTACTCGCCCGACAATATCATTTACATTATCATGCTCTCCCCTGTCGCAAATCACCTCCCAGTCTGTGAGGTCAAAACAGTCTCGTAGAGCCTCTTCTGCCTCTGGATTCCACTTCCTAATTAATTTTATTGTGGCTGGCTGTTTACTGACAACAGTTTGGTATGATGGAGACAATAGTATGAGGTTGTGGTCTGATTTCCCCAGTGGGGGCAGTGCAGATGATGAATAGGCATCTTTAACATTCGCATAGAGGAGATCCAGTATACTGCTGTCTCTTGTGGCACATTTAACATATTGATAGAACTTTGCTAGAGTCTTTGAGATCATGGCTCTGTTAAAGTCCCCAGAGATTACAGTTAACGAGTTTGGGTGCTTTGTCTGAATGCGGTCTAACACCCCTGACAATACTTCCCCAGCCGCCTCTTGATTTGCGGATGGAGGGATATACAGGACTACTGTAATGCAAATGGAAAATTCTCTAGGTAAATAGTAGGGCCTGAGGCCAACTGCTAAGAGTTCAATATTTTGGCTGCAGTGAATTTCTTTAACAGTAATATGACGCTGATTGCACCATCTGTTATTAATGTATAATATCACTCCACCACCCTTCTTCTTACCAGACTTAGCTTTGTCTCTATCAGCCCGGACCATGTGAAACCCTGGAATCAAAACACTTGAATCAGGAACATCCCCATGTAACCAGGTTTCTGTGAAGCACATGAGACTGCATTTCTTGTACTCCAAGTGGGTTTTACACAGAGCTAGAAGTTCATCCGTCTTATTTCCCAGCGATCGTACATTACCCATGATAATGGATGGGACTGCAGGTTTAAACCTTCTTCTCCTGGACTTCACCTTTTTTCCTGCTCTGCAGCCTCTGAAAGATCTCCACACTTCACAGGGAATAAGTGGTATGTCCGCAGCTGTAGTAGCCTTCATCCTGCTCAGCTCCAGAAGTCGATCCCTTGAATATACAACACGTTTAGTGACAGACTTAGGGGCAACCAGCACATCAGTGTCCCTGTCCTTTGCTCCAGTCCGCGCCATATCTGACTGTTTCCAGTGTTCTCCTCTGTACACGGATGGCTGCATCAGTAACCAACAAGGTTGAAGCTGTGTGTATTGTGGAACTGTAGCTGGTAGTGGTTGCATTAAATTCATGTCCATGGGTGTGTCGCATTACTGGTATCCATTTAGGAGTTGCATGTACCTGTAGGGGAATGTACATAGTAGTGGCAGATCCAGGTGCTGATCCAGAGCTGCGTGTCCAGAGGCAGTTGGTTGTATGGGTAAATGGTTTCCACCTTCCCACAATGGTCCGTCAAACAGGAACAGTGCAATCCAGAGTATAAACCATCCATCAATCCGCGGTTGCAAATTAGGAGTCCATAAAGGTACCAAAGCCAGTAGAAAGTCCAAAAGAATGTCCAAAAGAACAGACAACAACATACAGAGACAAAAGAAACCAAAGAGTAGCTGCTGCTGCAATGGGCTGCCAGTAGCACGGCGCCTTGTTATATCCTCTGACTTGCAGAGAGCAGACAGACACGTCTGCTCACTCCGAAGACTAGAGGAATATACCTCAATAATGTACCTCAAAAAGACCTCAAGTATGCAGCATCAAATTTCAGCTGGTAGCAAATCAGGTAGACCATTCTGATTTTGCAAAACTAGGAGAATGCTAGAAATGACTAAACACATTATTTAATCATGGTCATCACCTTCTTCAAGCAGGTAATAATATATTAAATTTTGAATGATTTAATTCAGGATGAGAGAAATGCAAGGAGCTTGAGCTATTTTGACCAAACATAAAGCAAAAAAATGTTCCATGCATTGTCTCTCATAACACTGCTAAACTGCAGTTAATGTAGAGCCAAACAGTGTGTACTATTCTGATTGCTTAAGGGCAGCACGGTGGCTCAGTGGATAGCACTACAGCCTTGCAGCCTGGGGTCCTGGGTTCGAATCCCACCTAGGACAACATCTGCAAGGAGTTTGTATGTTCTCCCCGTGTTTGCGTGGGTTTCCTCCGGGTACTCCAGTTTCCTCCCACACTCCAAAAACATACTGATAGGGAATCTAGAATGTGAGCCCCATCGGGGACAGCGACGATAATGTGTGCAAAACTGTAAAGCGCTGCAGAATATGTTAGCGCTATATAAAAATAAAGATTATTATAGATTATTATTATTGCTGCACAGCAACAAGTAATTTGCAGTATGGCATTTATCATTCTTGCTCTCAAAATAGCTTGGTAATCCTTTACCTTACATCAGGGTTGAGGAACCTCAGGCCTGCAGGCCATTTATGGCCCTCGATGAGCTTTTATCAAGCCCCCATGCAGATTCCTGGAGACCGCAGTGCATGGGCCAGCAGCTGTATTTTGACGGAAGAGTCATCAGAAGAAAACCTCTCCTGCATCCTCACCATAGAATTCAGCGTCAGAAGTCTGCAAACAACAGTAATTTTGACCTGGGGTGCCCAATCTTTTACAGTCCACTGTAACTTATTTCCAATTCCTAATTTGTCTTAAAAAAGAGTACCATCGTCACTGGCTATATCCATAACACCTCAGTTGACAGAACGAAGAACACAGCCAGCATTTGAAATGTATTTTTTTTATCTCATCCTGCCCCATGTCATCAGAGTACAAATACTGACTTTTCATCTGATCCTATAAATAAGCTGGAAATTGGTGCTGTGAAATATCTTCTTTAGCTTCTGGAGTGCTGAGGATTAGAAGACTGAGGGGTTGAATTGATTTTTGTAATTGAAAGTCCACTTTGTAAAAAAATAGTATTACAGCTGCAGAGAATGTGAAATGTGTAGAACACTGACTGAAATTGATGGTGTCACTGTCAGAAGTAAAGTCATCCTGTTGTAACTGAAACAAATGATATTTATATACTCCATTTTGTCATTTGTTTCTTCCCTACTGATATGTCTCCCAGAGGCAAAGGGGTCCAATTGTGACCAGGTTTTGGAAATACTACTGCTTGTATGGTTCTTTTTCTCCCTTGAATTTGTGCCAAATAGCTAAATACTATGCTCCCAATACAAACATGAACACCTATTATCCCAGTATACAATCTAACCAGGATCTACTTGAGCAAATAAATAAATTTTTCAAAAAAAGTTTTTTTGAATATCAAAATTCAACTTTATTTCCATAAAAAAATAAATACACAAAATTATATAAACACCAAAAAGGATGCAAGATTTGACTCCAGGGACATTTCAGACTCCTCCCATGTTATTATGTATCTGCCTTGCATATACTCATTAACAACACAATTAAACCAGTTAAACTGGGATATATGTTTTTAGCCCAAATTCTATATACCGCAGCTATTTATCCATTTTTCCACCACTGGATTTTTTGTCAATGCTATCTGCCCCTTAGTAAAAATAACTAAATGGCCTCAATGGAAAAATACCCACATTGCCTATCACCCAATTTATGTCTCACCACTTGAATATATCATATGGTGGGATCACATCCATATGAGTATAAGACGGCAAATGGGATCACCACATCTAGCCATATAATATTAAACTACAGGCTATAACCTGACCCTGTCCCGTATTGGGCTGGAAAATTCTGAACCGCTGCATGCCAAAGCATAATAATACTGCTAAAAGGTAATGAGTATTGTACCTGAATACTGGCAGTTGAATATCAAATGCTGGGAGTCCTGTCCCATCTGCCCCGACGCGTACGTTTCGCCCAGCTTCTTCGGGGGGCGAAAAAGAAGCTGGGCGAAACGTGCGCGTCGGGGCAGATGGGACAGGACTCCCAGCATTTGATATTCAACTGCGAGGATTCAGGTACAATACTCATTACCTTTTAGAAGTATTATTATGCTTTGGCATGCAGCGGTTCAGAATTTCCCAGCCCAATATGGGACAGGGTCAGGTTATAGCCTGTAGTTTAATATTATATGGCTAGATGTGGTGATCCCATTTGCCGTCTTATACTCATATGGATGTGATCCCACCATATGATATATTCAAGTGGTGAGACATAAATTGGGTGATAGGCAATGTGGGTATTTTTCCATTGAGGCCATTTAGTTATTTTTACTAAGGGGCAGATAGCAGTGACAAAAAATCCAGTGGTGGAAAAATGGATAAATAGCTGCGGTATATAGAATTTGGGCTAAAAACATATATCCCAGTTTAACTGGTTTAATTGTGTTGTTAATGAGTATATGCAAGGCAGATACATAATAACATGGGAGGAGTCTGAAATGTCCCTGGAGTCAAATCTTGCATCCTTTTTGGTGTTTATATAATTTTGTGTATTTATTTTTTTATGGAAATAAAGTTGAATTTTGATATTCAAAAAAACTTTTTTTGAAAAATTTATTTATTTGCTCAAGTAGATCCTCAAGTAGATCCTGGTTAGATTGTATACTGGGATAATAGGTGTTCATGCTTGTATGGTTCGTGGCAGCGTCATCTTATTTCAACACACACTTGTCATACACAAGACTAATTTTTCTAAAATCACATTCATCCAATCTTTGACAAAAAGGAGTGAAAAGAAATATTAGCTAGCGTAGACCTAAAAATCATAATGCAAAAATATCCCACCCATAGTATTGATGTGGTATGTATAGGTTTCAAATGTGAAAACTTAGACTGGTGTGCTTAAACTGGCCTGCGTTGTTTAATGTGCAGATTTAGTTTTATTTATTTAATCAACTTTTTAACAAAATTAAATCCTCTTACCCAAAAAGCAACACACTGCAACAGCCTGCAGTATTTTCAAGGCATCTGTGGTTGTAAAATGGGATTAGTAAAATAAACATGCAAAAGGTTGCATGTGTATTTTTTTTATTTATTTTTTAACACTATTCTCTTCTTTGACACAAAGTGCCGAACCAAACATGATATGCCGGTATTTGCAGAAGGTACACGTCTGGAAAGCAAACCATACCATGGCAATAGGGCACAGTTTTGTTATGGTGTATACAGGTTTTAAAGTGGACTAGAAGAATAGTTGACCAAATAGTTGTGTTCAGTTTTTAAAATACAGTATATATTAGCTTTTTTCTAAAAAAAAATCAAATTTTTCCTCAAAGTATAAAGCTAGGTAGTTACACATCCCAAATATCATCTATAATAGGGAAGTGAAATGGTGTGCCATGAACAGAATTAAAATTTGACTTGTAAAACAATTGTGCAGAAAAAAAATGTTTGTGACATGCATACTTTGTGAGGTAGAAAGTGGCAGTTATACGTATGGATACTGGGGAATTTTATTTTGTGTTTTAAACACAATTATTCTCCCTTTTCTGAAAAATGATTGCACAAATTCAGTACATCTCTTTTATGCTAACACTGATATCAGATTTTTTTTTGCTTTTATAAAACAACTAGATGGAGGCCCGAGGGCGATAATGTCACGATAGGGGCTGGCTTTGCAGTATTGAGAATCTCTCCCCTCATGTGCTCACCCACCTATCCACTCTCTTTCCCCATGTGCTGACATCTCCTGTCTGTGCTCTCTCTTTGACCTGTCTACTCCATGTGCTATCCCCCTTGTCTGCTGTCTATCCCCTTCCTGTGCTGTGTTCTGCCCTCATGTGCTGTCCCGTTTGAGCTTTCTCCCCCTATACTCTGTCTCTCTCACCCCTGAGTACACTGACCATGTACAGTAGAGTTTCCCAACTCCAGTCATCAAGGCCCACCAACAGGTCATGTTTTCAGGATTTCCTTAGTATTGCCCAGGTGATAATTGCATCACATGTACAATACAAAGGAAATCCTGAAAACATGACCTGTTGGTGGGCCTTGATGACTGGAGTTGGGGAACCATGGTGTACAGAACATGTCACAGCTCCTGGGCAGGAGAGGAAGTAAAAGACAATACTGACATTATAGCAGGAGACCGCAGAGGATATATTTTGTGAGGTAAAATATTGTTTAAAAACAGTCAGTGAAATATTTTACCTCACAAAATTAATCCTCTGTGATCCCCTGCTGTAATGTCAGTATTGTATTTTGCTTCCTCCCCTGCCCAAGAGATGTGGTATGCTCCATACACGGTCAGACACAAACAATTTTTAAAATTAACTTTCGTTCATGGGAAAACCCCTTTAATGTAATCGGCATCCTCTGCCTGTAGACACATCACGCATCTGCCGCTGGGATATGCCGAATGATTCACTGTGCCTGCACGGAATTCCCACAGAAGCAGTGTGATGGTGTTCCGCTGTTGGTACCGTGCAAGAGGCTGTGTGAGTGTATGAGTGTGAGTGTGAGTGTATGAGTGTGAGTGTATGAGTGTGTGAGTGTGAGTATGACTGTGAGTGCGTAAGTGTGTGAGTGCATGAGTGTGAGTGTGTGAGTCTGAGTGTGTGAGTGTGAATGTGTGAGTCTGAGTGTAAGTGTGAATGTGTCAGATTGAGTGTGTGAGTGTTTGTGTGTGAGTTGTGTATGTGGTGCATACGGCGTATAGAGTGTGTGTGGTGCGACCGTGTTCCGCTGGTGGTACCAGCAGCAGTTTCCATATTTAGACACCCATCAGTTGGGTGTCCCAATATGGCGGTTCGTGAACTTCCTCTTGCTTGGAATTCTGGGATATGGTGACATCTGGACAGAACAGGGAATGAAAACATTACAAGGCAATTTTATAAATAGATATTGAGCTTATTGTCTTGGAGCTTTCTAATTCTTGAGGAAAGACGGAAAAATATTTAGCTCAAAACCAGAGGAAGAGTTGTCTGCTACACCATATCACTAATAAATCAGACTGAGTCTGGCACAGCACATATACATTCAGCTCTCTTGTCTCTCTGCATTATTCACAGGCTAACTAATACACTCATCATCATAAGGGCAGTAATTGCGCAACCCAGTCAGCTCTAGTATTTGTTCAATGCTTCAGGGCTTTCTTCCCTATCGCTAATTTTAAGCTGTGTACTCAGAGGACCTTTATACTGTAAAACCCTAAAATGGCTTCTGCTTTCCCTGCCTTAGCTTTTACAATGACCCTGATAGTTTATCTTAATTGGTTGCACTGTACCTAGTAATGTGGTAGCTGCCAGTTATTATTTGGATGCCCTCCTATCTGTGACTTACAGTGACAAGCAAAAGGATAACAATGTTTTGAAATTTTGACTTTCAGGCTGCATATCTTACCATCCCCTACTGCTTCCAACCTGAGACTACAGTCATTTTATAGACAATCATCTTAGCTATCTCATGCATAAATTTGACTTGCAACTAACTATTTAGCACATAACTAATCATATGCTAAATTGTTGCAAGCCAAGCTTATGCATGAAATAGACAAGATGATTGTCTATAAAATGATGGTAGTCTCACGTTCGAAGCAGTAGTGGATGATGAGACTGAATGTGAAAAGTTCAAAACACTTACCATTTTGCTCGTCACTGTAGCTCATATGAGCCTTTAGTGGCTGATGCAATCTTCAGCAATGTGGAAAAATGTGGCAGCCATTTTTTTTAACAAGTCGAATCCCAAATTGAGTGAATTTCTCCCAAGACCTGCAATTGTCATAAAATTCAACACTTTATTCGATTAACATCAAATCAATTTGCTCATTTCTGTTTTTGCTTGGTACTGAGAAAGTGGTGATGAATCCGTGACTTTAGTAAGAGTTTTCTAAGCGTTATCTGTGACCTCTGAAATAGTCATTGTGTAGTGAGGGAGAAGAGATAAGCTGTAGTCATTACCTGTTAATTTTGGATCTTCTGTTATCTATACATGGCTGTTACTTTTCATTGAAATCCTATCTGTCATGATGAAAAGTGATCTGTAAAGAATGGAAAGTATAAAGGTACTGTCACACTAGGCGAGATCGCTAGCGATATCGCTTAAGCGACACCGATTTTATGACACAGCAGCGACATCGTCAGCGATGTCGCTGTGTATGACATGAAGCAGCGATGTGGCCCCTGCTGCGATGTCGCTGATCGTGCACGAACGTTCTGGGCCGTATTTTGATCATTGGCGTCCCGCTGGTTAGCCTGAATCGCTGAGTTTGACACCCTTTATGAACGACGAGCGACCTCGTTGGCGACTCATATGTCAGCGGCGCGGGCGGGACTAGGTTTTCTTTAGTAACGCCCCTCAGTAACGTCCTTTGTGCGTTGTTGTGAAGATACTATCGCAATTGCAAACACAATAGCGGCACAGACTGGATCGCAGTAGCTGCAAAGCAGAAGGCTAGCAGGATGCAGTAAAAAACGATGCTGGAAATTCGTATGAACCACTTGCGCTCGAGAACAATGGAAGGGAGCGCTAATACGTCGTCTTGTATGACGAAGTCGTCCAATCAGAAAGCGAGAGCTGTGACATAAACAGTCATGACATATAGTGACCACTAGGGTTGAGCATTCCGATACTGCAAATATCGGGTATCGGCCGATATTAGCTGTATCGGAATTCCGATTCCGAGTACCGATATTTTCGTCTTATCGGATACCGGAATCGGGATTGTCACTGTCACTGTCAGTGTCTGTCGGTCGGGTCTGTCAGGAGTCAGCGGCACTTACCTGGCAGAAGATCTCCGGCGGTCACGTCCTGGACTGCTTCATGGCCGCCATCTTCTTTCCCCGGCGGTCACATGCAGTTTCTCGCGATAACTGCAGTGACTGCTGGGTAATCCCGGCCGTAAAGCAGTCAGTCCGATGACGTCACTGCCGGGGAAGCAGGTAATCAGCTGTGCTGCGTCGAGATGACAGGCTCTGCCTGTCATTGCGATGTAGCAGAGTTGGATCGTCGTGGGACTGTCGTTACTATGGACTGCGTCGGACAGGTGGTATACTGTTGGTTTGTTTTTTTTTCTTTTTTTACAGGAGATCGATGGCGTCGCAGGAATGAGAGAGTAATAAAAGAAATGAAAACTGTGTTGTCTCTTTTATTTCATTAAAAGACTTTTTTCTTGCTGTGTCTTTTTTTTATACATTTAATAACTTTGGGATTAATAATGGATCGGTGTCATTGACGCCTATCCATTATTAACCGGGCTTATTGTCACCGTGCAATCAACGGTGACAATAACCCTTATTACCCCGCTTGCCACCACTACAGGGCAAGTGGGAAGAGCCGGGTAAAGTGCCACAATTGGCACATCTTTTGATGCGCCAAATGTGGGGCTGCTGTAGCCTGGTATTATCAGGCTGTTGAGGGCCAAAATCCATGGGCCTTGACAGTCTTTTAATACCAGGCCGCAGCAGTCTGCATTTTACTTGGCTGGTTAACAAAAATAGGGGGATCCCCACGCCGTTTTTTTTTCGAGGGGATCCCCTATTTTTGTTAACCAGCCAAGCTAAGCAGACTGCTGTGGCCTGGTATTATCAGGCTTGCAAGGTCCATGGATATTGGATCCTTACCAGCCTGAAAAACCAGGCCTCAGCGGTCTGCTTCATCTGGCTGGTTAACAAAAATAGGGGGGACCCCACGCCAATTTTTTTCGAGGGGATCCCCTATTTTTGTTAATCAGCCAAGATATGCAGACTGCTGTGGCCTAGTATTATCAGGCTGGCAAGGTCCATGGATCTTGGCTCCTTAACAGCCTGAAAATCCAGGCCTCAGCGGTCTGCTTCATCTGGCTGGCTAACAAAAATAGGGGGGACCCCACGCCAATTTTTTTCGAGGGGATCCCCTATTTTTGTTAATCAGCCAAGATATGCAGACTGCTGTGGCCTAGTATTATCAGGCTGGCAAGGTCCATGGATCTTGGCTCCTTAACAGCCTGAAAATCCAGGCCTCAGCAGTCTGCTTCATCTGGCTGGTTAACAAAAATAGGGGGGACCCCACGCCATTTTTTTTTCGAAGGGAACCCCTATTTTTGTTAATCAGTTCCCTCTGACGTCACTGATTGTGTCCCTGGCTGACCTGAAGTGAAAGTGGAAAGCAATCAATTAAGCTTTCCACTTAAGGGCCCGTCTCACATAGCGATATCGCTACCGAGATCGCTGCTGAGTCACTAGTTTTGTGACGCAGCAGCGAGCTCACCAGCGATATCGCTGTGTGTGACATTCAGCGACGATCAGCCCCCCTGCCGGGTATCGCTGATCGTCGCTGAAATGTCAGGACCTTTTTTTGATCGCTGGTTTCCCGCTGACAGGCACACATCGCTGCGTGTGACAGGCGGGAGACCAGCGATCCGCTGGTAACCAAGGTACACAGCGGGTTTCCAGGCGCGGGGCTGTGCCTAGAAACCCGCTGTGTACCTTGGATACCAGCGCCCTGATGCAGGGAGCTGGTATCCAAGGTACACAGCGGGTTTCCAAGCGCTGCGCGGTGCCTGGAAACCCGCTGTGTACCTTGGTTACCAGCGGATCGCTGGTCTCCCGCCTGTCACACGCAGCGATGCGTGCCTGTCAGAGGGAAACCAGCGATCAAAAAAAGGTCCTGACATTTCTGCGACGATCAGCGATACCCAGCAGGGGGGCTGATCGTCGCTGAATGTCACACACAGCGATATCGCTGGTGAGCTCGCTGCTGCGTCACAAAACTAGTGACTCAGCAGCGATCTCGGTAGCGATATCGCTATGTGAGACGGGCCCTTAAGCGATGTTACCCGCAGTGTCGCTGTCCCAGATCGCTGCCTGAGCTGCCTGTTTGGCAGCTCAGCAGCGATCATGTAGCGATACACCAGCGATCCTGACAAGTGCATATCGTTGTCGGGATCGCTGGTGTATCGTTATGTGACACCCATCCTTTACTCTCCTGTCAGGCAGGAGAGGAACTCATTCATTTGGGGTTTACTGTGAGGCTGCAGCATTAGCTGCGGTCCCTGCAGTAAACATTAACCCTTTCTGAAGGATTACACCGTGGGACCTGACTGTGCATGGGATAGGTAAGAATAATTTTGCTTTTTTATTTTATTTTTATTACAGGAAATGGTTTTTGCAGTAAAATAAAGATGGTCAAAAACGTGTCTTTATTTCATTAAAATGATTTTTAATTAAAGTGTGTGTGTTTTATTTTTATTTCATGCAATAGGATTAATAATTGATAGTTGTCTAATTGACAGCTCTCAATTATTAACCTGGCTTAAGGTCACCTTTCAATAGCAAAGTGGCTTTAACCCCATATTAACCCATTCGCCACCGCTACAGGGCAATGGGAATAGACGGGCAAAGTGCCAGAAAGGGCGAATCTAATTATAGATTTGTCTTTCCTGGGGTGTCTGGGGGCAGATGTTAGTAGCCGGGGGGGGCAAAAATAATGGTCCCTCTCTGGGCTATTATTATCTGCCCCCACTCACTGGCTTTGTCTGTCTGGTTGCGAAAATAGGGCTGGAGCCCACGCATTTTTTTTCAGCAATTTTACACCTCATATATATATATACATGTCATTGAATTTGTGACACATATATATATATATTTATATTTGTAGTTCATACACTTCTACATAGTATAATAGCCGCTAATTCAATTGCCGGCTTTTGTGAAAATGCAGAACCCGACATGAAATGACACTTGGTGTACATAGGGTTAACCATGTCTTTTCATGTCCTTTGCTATCTAATTTGCACAAACAATTAAATCAGACTATGTGTGCAAAATTTCACATCTGTAGGGGTTAATTAAAGGTGTAAATTCGTAGCAAAAAAGTCCGTTTTTTTTACAACAAATTTACATCTTTAATTAACCCCTACAGGTGTGAAATTTTGCACACATAGTCTGATTTAATTGTTTGTGCAAATTAGATAGCAAAGGACATGAAAAGACATGGTTAACCCTATGTACACCAAGTGTCATTTCATGTCGGGTGACCCGACATGAAATGACACTTGGTGTACATAGGGTTAACCATGTCTTTTCATGTCCTTTGCTATCTAATTTGCACAAACAATTAAATCAGACTATGTGTGCAAAATTTCACACCTGTAGGGGTTAATTAAAGGTGTAAATTCGTAGCAAAAAAGTCCGTTTTTTTACAACAAATTTACACCTTTAATTAACCCCTACAGGTGTGAAATTTTGCACACATAGTCTGATTTAATTGTTTGTGCAAATCAGATAGCAAACGACATGAAAAGACATGGTTAACCCTATGTACACCAAGTGTCATTTCATGTCGGGTGCTTCTGTCTTTTCACTGAAGCCGGCTTTACCCGGCAATTGAATGAGAGGATATTTTACTATGTAGAAGTGTATAAACTATACATATATGTATATATATATGTCACAATGACATGTATATATATATATGTATTCTATGTGTGTATATTTAGTGTTTACAAGGAAAAAATGGGTTTTTTTTAGTTGCGATATTTTGTTCCCATAGACTTACATGGGACTTCCGGTATCGGTATCGGGTATCGCCGATATTTTAGTGATATCGGCGATACCATTCCAATTCCGATACTTTAGGATATCGGAAAGTATCGCTCAACTCTAGTGACCACCAATCTGTTCTGAGGGGCATTGAAAAGGTTGCGCTCAATCACGCCTATCGAGGTCGGGATCTTTAACAATACATGCTGTGTGACAGGTCCCAACGACCGCCGAGGTCTTATACAGATCGCTGATCGCTGATGTGTAGTGTTGAGCGATACGATACTGCAAATATCGGGTATCGGCCGATATTAGCTGTATCGGGCTTTCGATTCCGAGTACCGATATTTTCGTCATATCGGATACCGGAATCGGATTTGTCACTGTCACTGTGAGTGTCCGTCGGTCGTGTCTGTCAGGAGTCAGCGGCACTTACCTGGCAGAAGATCTCCGGCGGTCACGTCCTGGACTGCTTGATGGCCGCCATTATCTTCTCCCTGGCGGTCACATGCAGTTTTTCGCGATAACTGCAGTGACTGCAGGGTAATCCCGGCCGTAAACCAGTCCGATGACGTCACTGCCGGGGAAGCAGGTAATCAGCTGTGCTGCGCCGGGATGACAGGCTCTGCATGTCATTCTGATGTAGCAGAGCTGGATCGTCGTGGGACACTCGTTACTATGGACTGCGTCGGACAGGTGGTATACTGCTGGTTTTTTTTTTCATTTTTTTACAGGAGATCGATGGCGTCGCAGGATGACACTGTAATAAAAGTAATGAAAACTGTGTTGTGTTTTTTATTAAATTAAACAATTTTTTTATGAACATTCACCCGTCCGGGTACATCAACAATTTAACTATTTACATACAGGGACCCTGTCCGGGTTATTTATAATTCTTTGGCAGGGGTGTTCCAGGTACCACCTGGTACTCTTCTGATGCTTGCCAAAAATCCGAGACACCAAGGACCACCAGGACCTGATGACGTCGTGTGGCCTGTACAGTCAAGTCGTGACCCGCTATCTGTGTCTGTGTGGCAACCTCTTTCATCTCCCTCCGGGTCTGGAGCCCTATGTCCCGGACTGAACGAACCCCAGGGGGCCTAACAGGCGCCGGCTACGGGCCAGCTATAGTTATCATGTCCATAGCTGGGGCTGCTGAGGAGACCACTGAGGGAGGCTGGGGAGATTTACGGCGTGGGGTGGGCACTTGTGCAGAGGCCTGGATGTGGGAGGCTGAAGGCTCCGAGGGTCTCACAGGTTCCTGACACTCTGGGGAGTAGGGGTCGCACCTGGTAACATTTAGGGCATACCATCCATTGTAACCCCAGTGTCTGGTGTAAGTCACCAAGTCTCCTGGCAACAGGTCCCTCCCCGGGTGTCCTTCTGGGAGGTGAGTCTCCACGTCCCGCCGGGTCACAAACACTTCTAAATAAAGTCCAGGCTCCTGGATGAAGCCCCAACCTCCTTTCAATTTAAAGCTCCGTACTGCACCCTTACGCCGCGGCTCCCACAGGGTTCCTTTATCTTTTCTCATCCGGTCCTTATCTGCCTGGTCCTTCTCCAGGTTACGTTGCCGAAGCTTTTGGGATTCTCGCTGCTCCCTTTGTCGCTCTGCTTCCCGCTCCCAACGTCTCCACTCTTCCTCCTGACGCCGGTTGGAATTCTCCTCCACCAGCATCTCCATGTCTCCACCATCAAACTGCAGCTTACGATGTCCGGTTTGCGGCAGCTCTCCTGGCGCCCGACAGTCCTGGCGGCGCTCACCTGCGGAGGAAGCAGCCGGCTCTGGAACAGATGACAGTCGGGGCTCCGGTACAGACAGGTAGACCTCTGGTGCCTGCGCGGCCTCCTCCATGAGGACGGGTGTCGCTTCTTCTGTCTCAGCGACGGGGGCAGACAGCGGGATCTGGGGTGCTGCCGGTGCAGAGTTTTTTGCAGGAACGGGTGCCTCCACTGCGACAACGTCAACCGGATCACATTGCAAGGGCTGGGATGCCCGCACGGACTCCTCTACTAGAACGGGTGCCTCACCTTCCGGTACAGACACTTCAGGTAAGAGGGATTGGCGCCGCTCCAAGTTTAGTTTTAGGGCACGCCAGCTGACTTCCATCCTGGCGACCTCCTCCCGGTGCCGGGCCAGGCCTCTTAGGGTATCCTCCGCTTCTTGCAGCGTAGGAGGGTTTCCAGGCCGGGTGCCCAACGGTGGTTCCGTGGCGATCGGGTCGCTTCCATGGGGGGAGAGCTCTGACTGCTCCATCCCTTCACACTTCTGCTCGTGTCCATTAGCCATCTCTGCCAAGTCACATGTGTCATTAGCATCTGGAGAGGGCCCCTCTTTTGTAGGGAGGCGGGACCTTCGTGTTACTTTCCGCACACTGAGGAGGATGAGGAGGCGGAACTGAAGAGCTGTGGGGCACGATCTTACATTGCAGTACCATTTAGAGTGGTCGGCCATCGTTTTCGCGCCACTGAGTGAGTGTACACCCACGAAGAGCACGCCCTTCTTCTTCACCAGTGCCTCGTCGTGACGCAGATATGGCGGAAAAATGGCAAATACATTCTCTGATGATTTTAGCAATTCTCAATCACAAAACCAGTTCAATTCAGGCACACAGGACTCGCTTATAGCGAGCTACAGAATCCTGTTCGTGACGCCCAAGTTGAGTCGCACAGAGCCAGAGGTTTTGGGGGTACTCGGCACCGAGCCCGTCGACTTCTATGGGGTATGTCACGGCTTTACCCGGCAATTGAATCAGAGTCTATTTTACTATGTAGAAGTGTATAAACTATAAATATATGTATATATATACATGTCACAATGACATGTATATATATATATATATATATATATATATATATATATATATATATGTATTCTATGTGTGTATATTTTGTGTTTACAACGAAAGAAAGGGTTTTTTTTGTTGCGATATTTTGTTCCCATAGACTTACATGGGACTTCCGGTATCGGAATCGGATATCGACGATATTTAGTGATATCGGCGATACCATTCCGATACGATATTTTTAGATATCGAGCAGTATCGCTCAACACTACTGATGTGTCGTTTATGAGATCTTCCTGTTTGGAAACTAACTAGCGACCATATAGCGATGTACAAACGATCTCTGCCAGGTCGTGTCGTTGTCGTGATCGCTGTGTGACAGTACCTTAAGTTTATTATTAAGCTCAGGGAGTAAAGCAAATAGTGCAAAATTTCAGGATTTTTCTTTCCATAGAAAGTATAATTTCAAAAATTCTGAATTTTTTTAAAATATATATAATAGTGATGATCGAGCACAAAAATTCTCACATGCTCAATATTCAAATCGAGTAGGTTGGACAGGCTCGACTCAAGTGCAGAGCATAAGTCATTGAGATTCTTGAGCACCCTAACAGGAGTGCCAAAGAGTCTGGAAAATTACTAAAATGGATATGAACAGAGGTCAAATGGAATGGGAACAGTGTGCGACTCCCAGGTCGCTGTTGGGAACAATGTTGTCAGATTATTACTTCCCTTTTATGGAATGACAATAATACAAAACCGAAGATAAAATGGATATTACAGGAAAATATGTTAGTAGACATTCTTTTCTGAATAATGAATTGTATATAAGGTAAATTAAAAAGAGAAGAAATCCAACCTCCTCCTGGGCAATCTGTCACTGTCACTGTATTTCCCGATCGCCTATGACTACAGTAGATGACATAGTAGAGGGAGAAATAAAACTGCACCCACCAGTAGTTACCTGTAGATGAAATTTTAACATTTCACTGCATTATCTGGGCATGTGCTGTGTGTGACATGGTCAGACACATCCTGTTTAATTTAGGAAGGAGGGACTTTGAAACAAACAAAGTTTATGAGGGCACTGACAAAAATTAGAAGGAAGAGGGACTCTGATGCACCATGTATTCAACATAAAGGAGGGCCTCATACACTGTGTCTCACCATTATATACCTCTTGAGTCACTAATTGCCTTTATCACCATCATCATCTTCTTACCATGGTCACTCTAATATTTTGGTATCTCTACACACAATCTCCTTATGTCTGTCTTGAAACATGCAGGGCGAGAGGCCAGAATCAATAAATGTAAAGCTCTTCGGAGTGTCTAAGTGTGGGATCACTTGTTTCCTTGAACTCACCATAGTGGGATGAAGGAGGATCAGGGTGAGGTTATGTGGCCCGGACTCTTGGCTAGTGAGACTAAATCGTGTGGAAGACAGTGTAGTGCTGGGAAACATACTGGAAGCATTAGCTTCCATCCAACCGACAACATGTTTGCACTTTTCTGACTTCAAGACAGGTATCCCAAACTTCCGTAATGCAGGTGTCTGGATGCAACACACAGAGGCATGAGGCGGAAATAGTCAGAGGATGATTGTAGTTCTATTTATATACAGTGACTTCAAATAACTCTGAACTATTAGTGTTAGTAACTAGGCAGAATAACATTGAAACTAAGATAATAATCTTGAATAAAATCTAAGGAAGCCTTAAGGTACTGCCACACTAAGCTATCCCGCTAGCGATCTCGTTAGCGTTGCATACTAATGAGATCGCTAGCGGGATTGTTTCTATATCGCTAAATGCGGCCACATTTAGCGATATAGTTAACGACGCTATCGCCGTTAGCGATCTTCTTAACGACTTTAGCGGTACAAAAGTACCGCTAAATCGCTAAGAAAAGGTGCCACACAGCGATTAGATACTTACCCAGCGGGAGCGCCAGTGATGAAATAGGGTCCGGAGCGATTCCAGCGACGAGCGAGATCACAGCAGGAAGCTCGTCGCTGGAAGCTGCCGCACTGAACAATATCGCTAACGGGATCGCTAAATAGTGACGTTTTTTAGCGATCCCGTTAGCGATATTGTTTAGTGTGGCATACCCTTTACTTGATATAACCTTTATGTTCTGTTCATGACAGTGGTACACCCAGTTGTGGGAGTCACCACATGAGCTCTGTCTCTTGCTCCAAATCTGGCACTAGTGGGGGTCACTGGGTTTTCACTCTTGGCCGCCAGTCTCCTCCTGATGTAGTCTATCAAATCTCGTTGAGCTCCCAAATGCACCAACCGGCCTTCTATCAACCTGATGTGCTAATCCGAGGCATCCCCAGTACCGTAGATGATAGCTAGGAGTGACGGCCTTTTTCACACTGGCTGACCGTCTACAGTTGCAGGTAAGCCTCGCCTGTTCAGTTTTCTCACGGCTACGGAAATATCTCTGGATTGGAGCAGAACGCACTAAGCCTCGGCTCTTGACAGGCGAGGTCTGGTCTTTTTGGCTTTACTAGTTGTTATATTGGAAAATTTGTGGATTGTAATCAGCGCTGCCAACTAATTCAAAACCAGACGTGTTGAAGAAATGAAATCAGGGTTTATTCAACGCATTTCAGAGTCTATCAGACTCCTTCTTCAGGTATACCACAATAGAACAAGTATAGATACTACTGTGACATTCTTTAAATAGGTTCATAATTCAAATAAACGCGCCAAGGAGCCACCTGACATATGACATCACAGGTGCTGACATGTCAACACAAGACAAATACAGGGGAGTTGAAACATAAAACGATTGTTTGTAAAATAATTCTACTCATTATGTGTTGCATTCCTTTTCAGAAATAACGAAAATACAAAGATGGAAAAAATGTCTATATGCTGAAAAAGGAGAGGGCGAGAAGTCATAAAGAAAAATACAAGCTGTCTCCCAACTGAACAAGCCATAGAGTTTGTCGGATAATTTTTACCTAAATGACTAGTGGTTATTTAACTTAATGTTTAAGGAATATTACATGTTGAATTTCCACCATTAAATGAATATAAATGTATTTAATTAATATTAAAAATTGTATGAATATAATTATAAAAATATATAAAATTGATTTAATATTATATGAGTGTAATTGAAAAATGCATAAAATTGATTTATTAATAAAATTCCATCAATAAAATTTAATTTAAAATAATTTTGTTCAAGATTTTATGTGTATATAACTTTGACTTAATTAATATATGCAAATAATGTTAAAAAAAAAATTCTATGAAGGGTTTCAGTGATAGAAAAATTCACAACAGGATCATTTTAAGGAACATATTGCGCTGAAGAAACTCCTATGATAATATATTTTGAGTACCCTACATAATCGGGAGGAATAATATTATATACTTCTTACTCCATAAAAAGAAAAAAACATTATTGGGCGCAAAGATAATTAGCTGATAAAAAAGTAGTAACAAGCGAAACTTGAACCACCACAGGCAATTGCACTAATGCCTGACATTAAGGAATCAAGAGACAGAATTCAGAGCCACCAAGGGATAAACATAATCTAACTTTAAAAAAATGATCCACACCTATAACTATAGGAGAGGAAGAAACAAGATAGGGGAAAGTGGGAAACCCCTTTTTTGGTACATAATATAAATGAGAGCAGGAGAATAATCTTATTAATTGCTGTCTGATATTGCCGTGAAAAAGCAAAAAAAAATAGAACACCAGAAAAACAAAAAAATACATGAGATCCTGCAATTAATGATTTGCTAAAAAATTAAATACAAGCGGTTCTCCAATTTTAAACCAGATAGTGACAATCTGATTTATATGTTTGGTTTCAAGATGTATTAAAGAACTTCATTACGATTAAAAATACTATTAAATCAGAATTAGATTAATCAATAATTAATTTCTCGAAATAAATACTGAATATATCTAGTGCTGCGTGGAGCAAGAAACAAGAGGCCAGGTGGAGACCAGGAGACGACACGTAAGATCCGTTCAAGGTGCATTAATGAACTTCATCATGGTAAAATAATAAATTACTAATAAATCAAAATTTAGTTAATAAGATTAATCAATTATTAATTCTCAAGATAAAGACTGAATATATCAAGTGCTATGATAGAGCAGGAAGAAGGAGGCCAGGTGGAGACCAGGAGATGGCACGTAAGACCGGGATCAAACCACCCAACAATATAACGTAATCATCCCTCAACTACATGACCAGACACATGACAACAATCAAATCAAAATAGACATGCATATTTACGGTGCATTAATGAAGTTGTAAAATTAATATAGTGAGCAAAGTTCATATGGTGCTGTTATATTACCATATAAGCAGTGAAATGAAAAACAAATGAAATAAATTAATTAATATAATTAAATTGATAATTTCTTTGAAGTAAAGCTATTACCAGTGATATATATATATATATATATATATATATATAATAAAAAAGATGAAATCAAAAGAATTGTAATAAATTAATAAACATAATTAAATTGATTCATTCTCCATGGTGAGTTTAATCATGTATATGTCATTAATGTACATAAATATTTTGAGGTTTATCTTATAAAAAAAACTTCATTAATTTCATTTAAAACCTTGAGGTTTTAAAGTACCAAGTTTGTAGATCCAATAGACTTCCTTGCTGTTCAGTTTTGGGATCATATCAGTGGTATTTTCCAGAATATGATCTACAGGGCTGATTTTCAGATTACTAAAATCCTTATTATGTACTAATGCGCAATATCTCGATAAACCATGGAGAAGAAAACCTTTCTTAATGTTGTGTCTGTGTGCATTTATTCTTAAGTGGAGTGCCTGAGTGGTTCTCCCCACATATTGTTTGCCACATTGCCACTCTGTTACATATATTACGAAGTCTGTGTTACAATTCAAAAATTGCTTGATCGTAAATTTCTCTTCGGTGGAGCATGAAATAATGCTGTCGGATTTATGACTTATATTCTTACAGCAAAGACAGTTTTTTTAACCACATTTAAAAACACCTTTAATCTTATTAGTAACCATTGTGTTGGCTGGATTAGGGCACGATTTCAGACGACTTGGTGCAATAATATTTCTGATTGTGTGTGCTCTACGGAAAGTAATTTTAGGATTTCTAGGTAGTACTTTTGCAAGGATTGAATCTGTAAGGTTCTGTGTACATGTTCCTGAAACTCAGTTTGTTCGTCAGCCATTTTACTTTCTGTCTTGCTGCAGCTATCTTGCCCTCAGTCAAAATGGAGTTTCCAGCTTGCATGTTCCCGCCCTGATTCTCTCCTTTTGCTTCTTAAGCAGCCACAGCTGAGCAATCAGTGCTTCAGAATCTAGCCTGCAGTGAACCTGTGACCTGACTCCTAAAGCCTTGGACCTTGTACTCCAGCTATTCCTACTGAGGAACTCTGAAGCACTTGTGGACTCTGAACCCTGCTCTTTGAAAGACCCACGTTTGCATGGACTTACGGTAACAGAGAAGAAGATCCTGAACCTGTTGTGGAGAGTGATTGCTGAGCTTAGATTACTCTGGCCTGCTGTGTCTCCTGCTTCTGTGTCTGCAAACTGTGTGACTATTTTTGCCAACTTGTATGAAGTAATACAAGACTTTCTATATCAAACCTGTGTCTCATGTATTTTCATCGCACCCAAGCACAAGACGCTATATGAACTGTACTACATACATTACAAGATTCTGAAGCCAAAACGTTAGTGTCTGCTGGTCTGGAAAGGCTGTGTCTGCTGTAACTGTGGATATCGGATGTCCGGTTGTACTTTCTGTGATGACAGTGGTTGTGACTTCTCACAACCATTCCAGGTGAGCAATTCCCTTAAGTGTTTTTTTTCTGCAGTGTTACCACAGGTAAACACTATTGTTTTTTTTTTTTCTCTTTTCTCTTTTTTGTCTGCTGTAACTGTGGATATCAGATGTCCGGGTGAACTTTCTGTGATGATAGTGGTTGTGACTTCTCACAACCATTCCAGGTGAGCAGTTCTCTTAATTTTTTTTTTCTCTCTGCAGTGTTACCACAGGTAAACACTATTGTTTTTTTTTTTCTCCTCTCCTCTTCTTCCAGTACTCCTGTCTTAAAAGATCTGGAAAATGGAGGCCCGCATAAAGGAACTTTGCGGAGTGACTGATAATATCCTTGCAGATTTGCAGAATATAAAGACCCGTTTTTCAAGCCTACAGGACCTCACTAATCACAATTTGCAAGTGTTTGGACAGACTGCCCAGGATTTGCGAGCCAGGATTGAGGTTCTAGAAGAGCGAGTCCAGGCTCCTGCCGTAGCCCCGAGTTCTGGGATTCCCAAGTTGCCCCCTTTTCGTTTTGGCGGTGAACGTGAGAAATTCAGGGATTTATTAATCAATGCAATCTTTTTTTTTCTGCACATGCTTCACAATTTCCCACTGAACGATCTAAGGTGCTTACTATAATTATGTTGCTTACCAACAAGGCTTTGATGTGGGCAAACCCTCTGATTGAGACTGAGGATGATTGTTTGAATCACCTTGATGCTTTTATTTCAGCCATGGGGCAGGTGTTTGATGACCCCAATCGAGGTGCAACAGCTGAAGCAGCCATGTTAGCTTTGCGCCAAGGTAAGCACTCGGTAGCTGAATATGCCTTGGATTTCAGGAGATGGGCCCTTGATACCACCTGGGACAGTTCCGCCAAAAAAATCTATTTTTCGAAAGGGGTTATCTCCACTGATTAAGGATGAACTTGCTCGTGCCGACCCTCCCACTGCGTTAGGTGACTTTATTAACTACTGCATCCGTATTGATACTCGTCTGACTGAACGCAGGCAAGAGAGATGGTTCGAAAGCAATCGCACTAACCTTTTCCTACCTTCCTCTCCAGCTAAGGAACCTTTGAGTAGGATTACACGGGAACCTGAACCCATGCAGGTAGACTCTTTACAACGACGGGTTAGTGATGCACGCAAGGAACATCGTTTTAAGGAAAATCTATGTTTCTATTGTGGTAAGTCAGGGCACTTCATTATAAACTGCCCCAGCCGTTCTCGTAAGACTACTGCAGCACTCATTCATTGTGAGTGTTGCGAGAGGGGATCTGTCAGGTCCGAGCCTCAGGCTCCAGAGAGATCTGCAGCAACAGATCTTGATTTCTCGGACTTAAACTCCGTTACCTCTGAGGACGTTGACTGTGTAAACGCTGTCATTTTTCAAGTTTCCTCAGCGGTGTCCCAGCTGAGTTGTAAGAAAAACAATTCTCATTGCTTTCTTTCCATCAAACTCTGGGTTGACTCAGCTTGGGTGTCTAGCTCTGCTATGATCAACTCAGGGGCAAGTGGAAATTTTATGGATGTCTCCTTTGCTCTGAAACAGGGGATACGTTCAGTGAAGAAGGCTACTCCAGTACAGATGGAAACTGTGGATGGCTCCCTGCTGACCTCTGGACCAGTGGATCAGGAAACAGAGCCTTTGAGGGTTCTTATGGGTAAAGATCATCAAGAGAACCTGTCCTTTATGCTTATCTCTTCTCCCCACTTTCCCATTATTCTAGGGCTACCATGGCTGCAGGCTCAGAATCCTACCATTAACTGGGAGACCAAGGAATTACACTTTCAGAGAAACAGATGAGTCCAAAAGTTTCAGCTTGCTCTGTTCCTAAAGGAACCATGTCAGTCCCTGAACTACCAGCTGTATACCAGGACTATGTGGATTTATGTGACAAGAAGAACGCTGACCAGCTTCCTCCTCACCGTCCATATGATTGTCCAATTGAATTATTGCCTGGAGCAGAGATACCTTTTGGTAAGATCTACCCCCTGGCGGGGCCCGAGCTAAAGGCTTTAAAGGATTACATAGACGAAAATCTAGCCAAGGGCTTCATACGCCCCTCTTCATCTCCTGCAGGTGCACCCATCTTCTTTGTAAAGAAGAAAGATGGATCTCTGAGACCATGCGTAGACTATAGGGAACTCAATAAGGTTACTATTAGAAACCGTTATCCATTGCCTTTAATCCCTGAGTTATTGGAGAGAGTGCGACATGCCAAAATTTTCTCTAAACTAGATCTTCGTGGGGCCTATAACTTAGTCCGTATTAGACCTGGGGATGAATGGAAGACTGCATTCAGGTCACGCTATGGACACTTTGAATATCTAGTTATGCCTTTTGGTCTGAGTACCGCCCCAGCCACTTTCCAACACTTGGTGAATGACATCTTCAGGGATCTCCTAGATACATTCGTGGTAATTTATTTGGATGATATTCTAATTTTTTCTAACTCCACAGAGGAACATCATGGACATGTGAGAATGGTCTTGGAACGTCTAAGACAAAATCATCTTTACATCAAACTTGAAAAGTGTGAATTCCATAGGACCGAAATTCAATTTCTGGGGTATGTACTGTCTACACAAGGAATTAGTATGGATGGAAGCAAAACCCAAGCCATCAAGGATTGGCCAAGTCCTAGAAATGTGAAGGAGGTACAGCGCTTCATCGGGTTTGCCAATTTCTATAGACGTTTCATTAGAAATTTCTCTGAGGTAGTGTCACCTATCACCCAACTTACCCGGAAAGAGTCTAGGTTCTCCTGGACTCCCCAAGCCCAGGAAGCATTTTCCCGTCTAAAAGATAAATTTACCACTGCACCTATCCTAGTACATCCCAACCCCGAGCTTGCCTTCATAATAGAGGTGGATGCTTCAGACTGTGCCGTTGGAGCTATACTCTCTCAGAGAACAGGTGAGAAGAATGTCTTGCATCCCTGTGCCTTCTTTTCCCAGCAGTTGTCTTCGGCTGAGAGGAACTACGATGTGGGCAATAGAGAGTTGTTGGCCATTATTGCCGCCTTCAAAGAATGGAGACACCTTCTTCAGGGAGCTGCACAGCAAATAGTCGTCCTGACAGATCATCGTAACCTTGAGTTTATCAGGTCGGCTAAGTGCCTGACTCCTCGCCAGGCTCGCTGGAATCTTTTCTTAAACCAATTTAATTTTATCATTTCTTATAGACCAGGATCGCGCAATGGAAAGGCTGATGCACTCTCTAGGATTTACTCAGCAGAGACACGTCCAATTACTCCTCCTAAGACTATTCTTCCTGACTCTAGATTCCTAGGAGTAATTCATAATCAAGACCTACTTAAGGACATCAAGGAAGCATACCATGCGGATTCCTTTTTGGCACAACCCCCAAGGGACGTAAGTCTTGTCTTTAAGAATGGTGTGTGGATTCAGGGACAACGCCTGTATATTCCTGAAACAGTCAGATTGAGAGTATTGCAACTCATTCACGATTCCAAGATAGCTGGGCATAGAGGAATTCTAAAGACACAGGAATTTCTCTCTCGTTTCTTTTGGTGGCCCACTTGCAGGAAGGATGTTTTAAACTATGTCACTTCATGTGAAGTCTGTGCAAGATGCAAAACACCTCGCTCCTCACCAACTGGTCTGTTACAGCCTCTTCCCACCCCGTCCCGCCCATGGGGATCCATTTCTATGGACTTCATTGTGGAGTTACCAACCTCTCAAGGGAAGAACACCATTCTAGTGGTGGTTGACCGTCTAACAAAGGCAGCTCATTTTATCCCTTGTGTCGGCTTACCCACTGCAAAACAGACATCAGATTTGATGATTAAAGATGTGTTTCGCTTACATGGAGTACCGGATGAGGTTATTTCGGATCGAGGGGTGCAATTCACTTCTAGGTTTTGGCAAAATTTCTGTGCAGCATTGGACATTAAAGTAAACCTTTCTTCTGCTTTTCATCCCCAGACTAATGGACAGACCGAACGAACCAATCAAACCCTGGAGCAGTATCTCCGCTGCTTTATCTGCCACCTACAGGATGATTGGGTGGATCTACTTCCATTAGCTGAGTTCTCGTATAACAACTCTCAGAGTGCCTCCACTAAGCATTCTCCTTTTTACTCTAATCTAGGTTATCATCCTAACATTCTACCACGATTTCCCATAGAAACGCCTTTACCAGCAGTGGCTGAAAGAATCACGTCTTTACAGAAGAATATGGATCTTCTAAATGAGAATCTGGAATCGGCTCAGGAAAGGTACAAGAAAGCAGCAGATAAATTTCGTAAACCTGCACCAGCTTTCAAGGTAGGAGACTTGGTCTGGCTGTCAACCAGAAATCTTAAGTTAAGGATTCCATCGTCTAAGTTGGGACATAAGTACATTGGACCCTATAAAATCAGTAAAATTATAAGTGCCGTTGCTTGTCGTCTTCAACTGCCCAGAACTATGAGAATTCACCCTGTCTTTCATGTATCCCTACTAAAGGCTGCGACACCCAATACGTTTCCTGGACGTTCTTCTCCTTGCCCTGACCCAGTGCTAGTTGATGGTCAGGAAGAATTTGTGGTGGAAAGGATTTTAGATTCCAGGTTGTATAGAAATCAGTTACAATATCTGATTAAATGGCAGGGCTACCCAGTGGAGGACAACTCATGGGAATCAGTCAATAACGTTAATGCTCCTCGCTTGCTCCGTCAGTTTCATCAGAGGTACCCACACAAGCCTGGCCTGAGGTCATCCGGAGGTTGTCCCAAAGGGGGGAGTAATGTAAGGTTCTGTGTACATGTTCCTGAAACTCAGTTTGTTCGTCAGCCATTTTACTTTCTGTCTTGCTGCAGCTTTCTTGCCCTCAGTCAAATTGGAGTTTCCAGCTTGCATGTTCCCGCCCTGATTCTCTCATTTTGCTTCTTAAGCAGCCACAGCTGAGCAATCAGTGCTTCAGAATCTAGCCTGCAGTGAACCTGTGACCTGACTCCTAAAGCCTTGGACCTTGTACTCCAGCTATTCCTACTGAGGAACTCTGAAGCACTTGTGGACTCTGAACCCTGCTCTTTGAAAGACCCACGTTTGCATGGACTTACGGTAACAGAGAAGAAGATCCTGAACCTGTTGTGGAGAGTGCTTGCTGAGCTTAGATTACTCTGGCCTGCTGTGTCTCCTGCTTTTGTGTCTGCAAACTGTGTGACTATTTTTGCCAACTTGTATGAAGTAATACAAGACTTTCTATATCAAACCTGTGTCTCATGTATTTTCATCGCACCCAAGCACAAGACGCTATATGAACTGTACTACATACATTACAGAATCATTTAGTAAAATGTGCCAATTTTTTTGACGGATTCCACGTATTTCTTTATGTTCCCTACAAAATTGTGTAATAAAATGTAAAAGATATTTTGTATCCGTTGGCTTTTTTTCTTATCTTTTATTAAAAAGTCTTGGTTTAAATTAACAAAGTTAAGGAATGCCCGTTTAATAAGATCAGAAGGGTAGTTCTGTTCAGAAAACCATTTTTTAAAACATCCACTTGTTCCTTGTAATCTTTGGTGCAATTTTTTCTAATTCTGCGGTACTGGTTGTTTGGAATATTAACAAGCCATTTTTGATAATGCAGGCTTTCAAATCAATATAGCTGTTTTTTGTCAGTATCCTTAAAAAAGGTTTTACTGCAAATATTATTATTCTTAATAAAATAGTGATATTGAGAAAATTAATGCTGTTAGGATCAAAAACTGCACAAAAGGATAAACCCCAGTTATTGTCATTAATGTGTTTGATAAAAAGATCAATATTGTTGTTTGTGTTATTCCAGATAAAAATTAAATCATCAATAAACCTTTTATAAAAAATGATTTGTTTATGCCATACATCGTTAATTATAAATAACTCCTCAAAAACCCCCATGAACAGATTTGCATAGTTTGGTGATACTTTAAAATTGGAGAACCGCTTGTATTCAATTTTTAGCAAATCAATAATTGGAGGATCTCATTTATATTTTGTTTTTCTGGTGTTCTTCTTTTTCTTTTGCTTGTTCACGGCAATATCAGACAGCAATTAATAAGATTGTTCTCCTGCTCTCAGTTATATTATGTACCAAAAAAGGGGTTTCCCTGTTCCCTCTATCTTTTTTCTTCCACTCCTATAGTTATAGGTGTGGATCATTTTTTTAATGGTTTGATTATGTTTCTCCCTTGGTGGCTCTGGATTCCGTCTCTTGATTCCTTAATGTCAGGCATTAGTGCAATTGCCTCTGGTGGTTCAAGTTTCACTTGTTATTACTTTTTTATCAGCTAATTATCTTTGCACCCAATAATGTTTTTTTATTTTTATGCAGTAAGAATTATATAATATTATTCCTCCAGATTATGTAGGGTCCTCGAAATATATTTTCATATGAGTTTCTTCAAAATAATATTTTCCTTAAAAAGTTCCCGTTGTGAATTTTTCTATGAATGAAAACCTTCATAGAATTTGTTTTTTTTTATATTATTTGCATATATCAATTAAGTGATAGTTATATGCATACAAAAACTTGAACAAAATTATTTTAAATGAAATTTTATTGATAAAATTTTATTATCAAATCAATTTTATACATTTTTTAATTACACTCATATAATATTAAATCAATTTTACATATTTTTAGAATTATATTCATACAATTTTTAATATTAATTAAATTTATATTCCTTTAGTGGTGGAAATTCATCGTTTAATATTCCTTAAACATTAAATTAAATAACCACTAGTCATTTAAGTAAAAATTCTCCGTAGCTTGTGCAGTTGGAAGACAGCTTCTAAAACGCTTTGAATAATCCCCGATTTCATTTCTTCAACATGTCTGGTTTTGAATTAGCTGGCAGCACGGATTACATTTCACAAATTTTACCATATAACAATTCTGTTATGGTCGCATGTCCCACCCATGGATCTGGGCCGCCGGCATTATACGCTTGTGTACACACCAACATCAGGTGAGCAGCTCTTTGTTGATACGTTTTTTCTAACCTGTGAGATAAGACATTTTTTCCTATAAAGTATATTAATACTGGTTTTACTAGTGTGAGACGTGGATCCCAGTCCTGACTAGTGTCAAAGTAATTCAGAGTCCTCCTAAGCAGAATTAAGGCCTTGTCAGGCAATGTACGACCCTTCCCAGGCATCGGCTTCCAGCTGAAGCCTTTCACGCTGGCCTCAGTGATGTCCCTGGAGCACGTGTGCTCCACTCATTTCTCTGGAACCAAATTCCCTTGCAGTCTGATGAGCAGGGCTTTTATATCAGGGAGGTCCTTCCTGTGTTTCACCTGACTCAGTCCAGCACATGAAGTCACTCTTCCCTTAAATCTTCCGGCACAATTTGGTTCCACTTGATTTCGCCTGGCAAGCAGATGGCAGTGTTTCCTCATTAATGGAACATCCTGCAAAAGTTCTTTGGAGATTCTCTTACACCACCACCCCCCGCAAAGTAGGACAAGAAGCTAGTTCTCGTAGATGAGCATGTTTATTGTGCTCCCACAGCAGGCACAGTTTTACATGGTAAATAGCCATTGCGTGCACCATCAGCACCACATCCATTACCACGTGCCTTGCACATTTTAAATTCGATGTACTATGTATGCCTGCAAACTTTCCAGTATTATTGGTGAAAAGAAAATATGTATCCTTGAAATGGACTTGTTTTTTAGGTTACAGAAGCAGTGTACCTATAGAAAGACTGTAAGGTAACAAAGCCTGCCTATATGCCTCTAATCAGAAATTATCCCTCTTCAACCAGCAATCCCTACACTGAAGGCATGTAACACTGGTTTTACTAGAGAAAGGACAGTATGTAGCCCTGAAAAGGACTTTTGTTTTAATTATGCAGCAGTGGTATACATGTACTGCAGTAGCAATTAAACACTGCCTATATGCATGCTCTAATCTAAGCTCTCCCTCTTATATCAGCACTCCCTGAATTTCTTACAGAGGAGAGTGTGCCGAGCATTGTGTCACTGGTTCTTTTATGAGATCTGATGACACAATGTGGCCGGCCAATCGCATTAATGCCAGTAGCCAGCATGGCTACATCATTACCGTGTATATCAGGCAATCCCCACATGTTTATTGGCACCCGCGATACTCGATCAATTAACAAGCGTACCCGAGCACCATGATTATTGAGCAGTAGCGAGCACACTCATTCATCACTACTATATATCTTATTACCAATATATATGTTTTTATGTAAAAACTTGATCTGCGTAGTAGTTCATTTTCTGATTACAATATTTAAGATTGCGATTTTGAGCAAACCTTGTATCTTTTCAGCTAATATCATTGTTCTTCATTGTTGCAAGTCTTCATTGTTCAACCACCACAACCCCTTTGTATACCAGACCAATGCCCTAACCCCATAACCTCCTCTCCAATATAACTGAAGGGGAGCTTAATTGTCTTCTCTCCAAATTGCACCTCACAACCTGTGCACTTGACCCCATCCCAACCCACCTCCTCCCCAACCTCACCACCACTATTATTCCATCCCTAACCCACCTCTTCAACCTATCACTAACTTCCGGTACCTTCCCTTCTGCTTTCAAGCATGCCACAATCACGCCTATCCTTAAAAAGCCAACCCTCGACCCAACCGCTATGTCCAGCTATCGCCCAATATCGCTGCTCCCATTCGCTTCCAAACTCCTGGAGCTGCATGTCCACGCTGAGCTTTCCTACCACTTCTCTTCTAACTTGCTCTTTGACACTCTACAATCTGGTTTCCGCCCCCATCACTCCACTGAGACAGCCCTGACCAAAATTACTAATGACCTACTTACAGCCAAAGCGAACGGACAATACTCTATACTCCTGCTTCTTGACCTGTCCTCTGCTTTTGACACAGTTGACCACTGCCTTCTACTACAGATTCTTTCCTCCTTTGGCGTCAAGGACCTCGCCCTATCCTGGATCTCCTCATACCTTTCCAACCGCACATTCAGCGTCTCCCACTCACACACTACCTCCTCGTCCCACCCTCTCTCCGTTGGAGTCCCCCAAGGCTCTGTTCTAGGACCCCTACTCTTCTCAATCTATACACTTGGCCTGGGGCAACTCATAAAGTCCCACGGATTCCAGTACCACCTTTACGCTGATGACACTCAGATCTACCTCTCTGGCCCAGACATCACCTCTCTGCTATCCAGAATCCCGGAGTGTCTATCAGCCATATCCTCCTTCTTCTCCTCCCGCTTCCTCAAACTCAATGTGGACAAATCTGAACTCATAATCTTTCCCCCATCCCACAGATCTTCCTTACCTGACCTATCTATCACAATTAATGACATCACGCTTTCCCCCGTACCAGAAGTCCGCTGCCTCGGAGTAACCCTTGACTCTGCCCTGTCCTTCAAACCGCACATCCAAGCTCTTTCTACATCCTGTTGCCTTCAGCTCAAAAATATTTCAAGAATCCGTCCTTTCCTCAACCCTCAATCTACTAAAATGATTGTGCACGCCCTCATCATCTCCCGCCTCGACTACTGCAACACCCTTTTCTCTGGCCTCCCTGCTAACACCCTCGCACCTCTCCAGTCCATCCTTAACTCTGCTGCACGACTAATTCACCTCTCTCCTCGCTACTCCTCCGCTTCTCCCCTCTGCAAATCTCTTCATTGGCTCCCATTCCCTCAGCGTATCCAGAAAATTACTAATTTCTGACCTACAAGGCCATCTATAATCTGTCTCCTCCTTATATCTCTGAACTAATCTCCCGATATCTTCCCTCACGTAATCTCCGATCCTCCCAAGACCTCCTTCTCTCCTCCACACTTATTCGCTCCTAACCCAACCGCCTCCAAGACTTCTCCCGAATATCCCCCATCCTCTGGAATTCTTTGCCCCAACACGTCCGACTATCAAACACATTCGGATCCTTCAGACGGAACCTGAAAACCCATCTCTTCAGGAAAGCCTACAGCCTGCAATGACCCTGCTACCTCCTCACCACTACCTGAGATATCGCCTCAACCAACACCGGAACTGCTGCAACCCCCCGACCTACTGTCTCCTGCCTCACAATCCTGTAGAATGTAAGCCCGAAAGGGCAGGATCCTCTCCCCTCTGTATCAGTCTGTCATTGTTAGTTTGTTTACTGTAAGTGATACCTGTAATTTGTATGTAACCCCTTCTCATGTACAGCACCATGGAATCAATGGTGCTATAGAAATAAATAATAATAATAATAATAATATCATTCATAAAAACATGTCTCTGCTTTCCATCTTTGTCTTTTTAGAAAGAGAAGCAGAAAATAGTTTTTTTACAGTAGCAATATTGCAATCAGTTTGTTTTTATTTTAATCTTGGTTCTACTTTTTGCTTTGTTTCCCATTTTGATCTTATGTTGCAGTCTGGCTCATTTTTAATTATTTCACTGTAATTTTTTTGTGACGTCAAGCCAAAATGAAGCAAAATGTCTAGCACATGATGTGTTAGCAATGAAAACAAAAATACACAAAAGCAAAAAAAAATTGTTTTATTATTCTTTGATGGTTCTGTATTCATTAAGCTTTTTTACACAAAGTCCACACAAAAGCTTAATGCACATATCATAAAAATTATAATACAAAATAAGATGCAAAACCTTATGGAATATAAATACAATAATGTGTATTGCCTATGGCCAACAAACAACAAAGCTGCTTATTGCATATGCAAATATGTTACAACTCCGAACTAAATCTTGAGGACAGCTAAATAAAAAAACTATATCAAATGCCAAAAAAACAAGCTTATCTCACTTTCAAATGTAGAGTTGTCCCTTTCTACCCAAAACCCTAGAGCCAACATATGTAAGATCCTTCTTGTAAATTCATTAGCAATTCATTACTTTCTTTAAAGAAAACTCTATTTTCCCCACAGCTAAAAGTGTCTAACTAGAAAGAGATCAAGTTATCCCTGGAGGACTCTGGATCTGTGATAAGTATTCAATGTTATGTGGAAGTAGAAAAGTATAAGTGAATGCGTTAAACTCACCTTTAAGTTATTGATTTATTATCATTTTTTGCTGGTATAGCTTTGAGCAAACTTTTGAAATTCTACCCTGGAAAAACACTTGCATTCCTGTTATACTTAAGAGTAGAGTTGAGCGAAACAGGTCGTTCATTTTCAAAAATCGCCGATTTTCGCCAAAGTCGGGTTTCATGAAACGAAACCCGACCAAGGAGTGAGTTCGGTCACGTGTTCGGTGACCATTTTGCTGGAGTCGGTTTTCCCCTACACTTTAAGCACCTTTTCTCGGCCAATGAGCAAGGACGCAGGCTGTGGGCACCGGGATGACATAGCCAGCGGCCAGCACCATCCTAGAGAAGGGCATTGCAGCGATTGGCTGGCTTTCAGTGGCGTCACAGTGCATATAAAATCCCTCATTTTACATCTGCCGAACTCAGTGTAAGGGAAGGTTGCTGGCAGTGCATCTGAGCAGGGAGAGTGATAGGCAGGGCCTAAAAAAATTACTTTCTGCTGATAGCGATTAGCTGGACAGTGACTGTGCAGTGAGAGGGGAGGATTTTGTTGTGTGCAGCAACGCTGGTTCTTAGGCTGCCTGCCTGCCAGTGACGCTGTAGAAATTGCTTGTGTGGAGCATCAGATTTGATTAGTAGGCTGCCTGCCTGTGATAAGGGGGCAATTAATTTGGTAGAGCAGCAGAGCTGCCTGCCAGTGACAGTGTACAAATTGCTTGTGTGGAGCATCAGATTTGATTAGTAGGCTGCCTGACTGTGATAAGGGGGCAATTATATTATATTATTATATTATATTATTATATTATATTCCCACTTTTATTCCCCATTGACTTGCATTGGGTCGGCTTTTCGACCCCGATCCGACCATTTCCGTTAGTCGGCCGACTTTGTTCGACTCGACTTTTGAGAAAGTCGGGTTTCACGAATCCCGACTCGACCCGAAAAACGGGAAAGTCGCTCATCTCTACTTAAGAGTCTTA